>OY998164.1:34520553-34929923 GCA_963921995.1 Oxystoma pomonae
TACACACCAATAGAAGTAAACAGTGGCGTAGCAATAACAAGTATACACTGATAAAAAAAGATTACTGAATTTACAGAATCAATCATTGGTTACCATGTGGCCACTGTAGATACTGTAAAATTACTTATTGCATATAGTTTTACAAAAATATTGTGAATTTATGTTACAGTTTACATACCTGACAGTGTATGAAACGTACATTGTAAAATTCCCACAATATTACATTAAAAAAAAAAATAATAAAAAGCTAATATTATTTTTGTCAGAGTTTACACAAATGTTGTAAAAAAAAAATAAAATGTTCATACTTTTTTTTAGTGTAGGTACCCTCAAATGAGGTTCATCCTTATATTACAAAATTATATAAACAAAAAACTATCTTATAAATTCCAAAAAATCACTTTTCGCTATAAAATCCTACAAAATGCGACAGATTAAACCTGACAATCAAGAACAAGTTTATATATATTCATATATAAGAAAAATGCCTCCAAACTAACTAAGTTGAAAATAAAGTTACCATTGAGGTGCACACATGAACTTTTTCCTTTCTGTTTAATCTACGATTTTTTTTTTCTTTTTTTCCATTTTTTAATTTTCTTCTTTATGTCCATACCAGGATATTATTAGTTGGGACATTTATAAAAATAATAAGTTTTTATTTCAGGTTAACGGCCAAAAGAAACTACATTTTTTACTTGTCCTGTATGCTATGTTTGGAACGAGACCCGCTTTTATGGTGGATGCGAGGCCTGAACAGCGATTGCAACAAGTGAAAAATATAGTATATTTTGGCTTTATTTTCAACGCGATACGTATACCTATATTTGACAGTTGTTGTTTTACCAGAGGTGGACAACTCATATTGCCCTCTCTTTCTAGTTTGTTCCATATTTGCACGTAAAACGGATTTTATGAAATGGACTGATGTTTTGTTGTCACTTTTTATAATTTCCCTGACACTAGACAGTTTTTGAAAGATTGATTTTTTTTGGTTAGTAAAATATGTCAAGCTTTGACAAAAAAAAACAAAAACAAATAGTGAATACACACAATATGAAGACTCCTATGATCTATATTTTTGTTACACTTTTTCTTACAATATAACACATTATGTGTTATTTATTAACGAAGTACATGCTAAATGCGTATGATTGTAACTACTGCTTGTAGCTCACTTAACTCGCAAATTCGGCTATTTTTATTAATTTTCCAGCTTGGTAAATGCATGTTTTCTTTTCACTTTTCCTGAGTTTCTTTCTTCGTTGAACAACGGAACAATACAAATTCGTTGAGGCACCTATTATATATTATTCATATTTTACAGTTTTTAAACCTGACGTTTCTTAAACTGAATGTGACAAAGTTATTTATTGCCAAGACAAAATTTCAAACATTTCTCTAACAACTGTCAAATCCACTTGCTCACCTCTGTTCCTATTTTCGAAACCATACGAAATTATTCGCATGCGACTACTTTCGTCCCTTCCTATACCGTATAGAAAAGGAGGCAAAAGACATGCCGATATGCTGATTCACGGATAGTACTGATATCCGGTTTTTCATGCGAAACAACACGAATACCCTCCACCTACTCGTGCAATATCGCGTTAAACCAGTCGAATTCGAACGCGGTCCATACATACCGGCTTATCTTTCACCTCTCATTTCACACAGTATAGAAAGAGACTGGCATAAAAATTGTCGATTATTCAGTACACGTATGCAGATATTTTCGTATGGATTCGAAAATCAGACCCCAGGGCCCGTATTCTTCAGTTTCGGAGAAGGGAGTGATCCCGGGAATTAGAAACGCACCTTATTGGTCGAATTCTCATTTTTTTGGAATTTTCTGTCAGTTTTGGAACTAATGACATTAGTTTTGAGCGATTTTGCTCTCCTGCCTTGTACGAGGAGAACAAACTGACGGCAAAACCGGTCACGAAAAAAGTCATTAGTTCCAAAACAGACAGAATAGTGACAGAACACTGATGTTTCGACCAATCAGACGCGTTTCTAATTCCTGGGAGCATTGCCTTCCCCGAAATTGAAGAATATGGGACCTGATTGGCGGAATTCTCATTTTTTTGTAACATTTTTGGGGGGTTTGGGACTAATGGCATTAGTTGTGGGCGATTTTGCTATCCTGCTTTATACGAAGAGAACAAACTGACGGCAAAATTGGTCACAAACAAAGTCATTAGTGCTAAAACAGACAGAATAGTGACAGAAAACTGAGATTTCGACCAATCAGGTATTCCCCAAAATTGAAGAATATGGACCCTGGTAAAAATAACTGTCAAAAATCGTATACAGGGCCTCCTGTGCGTTGAAATATTTACTTTAAGGGTGTACAATAATAGGCCAAGGATCGCAAAATGTATAATTATAAATTTTAAATGAAACAAATATAGTCTTTCTCCCCTAAATTTTATTTCTTAATATCAAAAACCCGACATGTTTCGGCAGTTTAGACTACCATCATCAGGGGGTTCCTGGTTTGAGCTACAGTAAAGCAGTATGGCTGAACAAGAACCAAAAAAAATTAAATGGGCCGAATCAACGGACCATCAGTACCCTAAGCAATAGAGAAAGAAAAAAAACGGGAGGGGAAACCATAGTTGAAAAATAACGTAACTAGGCATATCAAATAACATAATTCTGACCATGTCAGATTTAAACTGAAACGGTTTTTCGTGAAAAATTCTAGAATTTTTTTCACGTTAGGAGCCGGTAGAGGGCGAAATGTGGTTTTGAATTTTTGCGTAAATTGATTTTTTTTTTAAATTGTCAAAAAAATGGCCTATGTTCAGGGCCCTCTGCTCACAGGCTAAAACATTTTTTTGTGATATCGGGTTGATTGGTAATAGTATGTACTACAAAACCACATAGTTTCAAGTGGTCAGGATAAGTCGTTCGGAAGATACAGGGAAAAATCTAAAACCACATTTCGCCCCCTACCGGCTCCTAGAAGCACTAAATGTTATTTTTTTATTTTTATGATACAATCTGGCCCGAAGGCCAATACAATTACCAAATTTCATCATCGTAGGTCAAACCGTTAAGATTTTAAAAAATATTTTGTCACTCTAACCTCACTTTTGGACTGCAACCGACTTATATAAACTTTTAGTTAGTTAAGTTTGCGTAAATAGATTTTGTTTTTCAAAATCGCAAAAAAATAGCGTCTGTTCAGGGCCCTCCGGTGACAGGCTTAAAATTTTTTCTTTGATATCAGGGTGATTGCTAATAGGTTGTACTACAAAACCACATAGTTTTAAGTGTGCAGGATAAGTTGTTCGGGAGATACAGAGAAAAATCTAAAAACAGATTTCGCCCTCTATGGGCCCATAAATGTACTAAATGTTATTTTTTAAATTTTATAATACAATCTGGCCAGAAGGCCAATATGAGTACCAAATTTCGTTATCGTAGGTCAAACCGTTAAGATTTAAAAAAATATGTTGTCGTCCTAACCTCACTTTTTCACTGTAGCCCTTTTGATGCTGTTCACAGCCAGAGTGATGTTAAGTGGCCTATTACTAACCGGTTAAAACAGGTTGCGTAAAATCATCATCAAAAAGCCCACGGAAGTCCATATGCCCCCCAACGAATATTAAGAAATAAAATTTAGGGGAGAAAAACCATATTTGTGTGATTTAATTATCAGCTCCACCCAATACCTCCACGGAAGGCCAAGAATCGGATTCAAAATTTTGCTTTATGGTCTAAAATGAAATATTAAAGTTTTTTAAATTTGCTTAACTTACTATAGGATTTATCAGTTTTTTTTAAGCTAGACGAACTTTTAGAGATATATAGCATCGATGATTTTTGGTATATTCAATTGATAAGTTTCAGAAAATCTACTACTAAAAAAAATTAGAAAGGTGAGAGATACCTTGTTTTAAATGTTTATTAAAAACATGGCATGACATGGCCTTTATTTTATAAAATAAATTACAAACTTACATATGTGTGCTTGAAACACATCAATAATAATTATTTACCCTGAAATTTCGATCTAGGGTGCCTACATAGTATAGTAAATCAACTATATAAAAAAAAATAAAAAAAATGTTTATATAATTTTTGTGAAATTTAGCTAATATGATACACTCAATGACACATCATATGAAGGGTTTTTTAAAGACCTTTCCAACAAGCTATTACTTGCCTCTCTTTTTTCGAAAATACCTGGAACAATGCTATTTTTGTTAGTAGGTACCTGCAAAAGCAAATAAATAAAACCAGAGACCTAATGCAACAAAATTTTAAATTTTGCGTTTTTATTTTAACTTTATATGAAACATACAATATCACCCTGTATATGTCCAGTTTTTTAATTAACCCAAAAAAAAATATTTTTAAAAATAGCTTCAAAATATTTTTAACAGTTACATACTAACTATTTTTTTTACTGCAGTACGTATATTATTCGCCGACTTTGGTTTACAATTGACTATATCATTTTTCGATATTCTGTACCATCTCTCTACATATAATAATACACTTTGGTTTGCACCATTAATTTTAGTACATTTAATTAGTTTACCCCATATAAAAAGGACTATGCATAAAAAAACTTAAACGAGGCTTTGATAAAGTAACTTCTTACAGATCGCCAGTCTTATTTGGTTGAACGTTCAACTTCTTCAGATTAAAAAATGCACTTCACACATCTAACAAAAAACGCTTTCAATATTCTAATTTCAGTGTTTTTTTCACCTGTATCTTACGCATGTACGCTTGCTAGGAAGTTTTCTCGTTTTATGGCATGCATCCATTTCTTTGCAAGTTCTTCATTTCTTAAAAACTGAAAAACAGAAACACTTGATGGACCTTAGCCCTTGTATTTGCTTTGGCAATTTGCCACACAGTACGTAGTAGGCATTGTTAAAAGATACAAAAACAATTTAATTATACCTTAACAAGATTTATAAATGCACTGTAAATTTTGCAAAAATGAGTGGATTTTTGGACAAACTCTTAACAACGCATACAAAGGTTTAATAAAAAAACGCTTATAAACAGCCAGAAACCTCTTAAAATCCTGTATCATTTCCCAAAAAAATGCACTATAACCCTAAAAACACTGACGATGAAAAAAGCACTAACTATCGCGAATTTCGAGTCAAAACCCTAAATTACCTGTAAATACTCATACAACAAACATTTTCAATCTATTTGAAATATTTAAATATAAAAATAATCGATAAAAACTCCTCAAAAAATTGTCTCGAAGACGCGATTTCGCGATGTAACCAAACAGACTGAATGTCAAACAGAAACGTAAGACGGCGCCATATTGTTTTTATTTCCGGGTTGATCCCACGCCTTCTATGTAGGTCGTATTGCTCCACCATCATGGACTACTTCGACAATATAATAACAAACGAAATAACTGACAAATCAGGGTTGGCCCTGGGTAAGGCCAATGGCGAAAAATCTACTGCGCATGCCTGACGCAGTCTACTCCCGCTCAGAAGGATTTTTGGCTCTGATTTTTTGTCAGGCTTACTTAATTGGGAGTGTTATTATCGCTACGCCTTTTGTTTCTGAAAATGCAAGGGCAGGGCCGTTATGGTATCTCATAGTTTTATGTTATTCGAAACACATTTTGATCTTCTAACCTATAGAATGACAGGCTTTTAAGATTTTACTAGTTTATAAAAAAACATTACCATCGTGCCGTCGGATAAAAAGCCTTCTTTTAATTTACGTGGCAATGCAATGTGGCAAATAGAAAAATTCGCTATTTTGTACGTTATTTATATTTAGAGTGTTGAATAGAAACAAAAAAGGAAAAAAGTACACCTTTTGAGCCAATATCAAAGCAAATAACATCTTAAAATATAATTATATTTCTAAAAAACATAAACATGGTGAGCTATGGTAAAAGAGATTTTGTGATTTTATTAAAAAAACATCTTATTCCATGGCAACCGAAAAATGTATCATGTGTTCATCCTTTGAGAAATGCGATAGATAAGTAGGTAAGTAGGTACTATTTTGCATATTATTTTGTAAATTTGATTTTTAAAACGACTAATAGTATATGATACACTACACTAAGAGGTCAAAGTTGCACTTTGTATCTCAAAGCAAAAAGCAGCAGGGCTACAGTTTTACGAGGGATAAAAAACACTTTATGCACTTTAGGGATTAAATAGATACTTTATATCCCTCTTTTTTAGAGACTAAAGTGAAACTTTTAATCCCTCAGGGATTCAAAGAAAATTTAATATCTAAGGGATTAAAAATAAATTTAATCCCTCAGCTTAGAGATTAGAAGTAAATTTAATCCCTCAGGGATTAAAAAACACTATTTCCTGGAAAATTATACTTAAATTTATGGCAAGTCAAGCCAAACAGCTTGCTCTTGGCTAAGATTTCATTCTTAGCACCCTTTCTTGTAGTTGACGAACTATTTGGCGTAGAAATAACGTAATTTTAACAAAGATTTTTTCCTAAAGTGCATAAAATAGTATATAAACCTCGGGACTAAAGTGTCGTTTAATCCCCTAGCGAATTGTAGCCCGACCGTAGAGATTAAATAAGGCACAGTCCCTAGGTTTATAATGTGCTATTATGCACATTATTGATTGAATATAATTATAAGAAGTAAAAAAAAAAAATCCCTGAGGGATTAAAAATAACCCCTCAGAGATTAAAAAAAAATAATCCCTGGAAAATTTTATTTAATTTATCGCAATTCAAGCCAAACAATACTTCTCTTGGCCAAGATACATAAAATAGTATGTAAACCTCGGAACTAAAGCGTCTTTTAATCCCTTAGCGAACCTTTCGCCGTCGAATTAAAAGTAGCACTTTAGTTCCTAGGTTTATAATGTACTATTAAACACAAGGACTATACAGTATTTTTCGTATTTCGATAAAAATGTTTTTAAAATTTAAAGCTAATATGAGGCATACTCAGGCCGCCTCTCAAGAGAAAACAAAAACTTTTATTAGAAAAATCAAAGCAAACGGCCTCCAAAACTGCGCTGTGCAAATTTCGAAGAATGTTTTAGACCTGCTCTGGGCCTTTAATTTTGAACTGCCAGGAGGGAAGTGGGCGTGATTTACAAAAAAGTGAGATTGACATATGCCAAAATAAAAAAGTGTAAAGAGGAAAAGGATACTCCCGCGGGAGCATTTCCCTTCCCACACTTTCAATAATACAGCCCTACGAAGAAAAAACCCTAAGAGTTATGATACTGGCATATATCCTTTAGAAAGCAAAGGTTGGTAATTTTTTGCTACTCTTTTAATTCTTGGTCTCTCCTTTCACTTATTGTCCTTGTTTGTAATTGCAGGGTCAAAAAATGAAACTGAAAAATTAGTTTTTGTTTTGATGAGTTTTAAAAACTAAGGCTTTTTGCGGATGTATTGGTTTTTCTAATTCTAATTCTAATATCATGCTCATCCCATAAAAAGTTATCTTGGTATAATATACAAAGTTGAGTACTGTACAGGCACCAATTTGCCCTTTTTGGATTTGTGACTCGCCACTGTCTTCAAATAAAACTAAAACACTATAACCACTTGTGCTGAAATCGGGTCAACAAATATAATAATAAACGTTTGTTTAGACAAGGGTCGAATCTCCGACTTGCCCTCGCCTAGCTGGAGACAAAGTTAATAGCGCCCTCTGTTATGTGGTTACGACATCAGCTGGTTACTCAGGGCTAATCCCTGGTAAACAAGAACGCGGCTAAGTTTGCCGCTTGAGACCTTCGAATCTTAGAAGTGAAGTTTTTAAATTGTATTAGATAAGAAAATAAAATTTTTTGCAAACAATCTTAAGCGAATTAGGTGAAACTACTCTAACTAAAGTAAAATTTTTTGAAAGCATCAATTTTCTCCCGTTTTATTGAAAAACATTTGCTCTACCATTTTCATGACGATGGGCATATTAATAAAATTCTAAAAAGTATATTAGAAAAGCCTTCTAGGTATATTATTAAAAATAAATATTTGAATCGACTTAAAAAATACACTAAAAATATAAAATAAAATAATTTTTTTTTATGCAAAAACACATACAACTTTTTTGAAATCGTGACTTAACAAACATATCGATATATTGTGTAAAAAGCAACTTTTTTTAGTTACTCTCCGTATTTTCTACTAAAATGTTGGTAAATATAAAAATTTTTCACCTGAATAATATCATACATACATTTTCGCATTCCCTTCCCGTAATAAAATACGGTGTTCCCTTAATTCGGTACAGTTACCGTACGACCCTTATATTTAAACATAACCTCAATTAGCACGGATAATAGTGAGGGTAGGTTTGTTTTTCGACACGACTTTTTAATATTCTTTGCGTTTTTACTCTTTTGTTTATAAACAAAAACAGTCTTGTGGATTTTTAAAATTTATGTGAAAGAATTAGTAAATTGGAGAACTCTACAAGGTTGAGGTTCAGCTACAGTAACGATATAATTATTTTGCGAGAATTTATCAGGGAAAATCCCTACAGGCCTGGGAAAGTATATGCAAAAACCTTCAAATATTAAGCGGAAGGCAGTTTACCCAGAAAAATTTTAAGGTAAGAAATTTTAGGTTAGAAATAAAGAAAAGTAATGCGATTTCCGATAACACTTCTTTTTAAAGTGCGGTTAAGATTCAACCTAAATAAAATACGGTTTTCCCTTATTATGGCAAAACCTTATAGAGTAACGCCCAATAAGTCCCTAATATACTTTTCTATCTATTATTCCAGCATCAAGCAAAAACTAATAAAAATATATTAATCTGATTATTACTAGATTCTTTAAGATCGTAGACAGGACACAAGCTTTATTTCATTAAAATTGGTTTACGGAAATAAATGTTATGACCATTTAAATCAAGATCACTTAAATCAAACTCTAGATTAATAATTGTGTGTATGTGAAGCAAAGCAAAATTTTGGGCTTTAGTAAATTTCATTAAAAAATGCAATTTAAAAGCTTATAAAATTCTTACCTCTTACAAATAAAACAATATACATGGTGGATTCTTTAAATGAAATGGTGCTTCTAGCGACTTTAGGGAAGAGGTTTTAAAAAAAATCTAAAAGCGAATATTTAATAATTTTTTACAGACTGCGCCCATGATAAAAAAAATTTAGGTCCCCCAACTGGAGGCCCAGGGCCTAGCAACAATTTTTTTTTAAATAAGAAGATACCAGTTGTGGCACCTTTTTGGAAAGCGTCTTAAAAATATATTTTTTTTTTCAATTGTTTTACTTTCAAAAAAAACTACATATTTCTTTATTTACTAAGCGGAATAAAGAAAATACCACATAAGAAAATTTTTTCATGAGGAGGTACTATTTGTGGCACCTTTTTGGAAAGCTTGTTTAAAGAGAAATTCGATTAAATAAATTTTTTTGACATCTGTTACCCCATGTGTTAAAAATTTTAAGCCAATAATTTCCTTGTGTGGCAGATTCTTTATTCCAGTAGTAAATAAAGAAATATGTAGTTTATTTTGAAGCTAAAACAATTGAAAACAAACAGGTTATTTAAAATTTTTGACACATGGATTGACATATGTCAAAAAACTTATTTAATCGAATTTCTTTTTTAAAAAGCTTTCCAAAAAGGTCCTGGACCTTCAGTGAGAGCCCCTAAATGGGTAGTGTGTAGTATTTTCTTTATTCCACTTAGTAAATAGAGAAATATATAATTTATTTTAAAGCTAAAACAATTGCCAAAAAAATAAGTTTTCTTAAATTTTTTACACATTGGTTGGATAGATTTCAAAGAAAACTAGTGCTTTAATTTCTTTTTAACAAGCTCTCCAAAAAGGTGCCACAAGTGGTACCTTCTTGTTTAAAAAAAAAAATAAATGGTGGGCCCAGAGCCTCCAGTTGGGGGCCCCAAAAGATATTTTTATAAAAATCATTAAATATTCGCTTTTAGTTTTTTTAAAAACCTCTTCCCTATAGCCGCTAGAAGCACCGTTTCATTTAAAGAATCCACCCTGTAAATCTACATATTATGTATGTAATGCAGGTTTTATATTAATTTTTTAAAAATTCAAATTAAGTCTATATCATATCATATCCGCCGTCACTGCTTTGAACTGCAATAAAACTACACCGACGTTTTCGGGTGCACTCGCTGTATTTTACGGTGTTGCCACAGATACCCTAAAAGTTTCTCTTTCTTTTTCTGGCTATGTGGGAGCTGTTAGGGTCGAAACAAATAATGATTTATGAAAGGACTGCCGGGTCTATAGTTAGTACGTCGATGGTCATTAATTATGAAAATTTAGCATTTTACCAAAGTTTACAAAATCGGACTGATTGTATGCAAGTTATAACAAAAATTAAAAAATTGAGTGTTTTTGATCAACGCCACACCTGCTATTTTCCCATTTCTTGTATGGAAATCTATAATACTGATGAAATTACATTAGTTCTCGAATTTGCTAAAATCTTTGGTTTCGCTACAGTTGTGAGTAATAACCTCAATTTCCTAAAACAAGGTTTGGCACGTTCTGTAAACATGGCGTTCATTAATTCATTTAAATTTCTTGCGCGCCGCCGGGATGGGATGCTCTTTAGAAAATATGAAAAGCTCCGAGAAAAATCTGGACATTTTTCATTTTAATGCTGTATATTATCTAAAGCTGTGGTCGCTGTCGGAAAGGAGGAGAATAAATTCTGACCGAAAGCATCCGTTCTGTCTATCTTTATTTAGAGAGCAATGAAAATGATTACATTTTTTTCGACCGACCAGAAAATGGACAACTTTTGTACTGAAATTTTTACTCTACAGGAAAGGTTCTTTGACAATATTTTCACTCTCAAATTCTCCTCTTAAGAGTTGAGATTCTTCTTTTTCTCTCAGTGACCTTATCTCAGGAAATGTCGAACGTTAAAAATGGGTATGAATGTCACACTTTTAGGAGTAAAATAAACATCAGAATTGGCTAAACTTTGAATGAAACACACATTTTGTAAAAACTACTAGTTACCTTTTTAAACATCACTTCGACATTTTGACAGCTAAGGTCAATGAGAAAAAAAAAAGAATAAAAAGAAAGGTTCGGGACCTATCGGACACACATTTTGCCTTTCAATTTATTACGACCAGGCCTCTAAGATCTAATGGATAGTACAGAAACCTACAGGCCTGTTTCATCCTTGTTAGGAATCATCAGGGTAACATAGGTCTGTACCTGGCGTATGAAGCTTAACATAAACAACCACAGCCAGCGAATTTAAACAACTTTCATCGTCAAACAACACGAAATGTTAGATGACTATATGCAGTGCGACGCCTATCGGAATAAAGCGAAAAGCAAAACGTTAAAGGATGCAAATATCGATAAGAATGAAATTTGCGAGCAAAACAAAAAAGAGAAACCTGCAAAACTGTACCGGTTACTGAAAGAAGACAGTTCAAAATACAACGTTTGCAGCAACTTCACTCCCAAAGAATGTGTGTCCGATATGCCACGAACCTTTCTTTTTATTTATTTTTCACGGACAACACTTTAAAAAAAAAAAGAATCTCTCCTCTTAATTTTACACCGGGCAGTTTTTGCTTTTCCAGTGCTCTTTTCAAATAACAGGATTCAAAGTGGTCAGGGAAAACCTGGAAAACCTGAAAAAGTCAGGGAATTTGTATGCTGTCAGGCAAAAGTCAGTAAAAACCCAAAAAAGGTCAGGAAAAAGCCAGGGAATAAGGAACCCATAGCGTGCAACTGTTTATGATTATTTTAGAAATAAACCTGGTACAACCAAAATATTTAGTATGTTTGAATTCTCTCTCGTATGTCAACACCTCGTGACGATTCAGGCGTGGGCAGATAATTCTTACCGAAGTTTCAAACAGAGAATCACTACGTTTATCTGAGCTATATTCGTATTTTTGTTCCGCACTAAATAGTCAGTGTATTTCACCGGCTTTTACCACTATTAACTAAAACGAATAGTACGATGTGAAAACATACAAAATATTAATATAGATCGGATTGATCCTGATGCGAAAGCTCCACCTGGTTGGGTAAAGTGGCTTAAGCTAGTAGAAAAAAATCAAAATCAGTTTTTGTGTATCCTGTGTGATAAAAATAAGCCAAACTATAATATAATATAATAAAGTTGAACATTTTTAAAAAACGCAAAAACTAAAAGGGCTTGTTAAAAATATGACAACAAATTAGCAGCAATATCATGAAGAGAGTCTGATGACAAATAAAAATAATGATGAATGAATATTTGTGATACTCAGAAAAATGTATATATGACAGATTTTGTGGTGCTTAAATACTATATTTTCACACAATTATTAAGGTATTAAAACAAACCTTTAAGGTTTGGCGAATACGTTGGAAAAAAGTAACTTTGCTTGTATTTTGTAGTTTGATGAAGGCGGTGGTAACAGTTTTTTCTAATAATAAAAGTGTAGCATGGACAAAATATCAGGAAATTTTGTAAAAAATGGTCAGGGAAAACCTGGAAAAGTCAGGGAATTTCAAAACTGAAAATCACTTTGAACCATGATTAAGTTGCCCATGACTTTTGTTGACAGCTTTTAAGAGTAGATATTTTTTTTTTCTTTCAGTAACTTTAGCTGTCGAAGTGACGTTCAAAATAGGTCATGTGGTATCCATATTATTTGGAGTCAAGTAAACGTTAGTTTTATCTGAACTTTGAATGCAAAACAAGACACATTTTGTAAAATCTAAGGCACGGCTCGGAGCATTTTTTTGATTTTTTGCCAAATAAGCTAAAATTTCTTTCTAACGCCACCGATTCAAATGTTTGAATATTTGGAATTGGTGGCCTTAGAAATAATTGGTGGCCTTAGAAATAAATTTGATCTTATTCGGCAAAAAAATCAAAAAAAGTGCTCCGAGCCGTGTCTTAGTTTTTTCAAAACGTGCCTTCCATTAAAAGTTCAACCAATTCTGAAGTTTATTTGACTCGAAAAAGTATGGATATCAAATGAACCGTTTTGAACGTGATTTCGACATTTCCTGAGCTAAGGTCACTGTCAGAAAGAAAAGACTTTGCTTTTAAATTTTTTTAATTTTAATAGTTTTGACATTTCCAAAAAAGCACTATGGCTTCTGTTTAAATTATAAAATAAAAACACTAAGGACTTACCCA
This sequence comes from Oxystoma pomonae, assembly GCA_963921995.1. NCBI lineage: Eukaryota > Metazoa > Arthropoda > Insecta > Coleoptera > Brentidae > Oxystoma > Oxystoma pomonae. The sequence continues at coordinate 34,533,674 of OY998164.1, forward strand.
CAATGATTTTTATGGTTTAAGCTGCGTTTATTTTATACATTTTGATTGTAGTAGTAGATATCGCATTTTTAGGGAAGCTCCTTCCCGGATAGCTTTCTCTTATAGAAGATATTGAGTACTCCAGCAAGTGAGTGCCGAACACTCACATAAGGTGTGAGAAATTGATTCCTGGTGCGAAAGAAGACTTTACCATAGATTTGCTGTGGCCATGGGTTAAGACTCCAGTAAGAGGATTTTATTAGTGGTGATATACCAAATATCGGTTCAAGATCTAAAACTAGACACTTAAAGTAAATATTTCAACGCATCGGTATCGCTATACCTAACACGTTCAAAACAAAGCCAAAAATCGCTACATTTCTCACTTGTCTATGCCATGTTTTGAACGAGACCCGGGTTCAAGCCCCGGGTTCAAGCCCCGGGTCTTACAGGTAGTCTACTTGGACTTTTTCTTATAAAATTACAGCATTTTGTAAGATTAAGGTAAAACGCAGTATGAAGCGGAGTAGGCCGAGTTAGCTAGAAGACAGGCTAATTCGATTCCATACCGTCCCTCGGAGAAGGCGTTAAGAGGACGGTCCCGTGTGATCCATATATTGATAGTGGAGCACATTAGATTTAGACCTAACCCCGACAAAGGGGTTTAGGTCTAAATCCCTCTAGGAAAAGAAAACTGCCTTCCTAGGAGGTGCTCAACAGACCGGTCTGGTGAGTGGGGTAGGGGGGGAATGAGCCACAATATATCTCTTAGGTGGCAGTGGAGAAAGCTGTAAATTGCACCACTCATAACAAACCTAACCTAATCTATGGTGGACGCCGTAACGTTACGTACATTCCTCCGTACGCAACGAGTGGAGTTCTCCCATTGCATTCACCATAAAAGCAGACCTCGATCAAAACATGCAGTAAGCAAGTGAAAAATGTAGTGTCTTTTGACTTGTTTTGAACGCGTTAGGTATGCATGCATTAAGGTATTTACCTTTAAGTGTCTACTATCTTTCTGAGTCTTGCGTAGTTAAGAATTCCACATTTTATGGACGACCAGGTTGGTTGACCAGGGTTAGAAGGGGTTGACAGAAACCCTACTTTTCTTTTCAAATACTGGGTTAATTTTCCTGTGTGAATTAAAACGTGTGTTTTTTATTAATTTCAAGAAGTGTATTTGGTTACACACTACAAAGTAACGATTTATTTAACTCATTTGAAAAATAGGTCGAGGGCAAGGAGTCACCGTAAAAGGCAAGTCTTTAGTGTCTTTTCAAGGTATCCGCTCCTAGATTAATTAATATTTCTATTACAAATCTTTTTTTAGGGCATAATATAAAGAAGGTTAAACCAAAAAAAAAATTCGTGATAATAATGACTAACGTGCTATACGTGAACATCACAAAGTATCTAATAATATTTGACCATTGTCGCTTCTCTGTTTGAAAAGCATATTTTGTTCACTATACATCCGGTTCCTAGAAATGGCCGCCCCAAAATGAGCGATAAGACTGTAGCCAAAATACTGTTTTGTTTGTCAGTTATCATTGTGTTTTATTGGAGAACTTGGCTGCGGTTTTACCTAGTGTATTAATATTGGCTCAAATTTATTAACTTGTTATTTTTATTTTTCTTGCGATATACCAGACTTATTTTCTAATGGTCTTTTAATGCACCCCCTTCTTATTGTAACTACGTTTTACATAAATAAATCTGAAAGGAATCCTTTTACGTATTCTTGGGATTTTGAAGAATATGTTAGATTTTTACATATCAGTGCACACTCTAACGCGATTTCTGTGAAAAATGAGATCTTACGTCACGACAATTTACGTTTTATGCACAGTGGGCAACAGCACCTTTTGCCGTTTATTGTTAAACACTTAGATTAAAAAGAGACAAGATATCTGGTCAAAAGAAAACTCTGCCAAATAATTACCAGTGTTTATTTACAAATAAAATCAGAACAAAACAAAAGTGAGCAATATCGATTATTTTTCTATCCTTTTAAACGACGTTAGAACGATAGGGACAGAGAATTCTGTGTCAACCACTTTAGGTCGTGATTGGCTTATGGGCGGGGAAAGTCGGCCGAGCGCGGACGATCGGATGATATTTTTATTGACGTAAGCTTTTTCGTGTTATTTATTATAAAATTTCAGGACGTTTTAAGCAGTTTTGAAGTCTTTTTAAAACCACATGTTGTCAAAAAACAATTTTAGTGTGTTTTTTTACCAGTGGGAGAATGTTTCAATGTATTTAAAGTGATATTTTGGAAAAAAATCGTCCAATGTTTTGGAAACAAAGGGGGAGCAAGTGAAATCAGTCAGTGGCGGTACATGCCGGTAAGTAGGTACACAGAAAATAAAAAAAACACACGTTTTTTTTTTAATTTTCGATGAATCAAATGAGATATTTTCGCAGATTTTTGTAAGGTTTTTTTCCAGTTTTTTTTTTATAAAGACGATAAAATAAAGCATACTTTTGATGAAGTAGTTAATGCGCAAATGAGATATTTTCGAAGGTTTTTTTATAAAGGCAATAAAATAATTCATATGTGTTCAGGTTTGTAAGAATATATTGAATTCCTACCTCTTATCAGAATAAGAGTTAAGTTAAGGTTGATTTATACTGACGCCGTTGCCATCTGCGCCCGCCCTTCGAATTGATATTTGAATCTTTTTGTCTATCCTATATATCTCCAAATACCATAGCATTATTGACTTTATTGTGTACTAAAGAAGTCAATTTAAGTAAGCTTCTGCTAATGACAAAAAAAATAACAAAATTTAAGTCATCTCCATCGGCGAACTTAGACGCCTACAGCATAAGTCTTTGTGGTACAAAGATGAGTGTGAAGAATGGTATGTTTGCCTCGCTGTTATATTGTTCAATGTATATCAAATCATATTAAGCAAGATAATAAGTACATGTATTTAGGTTAAGGTGTTCTATATTTTGTTCATATTTTGACTATTAGTATAACATTTTTGGGGAAATTACACTATGTCTGGCATAGTAAGAATCTGATTCAACTGAAATTTAGCACACATTGTTATAGCCGTTGATAATATAGTAGGTACTATAAAACAAAAACGCTTTGAATATTTTTTAAAATTTTCCTATTTTTTCCCTATAACCACAGATTACCTATTTGCTTGAATGAGGAACATTTCAGAAACACAATAACATATTTTTTAGCTAGTAGGTAATATTATATTATTTTTTTCTAGATGTTCCAGGTGATGTGACCTGTGTTTTGTGGTGTTTTAATTAAGCTTGTAAAGATCAAATTGGCAGAATTATTTTTTGTATGTTATTAAAATTATTTTGCAAATTTCATATTATAGTAAAATTTGAATAACATAATTTTCCGTAAGTGTCAGGTATCTTGTCTCTTTTTAATCTAAGGAGTATGACAGTAAATATCTAGATATATTTCCCATTGAGTTGGTACCCTACAAGGGTGGCCTTTTTTCTGCATTTTTAGAGACATAGAAATGAAACGGGGGGATATCATAAAAATAATCATATATAAATTTGATGTTTTCTGACAAATCACGTGACTTCCAGTTTCACCGGAAACGGCCTCAACTTTCGATTTACTGTTATTACTAAAACACGTCTTCAAATAAAATATAAAAAGTTCAAAAAAAGTGCAATACAATGACGGGATTCGAACCTTTATCCTCTAGATTACCACACTGAAAAAATTAACATACTTGCGGTATGTTAATATTTTGGCAAAAGTTTCTTAGATTCTTCTTATCACTGTGTTATTAATTCTTAGCACAACGCAATTTGACTTTTTTATTTATAGAATGTACTGCCAATGCCACAAATAAAAACTTATCAAGAAAGTGATGGTTTTATCTGACTTAAGAAGCAAAATTCTCTTTCAACAAGCGCAATTCTCTTGGCACAAGAGAAATTTTCCTCTAACTATAAAATTGATTTCAAGAGAATTTTTTACTCTTGAGGCACAATAGTCCTTTTTTTTCAGCACGTATGTGTGTTGTTTTATAATTGTTTATGCAAAAATGTAAATAATAATGAAAATTCAAGATAAGAACAAAAATTTATTAAAATAGTATAACGAAATAAAATCATAAATAGTGGTGTTTCTCCTGAGAAAACCATACAAATTGCGGTTGCATGGGAAAAAAGACAACAGGATACATACATACAAGAGGATACATGTTGATTTAAGCATAACTTCGTTTTGATAGATCTCGATATTAGGAAGTCGTTGGACCAAGTACACACAACCACTTGGATGGATATTTAGGCTCTTCTTAATGCAATCATAAGTTATTTAAAGCAAATCCAAGTAATACTTAGGGGAAAGTAAATAGACTATTTAAATCAACAATTGTTATACTTAATCCAATTTATACTCCATCCACGAAAAATAATTACTTGAATTAAAGAAATAGCCTTTGTTTGACCAGATTGCCTGCTTGAAACAATAGCTGTTATACTTAATTGAAAACGCAATTTTTGCTTAAACCAAAAATAAAAATTCCTTCAATCAAGGAATCCTATCTTTGATGCAAACAGATTTTGCTCTTCAACTTATAACCTCACCCCTAATATATTAGGAATTTTTCGGAACGCTTATTTGACACTTCGTAGTGGTTGTGGTAATTACTGCGTCTGCGCAATAGCTAAACGTCATCCCGTTGTGGTAGTTAACCACTACCACTGCCGCAATCTACGAATTCATTTCTGGTCACAAGCTTTACATATCTATATATAACTACTTATTTGTCACCAGAGTCTGTGGGATATATGTTATTTCCTTGTCAAAAAGTCAGAAGTGCATTGTTGCTAAACCAAAACACTTCTATAAATAGGCTCACCTCGATTCTAGGACCAAGAAGTCCGCAAGTATAAAAAACTAGTAGGTATGTTAAAAATGTAGTTTTTACTTAAAGTGACAGCGGTTACAGTGACACCAAACATCAACATTAAGCCAACATATTTGTGAAAAGAATACACAACTTCAATTTTTTTTTATTTTCCGAAGGTGCCAATACTAAAGTATAGAGCACCGATATTTCCATCCTTTTTAATAAATATGTCATACATACTGGGTTTCTAGCTTAGATGCACTTACATCTTTAGTTAAAAAGTTGAAAGACATTTAGCTTATTAGGCAAAAAATCAAAAAGTGCTCCGAGCCGTGTCTTGGTTTTTACAAAATGTGCGTTCTATTCAAAGTTCACCCAATTCTGATACTTATTTGATTCCAAAAAGTAGGGATACCACATGACCCGAGTTGAACGTCACTTCGACAATTTCTGAGCTTAGGTCATTACAAAAAAAAATCTTTAGTTTTAAGTACGTTAAAAAAATAAGAAAATGCAAATTAAATTAATTTCAGTACCTAGCAAACTACAAAATAAATTTGAAAAGTAAACAATCCAACTTATGAAACTTTAGTTGACTATATGCGTTTTTTTAAGTGTACCTTTTTTGACTGACGCTTTAAAGGAAAATAGCCGCCGTCACTAGAAATAATCCAAATATGTCGCCGTAGCACCACAAACAAAATACATATGTTGATCAGTCTATAACGCTCTCCGCCGTCTTCTGATTTCCAGTCTCCATTGGTCTCAGTTTGTCCAGAGATTCTCATCTAATCATCTTTCTCTGATGACTCTGTCTATTCCTTCCCACCAACTCAGGCTCTCTTTCTTTTTCCCTGTGTTGTCCAATTCTTTGTACCTGTCCATACCATGTAAGTTGGTTAATTTGCATGTCTTCCATTTTTTTGTGTTTACCCTCCATAATTTCTCGTATTCTCTTATTTCTCGCTCTTTCCAGTTTTGATTTATTAGCAGCGCGTCTCCAATAATCCATTTCAGTGGCTTCAAGGGACTGCATGTTTTTTTCTTTGAGGGGCCATACTTTACTACCATAACTGGTGACACTTTTCACTATGCTGTTGTAAAATGTTTATTTTGTTTTGATACTGCCTTATCCCACAAAATATTGTTGAGTTTTCTGACTACTTGTCTTCCTTGGTTGTTTCTGTGTTTGATTTCTTCATCCAGACTACCGTCATTAGAGATATTTGTACGTTTGACTATTGTTGTTCCTCACCAATACACATATATTCCGATTTCTGAAGATTTACCTCCAGCCCTCACTTATTGTATTCTTCAATTAATTTACGAGTCATGTATTCTAAATCGTCGTAATTTTGAGTCAGGACTAATTGATTATCATCGAAGCAGAGAGTATATAGAACGTAATTGTTCACGCTGTCCAAAATGTGCACTTCTTATTTGTAAAGAGTATGACGAATATTCCCTTAAAGAAATTTAAAATAAATTGTTTAGTTTATAGATAGCAACAATTAAATGATAGGTTAAATCTAACGCACGACCATTAACGTAATTTTTTGAACGCCCAGCGTGGCCGGGCAACGACGTTCTTAAAACTAAATTGTAACCGAACATTACACGCACCTTAGCAGTAAAAATAGTTTTTTAAGCTAAATATCAATTTCTTCGTTTGCCAAATTAACACACTTGTTTACTGTGCATTCTTTCGGTCTCTTGATAGTTGACACACACACAATTCTGGCTCGCAGTTCGTCGCAAAATTTTTACATTTGGATACAGTTTTTCTTTATTCCTAGATGCATCTTTCGTTTTACACGTGAAAAGTCTTCAGAACATAAGGCCTTAAAAGAAATTGTTGGAGTTGGGAAATGGGTCCATTCAGGAAAACATGATTTTTTGTTGTACATTTCGAACCCAAAAAGTTTTCTAACCACCATTTTTTTAACTCCCACTTCACTCCCTTTGTTGGCTTCAAATCTAGGATTCTTGTGTTCTTTTTTAAAGTTACCAAAATTTTATGCACCTGGATGTCCTAATGTCTCGACTTCGCAGTCAGAATGATAAAGCAGAACTAAGGACAAAGCATGGTCAAGTTGGTCTGCATCTTTCAGGGAACACATCAAAAATGTTTAACTTTTTGAATGACGCGACTTTCATGACTAACTGTTACTTTGTTCAAAAAAATAAAAGACAGGGCAGGGTTTGATTACACTATGCAACTTGATATTTGTTTATCGGGATTTTGTTTCACAAAAAGTAAAGTGAAGTAGTAGGCCATGTCTCCGACAACGTAACACGTATTTATTTTTTCAAACTATCAAGTTTTCAATGTCATTTGTACTTCGAAACCAAAGTAATGGTACAGACATAATGAACCTTTAAATATTTTAGTACCTGTAAATGGTTTCAGATGTGCTAAAATATCTTAAGGCATGAACACGTTTTTCGCTAATGTTAATGACTTATTACTTTAAAAAAGGGTATTATACTAGTTTAAGAGTGAATTTACAACAGATAAACCGCACATCAACAATTAACAAAATTTTGCACAACAGAGGCTTCTGGTGTCCTCCACAGACCATTCGTGTGTTTTTTTTAAAAAAAAGGAATATGTCTTGTTTTTATTTAGTTTTTTAAAATAATCGATAATTTTTACCGTGAATTAAACATTTTTAGGATACGTACAATTATGTAAAACACTTAAAATTATGCAAAATCACGTGAATGGTTTCGGGATAATGCTTTAAACTTTCACCATACCAAATTGGATACAAATTTGATTAACAATTTTTTAGATTAACACCCTTAAGGCTATGAGAACAAAGAAACAACCCTACATTTTTTTGAAGATATCTTACACTCTGGGCATAATACTGAACCAATTTTTCTGAAATTTTTTATTATAATTATACCACTAATATATAAATTTCTAATAATTTTAAAGTTTGTAACAAAGTTATTGATAAAAATCTCCTTTTTATATATTTTTAGTTCAAACTTAGGAAACATGAATATAGTAATAAAATAAATTTAGTTTTAGGAAAAAATTTCTGTTAAATGTTCTGATTTGGCAACAAACTTTTTCCTTTTTTTTGACGCTTTCCGTTCACGAACCTGGTAAAACCACTTTTTGGGAAACGCGAAGATTAAATAATCCTGTGCCGGAATTTTTGGTCGCCTGGTTGACAGTTTAAGGCGCTCTTTTAAAAGTGTTTCGTATCAAACTGCACAGGCATTGATCGGAAATATTACGATTAACCGACCGGCTAACCGCGACTAAAATTATAAACGGAATACATTTCTTTTTTCATCTTCTGTCAAATCTGAAAAAATTCCAGTGCAGTTTAATTTTTTCAAAAAAAAACATATTTTTGGAAGCACTTTTTCAAACGCTAAAAAATTGCGAAAACTTGAAAAAACTGAGTTTTTTATTGTACGAATCGACATTTTGGAAAGAAAACTGTAAAATGTAAAATGTAAAAGAGAGTCATTTCATCTCTTTTCTGATTAGTGCTAGTTTAGTAAGGGCCACACCAATATACAAAAAAAATATATTGCACATCCCTAGCCGGGGGCTTTTCTTACAGAGAGACCTCAAAACTTTCAAAAAATAATTGCTATATGAACTCATTTCATCAGGGCCACACCAAAATAACAAAAAAAATTATTACACACCTCTGGGTGGGGGCTTGTTTTTTAGAGAGGCCTATCTTGGTGTGGCCCTTAACATAATAGCGCAAATCAGAAAAGGGATGAAATGACTTCATATAGCAATTATTTTTTGAAGCCTCCCTGTAAAAAACCCCCATCCTTAGGGGTCCAATATTTTTTTGTGTTATCTTGGTGGAGCCCAAAATAGAGAAGAAATTACTTCATTTAGCAATTATTGTTTGGTTTTGGGGCCTCCCTGTAAAAAAACGCCCCCACCCAGAGGTGTGTAATATTTTTTTTGTTATCTTGGTGTGGCCCTTAATATAATAGCACAAATCAGAAAAGGGATGAAATGACTTCATATAGCAATTATTTTTTGAAGCCTCCCTGTAAAAAACACCTCCTCCCTGAGGGGTCCAATATTTTTTGTGTTATCTTGGTGGGGTCCTTAACACAATAGCAATAATCAGAAAAGAGATAAAATGACTTCATAGAGCTATTATTTTTTGCAAGTTTTGGGACCTCCCTATAAAAAAAGCTCCCACCTCGAGGCGTGCCATTTTTTTTTTGTTATCTCGGTGAGGATAACATAAAAATAATAGTAACACTAATTATAAAAGTGATGAAATTTTTATGTATCGTATAATCGAATTTCCAATACAGCGCGAACGTAGACATAATAATGTACAACCAACAAATTTAATAATTCGTTTTATACCAGGTTGGAAGTAAAAAAATAAACGATTCGCTGATAATTATAATATTAGAACAATTCTTAAAAAATCAAATACTCTTAGATAAATTCTAACCAAAACAAAACCACTAAATGCTGAACAAAACTCAAAAAATATCGTTCATAAAATTCCTTGCAAGTGTGGTAAATTTTATATTGGAGAAACTTGCATCTATCTAAATGAAGATGAATGCATGGCTAGCTTATCAGTTGATATAAATACAGTTTTTCTTCCAATTTTAAAACAAGATTTTCAAAAAGGTTTTTCTAAAATAAATTTAAAAATGGCATTGATGTTATTTGGGTTTCTAATGTATTTTTTTCTCAAAGTCAGTCAAGAGATAATAGACACAACAATGTAGTGTATTTTGGCTTTGTTTCGAACGCGATACGTATACCGATACCGATGCGTTGAAATATTTACTTGAAGTGTCTAATCTTTATACTTGATATTTTAAAATAAAAAACCAAAATTAACTTTATTTTTTATTTCACTTAAAATTTTGTAGTTTTATAATGTCATCTAAAATTGAAAACACTCAAACAAATATAATTTTGATTTTAAATTTTATTAAATTTACCCAATACCTTGTTGGCTACTATTGACACACCAAACTGTCAGGTTAATATTTGAAATATACATCAGTCAAAGTTAATCAGTTGTATGACAATAGACATTTTTAAAATAGAATCGAGAAAAATTTTTGAAAAGAATAGTTCCTTTGATAACAGTAGTAGAGTTTCTGACGAAACGTCGGATAAGTACTTAGATTCTAGTTAGGATTTGCATGTGTGTAGGCAAATTGTAGACAAACGAAAAAATTTTTTTCTTTAGATATTTACGCATTCGGTTTTAATATATTTTTGGAAAAACTTAGTGGCAAAAAACCCTAAAAAAGTAGTTTCGTCAATTTACGTAATCTTGTCTTTATACACATTCTAGCCCATGACGTAATAATTATGAATTCAGCTGTATGTTTCACCAATCCTCACTCTAGTTCTCAAGAGCTCCCATGCAGATCAAATATTATATTTTACGTAGCCTTACATTGAATATTTAAGCTTTTTCCGGAAAACGTGTTCTTACATTCTTTGAAATAAACAAAAAACTATTAGTATTTCAAAATATCACAAAAGTAATTACGCAGCCTATATTGCACCAGACTAGAGACCTTTTGCGGTTACAGATAGTTGAATATTTATTACCGGCCTGTGAATTGAAGTTAGCAGTATCGATGGCGATGACACGATCACCTCCAGGGGATTAACTTTGAAACAAATTGGTCGAAATTAATCACGAACACGCACAGAAGTAACATGCTTGAAGGTATTTTTAAATTAATTTCTAAGCTAATTAAACCTTTAGGCCAAAAAAGCACGCTACTGCAATACCTACCTTTATTTCGAAATATGTAATTATAATATGGGAGCTATAGTAGCTATTTTACACTTACTTTGTAGCCACTGTAACTCAAAAACCCCTGCACCAATTTTATCGAAATTTTAGATAATGATCTTACTTGTCTTGACGAGCAGACCACTATTAGCTTTGAGCTTTCCTCTATTCACTCTTTAAAGCTATTTCCAAAAAAATTGATCCTTAAAAACATTTTTTTTCTTTCCTTGTTTTACCTCGTTGGAAAACTTATAAAAATCTTAGTTTAATGGCGCCATAAAACAGTGGCGGTCCCAGAGAGAGGCAGGGGGGGCGATCGCCCCCCCCCCTTTTCTCTAAAAAAAAGTGGACAACAAAGATTCTCATGATAACCATGAAATCTTTGGAGAAAAAACGAAAAATTGCAGAACGTTCCTTTAAAAACATTCTAGAATCCCTGCACAGTATTTTGGGACAGTTTGAAACAGGCGAAAACCACGATATTAGAAATACAGAGCAGTATTATAGAGTTTTAATTTTTAAACAAGTTTTAGTCAAAATCATTTCGGACATAAGATCAAGGTGCAATAACGAGACAAGTATTTTTGATCTGAACATATTCATACCAAGTTTTATACAACATGAAGCCAAAATCAGCGCAAAATAACTGTCGTTTCCAAATATTATAAACTGTTTCATTAATACAAAACACAAATTCTTGAACTTTTATCGGGAGTCAGTATTTGGAAACAATATTGGTCAGAAGTAGGCAAAAGCTTAAACCAAAAGATATATAATAACATTTTCGAGGCAATGAACAAGTGTACCGATTTTTTTCCGTTGATAAGAATATTCTTGGATGTTTGTCAGTAAGTAATGCTTAGTCAGAAAGAAGCTTCTCCTGCCTCAGAAGATTGAAAACATAAGTACTTAAAAGCAATACGACCAAAATTTGTCTGACGGGCTTAGCGTTGCTGCATATCAACAGACATATTGAAATTGACATTGAGGGAATCATTGCCCAAAAAAAAACGGAAACGATTTTTTTTTGAGATAAGCATCTAATATTTGAGATATGCAATATAAAATGTAATGTTTCAACTTAAAAAGCTTTTTAGACCTCAAAAAAAGTATTTAGCTATTAGTTTTTGTTTGTGGTTTGTTTGTTATCTATGTTTTTTATAACTGAAAAAATTATACGTATAGTTACTCAAGTGCAGATTTCAGGGGCATAGGGGGGTAGTTAACCCCCCTAGCTTGGCTTTAAACTTTTTATGAAAACATTTAGAAAATCAAAAGTAGGGCATAAATTGCGGCGCTATAACACCTTTGACATTTTCTTAAAAATTTTCGCGTGCTGCGCTTTGAGACCATTGATATATTTACAATTTTAGTTTAATTTTAAATCAAAAATGCATTTTTTTAGTGCAATTTGAAGCAAAAATTGCATTTTAATTTTTAATGTAAAAATTTTGGGCGCATTTTAACATTTTTTAAAATAAAAAATGTATGAAGTAAACGACTTAAAATCTGAGTACCCCCCCTCTAGATTTGACACCAAATCCGCTCTTGTAGTTACTAAGTTTTGTTTGCATATATTGATATGTTCCTCATAAAAGCTATGCATTTGTTCTATTTTTTTTCAATATCGAAACCGCCCCTCCCCCCTTTTCAAATGGCTGGGACCGCCACTGTATAAAAAATGCAAAAACTTTTATAAAAGTCAATTTTGTGTGGGGTCCCTATAAAAAATCCAAAACCAGATTTGAAGAAACATAATTTGTCAAGGAAAGAGAATAGTTGATCGGAAAAAAATTGTCTCGAAAACGAAATGACGGGAAAATCAATTCGCTAGAAAATATATGCATAAAATTAAATTTAAACGAAACATATTTCTATAGAAACATAAAATGTCAGAAAATATTTTTAACGAAAATAATTAAATAGAAACATCATAATGCCGAAGCACAAAATTCAATAGCCACGAATTTAATTGCTACGTTGCCAGGCTTACGGTAGGGAATAATCTTCCTTCCAATTCCCATATTTTCTTAAAATATTAAAATCGGTGTCAAAAATTAATCGTAATATTTGATAGACAGGTAGACAGCCAGAAACTGTGAAGTAAAATAAAATCGTTTAATAAAATAAAGTCCCCGTGTTATCTTCCAAATAGAGAAACTTAGCAACGCCGCACCCTGCGCTCTAAAGCGAAATTCGGATGGACTGTGGTTCTGCTCATTTAAGGATCGGGCATATTATTTTCTTTCATTTTGTGGTTCGGGTGTTTTTCGTTTCTAGAAAATATTTTCGATACTTTTGTAATTCTGTTATTTTAAGGTTCGGGAAAATTATAATCGGTTAAAATATATTCGTGCCTTTTAAGGCTCGAGTAAATTAAAATTCTATAAAATTATATTCGTATCCATTATTTTCTGGTTGTTCTACTTTCGCTAATATTTCGTTTCGGACGTTTTATTTTCTGTTCAATTGTCTTTCCATTTTTGTAATATCGGCTTTGTTGTGTGGGTTCACATAAAAAGTAGGCTATGTTAAGATAAGATTAAACCTTACTTTCTTACCCACTTCATCTAAATCGGTACAGCGGTTTTTGCGTGGTTGATATACAGAAATCTTCGTTTATTGGCGCAAAATTTTTTTACAACATATTATACAGGGTGTTTCAAATTCGATGCTCACCATGGGAATCTCCTAAATGGTAGGAGATACGAAAAGATTTAAATCAGGGCAAAGTTGTGCAATTTAATGCTTTACCAAAAACTAAAAATAAAGTTTACAAAATCCGAGTAGTTCCGGAGATAGGCGAAAAAAACGAAATTTTCAATTTTAGTTGAGTTGTCAAATAATGCTTAAAACTTTCTACAGGCACTTTTTTAAGATCTAACAGACAGGCTATTCATTATTAAGATTTGACATTTCAGTTTGACAGGAGCGCTGTCAAGTTAAATTTTTCTTATGGACACATCCTTTTTTTTCTGGTTGTTTTGTTTTGGAAGCAAGGCAAATATCATTTTGAAACATTATTTTAACAGGGAGCTTGTTGTTTCGGGCTTTATGACCATCATCATTTAAAAAAATCCCGTTATACAAGACAACTAAAAAAGCACTTGTAGTAGTTTCAAAAATGGCGCCAGCTGGTACGTATAGCCGTCCATAAAACCTTTTAAAAAAATTTAAAAAATGTCAAAATTTTTTAAAAAATTTTTTAGTTTTTCAAAAAAAAGTTTCACATATAAAAAGATTTTTAAAAAAATTCATTTTTTTTCAAAATTTTCCAATTTTTTCTTTTGTTTAAAATGTAATTATCTACCTAAATGTGAAAACCGCGTGTCGCTAGATGCTACGGTTCGTGAGCTATAATTTTTTTTATAAAAAACTAGTCAGCTCTGCATCCAACCCATCTTTTGTAGTAAACTATAATTTTGTAGATACTACTACAATCGCTTTTTAAAATGTCTTGTATAACGGGATTTTTTAAACTGATGATGGTCATTAAGCCCGAAACTACAAGCTCCCTATTAAAATAATGTTTCAAAATGATATTTGCCTTGTCTCCGAAAAAAACGGTCCGAAAAAAAAGGATGTGTCCATAAGAAAAAATTAACTTGACAGCGCTCCTGCCAAACTGAAATGTCAAATCTTAAAAATGAATAGCTCGTCTGGTAGATCTTCAAAAAGTGACTGTAGAAAGTTTTAAGCATTTTTTGACAACTCTAATAATAATAAAGGCGGAAAAAAATAAAAAACTAAAATTGAAATTTTCGGTTTTTTTCGCCTATCTCCGGAACTACTCGGATTTTGTAAACTTTATTTTTAGTTTTGGGTAAAGCATCAAATTGCGCAACTTTGCCCTAATTTAAATCTTTTCAGATCTTCTACCGTTTAGGAGATCCCCATGGTGAGCATCGAATTTGAAACACCCTGTATATATCATATATAACATATAATATAATAGTCCAGATACACCTTGTAGAAGTCTGGAAACACGCCCGGAAAGTCTGGATACACCCAAGAAAAGTCTGAATAGTTCCTGGAATAGTCTGAATATAGTCTAAAAAAGCCTGGATACACCCAGAAAAGTCTGGATAGACGGAAGAAAAGTCCGGATAGACCCAACCCAACCCAGGTGTATGCGAGTAATGGTTTTGACATGAACGTCCCGCACCAAAGAAAGCAATATAGAAATACTGGCACTAAATTTAAAGCACAAATTTCACCTTAGCTTCTACGCCTTCTGCTTGACTTCAGGGGCTTAGATCTTGAATCTCAAGAGAAAAAATTATCCCTCAAAAGAAAAGTTGCTTTTTTTTAATCTCTTTAATTTGAAATTTTACAATGTAAAATATACATTTTACGCGCATGCTTGCTTAAGAAATGGGACTGATTCCTGGCTTTGGACTCGGGGAGCGCGAACAGCCAATTTTTATAAAATGGAATGAGTGATCACTACTCAAAAATACTAAGTGTGTTTGACGTGGGATCATTCGACACAAATCTATGTCGTTTCCTGCTCAAGAAAAGGCCCAGAGGGGGATTTACTAAAAGGGTTTTGCCTATTTTGGGACGGTCCTAAATTTAAGTGAAATTTTTGGTTTTAAGCATTTTAAACCAGCTTTCCTTAAGTTTTGGAAATAGTTTGATTTAAGGATAGAATTTTAATTAATCTGTTTAGTAAATAATCATCTTACCCTATTTTTTGTCGGATTTAAGAAGAAAGCTTCAAATTTAAAGAAAAAAAATCAAAATTTAAACCTCCTTAGGTTTCTATGATGGACAAATTAAAATTCTAGTTAAATATTACTCTTATCAAAACTGACCCTAGCTTATTAATTTTCCCGATAAAATTACTCGATGTCAGACAACGATTTAGATGTATGATCAAAAAACAGGGAATAGATTAACTTTTTATTTATTTAAAAGGTTTATTTATTCATGAAAAATAGTTTGGTTTACATTTCAGCGTCGAATGTCAGTTTCAAAATATTAGTTGCGTTTAGATTAAAAACTTGTCGAAAACAGTGAGTTCGTATCCCTTACCTCTGCTTGCACCTTGGCTTGCACCAACCTGCACTGATAAAAGCTGCAGCTTTAGTAAGGAAAGTTTTCTTGATTGAGATTTTATATTTTTGAGTTATAATTTCAGTTTGTTTTGTTTGTAAATAAATGAATACAGTTGTTTTAGGATTTTTTCGTTTCGTAAAGTTTTCAAGCACAATCAATGACCTTCACTTATGTTTGTTTTTCCTCTTAGTACCCTTATAAATATATATATTATATATATATATTTTGTTTTGAAAACGGATTGAATATACGGCGTTTTTCTGGATAAAATTGGAGGTGGTATATTGGTTAATGAATGACTTCTCCGATTAAGCTTTAATCAGGATTAATACTAAGCTGAGTTTGGAATGGATCTTGGCAAACAAAGTTTCAATGTAAATACCACATTCTAAACACCGATTAGTAACTTCTCACGATTAAAGCCTCATCGAGATATTTTTCCACTGACTGAAAATCGACGCTGGGGGCTATAAATTTAAACCACCCCCCCCCTCGTCCAGGGTTTAAGAAATTACCAACTTGATAACCTTAATTACAGCTAATGAAGCCATTCTGGTCGTGATTCTTCAGAAGCGACAGAAAATCTCACCCGTCACAATTCTGGAGAGTGGCGGTTTTCAATTATTGCCTCATTTAAAATAAAAACACATCGTCCTCAATATTTATCCTAACGATATAAGAGAAACTGCGTAATTTTTTAATAACATTTTGTAAATTTAATATTTTAAAGATATTCTGGGGGTCTAGTTTTACGGCGGAGCTAAATTGCTACTACGCGTACCAATAAACTTCAAAAAGTGTCGAAAATTCTCACCATGTAACAAGCAGAAAAATAATTTTTGTGACTTTTCCGAATAGTGACAGCAACCATAGCTATCTATGGTTTTATATGTTAAAAGTTTTAAAGGTTTGCTTACAACATATAAATTTATGGCGGAGCTAAATTGTTACTACGCGTACCAATAAACGTCAAAAAGTGTCAAAAACCATGCAAAAGGAAAGACAGAATTTGTTTGACTTTTCTGAACAGTGACAGTGAAATATTTCATGGATATCTATGGTTTTGTAATGGAGCGATTGCTTGCTGATGCCTTGAAATTATCTCTTTTTAAGAGTTACAGTTACCTTATACTTTTACAGGTTTCTTCTTTATAACCTGCTGAAAGATACAGGATTCTGTATGTATTCGTATTTATATAGCTTATTCTACAGGTCGCGCACACAGGTACTACGTCTTCGCTGGTTACAAAATTTTTGTTTTAAATTCGAGAGGTGTGCATGGTGCCTGTGTAGCTTCAACTGCCAGGTACAACCTCATGACTCCCTGATGGTTCCTAATAAGGATGAAACAGGTCTGTAGGTGTCTGGATTCTCCATTAGACATTGGAGGCCTGGTTGTAATGAGCTGAGAAACAAAAACGCTTTGTCCGATATGCCACGAGTGTTACTTTAATAAACATAATTCCTAAAATATTGTGCTTTGATTTTGACGTAAGTAGGTGCATCTAAGTTTCAATATTCAATCGGGGCCTACATAAAGGAACGGGCCACGATCCTAAACTTTGGTGACGTCACACACCCCACAATCGTGACGTAGGTTAAAGGCAGACTTATATTTTCATTGACAGCTGCTAACGAAATTACGTCACGAAGGTGAGGTGTTTGACGTGACAAAAGTTTAGTGTCGTGGCTCGTCTGCTTAGGTAAGCTCTGACCTAGGGGATTCTAGGGATTTTTCCACAAAAAAATTGGGAATTTTTGGCGAACCGAGTTGGCAACACTGGCGCAGATCAAAAACGCTATTAGTAAATCCCACTGAAGTGTCTAATATTGGAGGGAACACCGGAATTCATTTGCGGTCAAGACTCAGGTCAATTTGTCGTCGCCGGTGATGAATTCGTTCTCCAGTTAATTTGTGGGCCGTGTAGGAGTATTCGTAAATGAAAAAGTTACGCCACGAATGGATGTCGACATGTACGTGTTGATTAAAATGGTCCAAATGAAATAGTTGACTATAATTTAGTTACCCAGTAAAAAAAACGATTTTCATCTTAGAGCAGCAGAAAACCTTGAAGCAAAATGAGAATAGCACAGCATATAATAGACAAAAATACTTACATTTTTGAAAAGTCCATCTTGGGTGGAGATGATAATTAAATCAAAGTATGGTCATTCTCGACTTAATTTATTGAAATGAATACCATTCAAAACCAACATGTTTCGGCAGTGTAAACTGTCATCATCGGGGTTTTTAACTTGAGCTACAAAATGGCGTTCGCTTTTCAAAGAAAGTTAATAAAGTAAGGTCGACATGACATAACTTAAAGGAACAGATTTGACAGGTTTGAAGTGGAGAAAATCAGAAAAGAAAAAAACCTTACTTTACTACTAATAATTAAAATAAAAACTCCCCAACAAATTGTGTTTGGAGGGTTGGTGGGTTGTGGGGTTTTTATTTTAATTATTAATAATAGCTTTTTCACTTCAAAATGAATGCCAGTGGGTAGTCAACCTTGCTCCTTTAAATTATGTCATGTCGAACTGACTTTGTTAGCTTTCTTTAAAAAGCCACGGCCATTTTGTAGCTCAAGCTAAAAACGTCGATGATGACAGTTTTAGTTAGTAGTGAAAATTATGCAAGATTAAAAGGAGCAAAAACAACAATCTCTTAATTCAAGTTTCGAAAATGCATTGGCAATACATCTCATAGATAGGTTCCCGCTTTAGCGAAGAGCTATCGGTAAATAATTCTTTTTTATACGTGCCAATTTTGCAAGTTTCTCGCAGCGTTAAGACATAAGTTACCGCGATAAAACTCTGTCCTGGAATGATGCAAATCAGTGAAAGTAGGATATTTGCCATAAGACATAAAATATTTATTTTTACTTCGTGCTTTACCCTACTCATTCTACTTCGACAGAACCCTTATATATTTAATTTGATAAAAAATTTGATAAAAGTACTCTCTTACAGATTTCTACTGATCGCAAAGCTAGAAACTCTGATACCGGTTGCGCGGAAGTCAATAAACACAACTCGACGACGCTGAAAACGAGTGTATACACTAAAAAAAATATTTCACTCAAATAAATATTTATTTGATATACGCCAAATAAATTATATTTTTGACACCATTGCATCCAAATACAGAATTTGTTATGACAAATAAATATTGTTCCAACCCACTAAATATTTATTGCAGTCAACAGTAATTAATAAATATATTTTTTCTAATATTAGATCGGCTTTAATTGGCTTTCAGGAAACTCGTGATAGCTTCTGTATAGCTTTGCGATTAGTGTAAATTCTATTAAACCAAGAATATGCGTTGCTATACTCTCTTTGGGCCTCCCTATCTTCTTTACGTGATTCAGTATATCGGCCCCCTCCCACCACAGTGGCGGATTCAGTAGAGGCAAGTTCCACCCCACTCCCCGAGACTTTGTGTACATATATCTTTCTGAAGACATTGAACCTGTCGCAGATAGAGAACTTTGAGCCTAAAGTTCCAAGAGTATGGCGGCGATAAGTCACAGAGTGAATTATGAAGCAGAAAACATGAAAGTTTATTGATTAATAATTGACGATGTCATCATGGACATCGAAACAATATTTTCAGAGGAATCGTTGGAATGTTATGACTTTTGCCTGTTTCTTTCTTATATGATCCTTAAGAATCCGTCAAATTATCTGGAAATAATATTAAAACTTACCGATACATACGGAGATCCGCAGTCTTTTAAATGGAAAATGCCCTCTCCAATTTGCAGTTGTGTGATAAAGAAATCTTTCCCGCCATGCATAACTAAAATATAATCATCATCTTTTGAATTGCCCATCATGGGTACTTACATCATAATAAGTGAGCAATCATTACGTAGGAAGCACAAGTAAATAAAACCTTTCTAGCTTGTTTCTGGTAAAATTCTGGCGAATAAAATACAAATGCATTATGCCACATTGGTACACCTTCAATAATTTTCTTCCTTCAAGTGTGCACGGAGGATCCTCCACGCAAAGGGAAGAACCCCAAATCTTATATTTTAACTTTAACACCACTTCACCTTAGCGTGAAAAATAAATAAATTATCAGTAATTATAGGCAGATTTAAGCCTGGATATCTGCATGGGGTTCACCTTCGCACTCTCAAAAAAGAAAACTGGACCATTTGTTAAAATACCGGAGACATACCCCGGGGCTAAGGTCAGAAAAATCGAGCAGAAAAGCTCAAACACATGAACAGAAAGGGTAACAGATTGGTATGAAGCAAATGAAGCAAAATGAGCACAGCACAGCAACATATAAAAAATACTTAAATTTTTTAAGTAGTCCATCTTGGGTGGAGATGATAATTAAATCAAAACAACTATGGTCATTCTTCACTTAATTTATTGAAACGAAAACAATTCAAAACCAACATGTCTCGGCAGTGTAAAATGTCATCATCGGGGTTTTTAGTTTGAGCTACAAAATGGCGGTCGCTTTTGAAAGAAAATTAACAAAGTCAGGTTAACATGACATAACTAAACTTAAAGTGGAGAAAATCAAAAAACAAAAAACTTTAAAACGTTAGTACTAATAATTATAATAAAAATTCCGAACGACTTGTGTTGGTCATTTTCTTCAATTCAAAAATTAATGCCAGTGGGTAGTCATCCCTGCTCCTTTAAATTATGTCATGTCGACCTGACTTTGTCAGCTTTCTTTAAAAAGACACCGCCATTTTGTAGCTCAAGCTAAGAACCAGCTTCACTGGAAAGGTAAAACAGAGCTACTGGAAAATGCGCTCTCCACTTTCCAGTTGTGTTATAAAGAAATCTTTCCCGCCATACACAACTTACTAAAAATTGTTATAGTAATATTTTTTTAGTCATTTAGTGAGCAATCATTACGTATGAAGCACAAGTAAATAAAACTTTACTAGCTTGTTTCTGTTAACATTCCGGCAAATAAAACAAAATGTATTATTTTGCAACGCTGACACATCTAACTCTTATTCAATAATTTTCTTCATTCAAGTGTGCACGGAGAATCCTCCACGCAAAGGGAAGAATCCCAAATCTTATATTTTAACTTTACCTTTATCACTTCATCTTAGCGTGAAAAATAAATAAAATTTTAGTAATTATTATCTGTATAGGGTTTCACCTTCGCACCCTCAAAAAAGAAGACTGGACTATTTGTCAAAATATCGGAGACATACCCCGAATCTAAGACAGGCAAAAAGGTTTATCACCAGATTTATCAGAAAAAACTAACAGAAAAGCTCATACACATGAACAGAAAAGGTAGCAGATTAGACGTCAAATTGCTGACCGGAAACTGCCTAATTAAATATCACCTAGGCGGAGCAAAAAACGATCACTGCAGATTTTGCCAAACCGCTGCCATCATCCCAAGAATTGGGACAACTATCCCCCAGGAAAATAGCTTCGTTTCGAAAAAGTCTTAAATTTCTGGACACGAACTAAGATGTCATGCACAAAATTTTTGTAAAGGAAGCAGTGCCAAGCGGCTAAAAATGCCGAAACGACTGCCCCTGCAAACTGTAATAATTTACGTCAAGGTTGATATCGTAATCAGTAATTGTCAAAAATTTCTGATTTATTTCTATGTAAATTGTATTTAAAGGGTCCCTAATTTTTTGACAAATAAAAATTATGTGTACCTCCAAACTTTTAACATATAATTTTAGAATCTTAAAACCTTCAAAATAAGCATGCATCTGATATTGTTGCACTTCGAAAAACAAGAAAGTTATGAAAAAAAATATTCTTCATTCAAGTGTGCACGGAGAATCCTCCACGCAAAGGGAAGAACCCCAAATCTTATATTTTAACTTTACCTTTATCACTTCGTCTTAGCGTGAAAAATAAATAAAATTTTAGTGATTATTATCTGTATAGGGTTTCACCTTCGCACCCTCAAAAAAGAAGACTGGACTATTTGTCAAAATATCGGAGACATACCCCGAATCTAAGACATGCAAAAAGGTTTATTACCAGATTTATCAGAAAAAACTAACAGAAAAGCTCATACACATGAACAGAAAAGGTAGCAGATTAGGCATCAAATTGCTGACCGGAAACTGCCTAATAAAATATCACCTAGGCGGAGCAAAAAACGATCACTGCAGATTTTGTCAAACCGCTGCCATCATCACAAGAATTGGGACAACTATCCCCCAGGAAAATAGCTTCGTTTGGAAAAAGTTTTAAATTTCTGGACACGAACTAAGATGTCATGCACAAAATTTTTGTAAAGGAAGCAGTGCCAAGCGGCTAAAAATGCCGAAACGACTGCCCCTGCAAACTATAATAATTTACGTCAAGGTTGATATCGTAATCAGTAATTGTCAAAAATTTCTGATTTATTTCTATGTAAATTGTATTTAAAGGTTCCCTAATTTTTTGACAAATAAAAATTATGTGTACCTCCAAACTTTTAACATATAATTTTAGAATCTTAAAACCTTCAAAATAAGCATGCATCTGATATTGTTGCACTTCGAAAAACAAGAAAGTTATGAAAAAAAAAAATTCTAAAAATAAAAAATGGCAAGTTTTAAAAACTTGTCAGTAGTGTCAACATTTTTCCGAAAACATTGAAATGCTTAGCCGTTAGAAAGATTTTATTCATTTTCTCATAATTTTGTTAACGATTCATAAAACTCTTTGCGCACAATCGTCTTGAATTCCTTAAAGTAAGGGGTCTGACATTTTCAAAAAGTATGTTTTTGCCTTAATCGATATTCATGCACTCTTGTCACATAACGCTTGTAATGTGTAAGATCACAGAGGAACTTTCCGTAAATAGTTCCTCTGTGGTAAGATGAATGAAATTCCAAGTGCAAAAAGCTGCTTCCATGGATTGTTGGTGTTGCCGGTTTTATGTAAGGCATTAGGCAGATAGGGAGTCGTTTATTGAGACCCGCGATATTTTAAGCGAAATGCGCTCGCTTTGAATATCCTTGGATATTTTGATTAAAATGGGCTTCGTAAAACTCTCGAACTCTTTAATCAATTAGAAGTTCGCATTTTGAAAAGGTTACTAAAGAATTTTGTTTTATTTTTTAAAGGTTGAACAGTATTTGTAGAAACCCAACCGAATGCTCATCTCAAAAAAATTGCTATACAGAGTGTACTACTAATTGGTGGAGTACACTTATTTTAAAGGGTTTGTAAGCAACATTTTCGTGACTTACTACCAAATCTGGAAAGGTCTCAACGTCTTCCAAGCACCAGAAGGTGATCAGATACTGTACAGTCACTAAGCGACCGCGTCACGACATCGTAACGTCAACGCTAAGTTGTACAAAATCAATACCCCTTCTTTGGTCCTATGACAACGTTTGCCAAACGTCGGTCAACAAACCAATTAGGTCTGGTACGCCGGAAGGCTGCTGACAACGTTGGCCCAACGACAAAATATGTCCGAGAATCCTAACTTAACCGTTATGGTAATGTGTTGAGGTCACTCCGACGTTGACAATAATTGTGCGGAGACCTATTCCAATAAATATCGAAAATATATAGGCAAACTTTAACATCCGATATATATTAAATATTATTAAAAAATAAATAATTTTAAATTTAATTCAACCATTTTAAGTGATTACCAAAATATTTACGGATTTTAATTTTCTAAATTCACAATGCAAAACTGTTTGCCGATTTCCTGTACACGTGAATTTTTTTAAAGTTTTTGTCTCTTTCTTTCTTTTTAAACATTTTTATACCTACTTTCGTTGAAGATCGATAATGCCCTGTTCTTACTATGCAACTTTTCCATGCATCAAATTTTTTCTAAGAACAGGTTAAAAGAAGTCACAATCTGCTTGTGCTTTCTTTATCTTGCGTGAAACCTAATTTGATGCATTAAAAAGTTGCATAGTGAGAACAGGGCTTAACTTTGTAATACATAAATCAAAAATTTTTGTTTTTTAAAAATCTCTAATTATCCGAAAAATTTCCGTAAATTACCTCGAAAGAACATGGCTCCTTAGATATTCATTAAAGAAAAAGGAATTAAAAGAAAAGGTCAAACAGTTTATAGCAACGCCATATTGAAATATTCTAAGCTGCAATATTTTAACAGTAAAACAAGGAAAAAATATGGGTAAACTAGTGTATTTTAAAGGCGCGTTAAAAATTTATTAATTTTCTATTTTCATCAGAGAACTGTCCTGCGTTTGTTAATAGCTATTTATGTATCTAGGTCATGAAGGAGGCGTGTAACGCCCGCGACGTGGAAATAAAAACACGAGCCGCCAAGCGAGGGTTTTTACACGCTGAGGGTGTTAAACGCGTCTTATGACTGAGATACATACAATGTTTTATTAAAATCGCATGATTTTTGGAAAAAAAAAATTAAAATATTTTTTTTGGTGTCAAAATCTCTCTAATATGTGAGATGACAATTAGTTAAGTATTAGAAAGTGTCCTGTTGTATGGTTACTTCTGTCATTCTCAATCAAGCAATCTGAGACACAAACAGTTGCTTGTCATTAGCAACCATATCAAAAAAGTCATCATTACAAATAATGTTGTGGTTTAGTCGCTATTTTTACCGTTTTTCTTGTAAAATATTATGGAATTTGAAGAAAAAGTAAACCCTAATGATATACTGGAGGCCGCTGAAGAGGCGAAGATGAATCTTATGCCGGCCAAATCAAGAAAACTATACGAAAAAACATATAAAGATTATGTTTTGTGGTGTACTGGTAAAAACATTCCGGAAAGAAACCTGATCATAAAAGAAGACGCCTTACTTGCTTACTTCAACGAAAAAGTGAAACAACACAAGCCGTCTTCCCTATAGAGTTATTATGGTTAGTTATTATAGTTAGTTATTATTATTATAGTTATTTTTTCACTATAGGTAATTTTATTGTCGCGCTCGTTTAATAAAAATTATTGAAACAAAAATTTGCATTTTTCCGTCCACAAATTCAAGAAAAGAGTATTACAAAAAACTATAAAATGACTGCTTTTTATAGATAATTAAAAAAGGGCCTAAATTTAACACATTCGGGCCTTAAAATAAGTTTTAACGCCCGCGGTCGTTAAAGTACTATTTTAACGCCCAAAGGCGTTGAAGTACTTTATTACGCCCTAAAGTTGTGCATAAAATTTGATACGACTTTGTAAAACACATCTGCACTGTTAATAAAGCCATTAACACTATTTTACTATTCACCATTCCCTTTTCCAACCAGAAACCAGACGGAACTGTCAGAATCTAAATATACCTGTATCTATACACGCTTGCTGCATTAAAAAGCCGATAGTTTCACGTCGGGCTTACCTACGACCCAATAAATACTAGTGAAAGTCGGTTGAGGTTAGTAATATGTGTTACAACGTCGGTCCAACAAGAAAATGTTTGACCGTATTAGTTTAGAACTGGGTCGTAACAGCGTCATTTATTTTAACGTAGGCCCGACGCGACGTAATATTGTTGTTTGTGTTACTGAAGACATCAAAACGACGCAAAATCGTTCTATGGTATATAAAAAACTGCTTATTTTTTAGATATGCAAGTACAAAAAGCAATAGTATATTACTTGCAAGAAATATGCATAATTAATATTTGCTAAGGATTAAGCAGGACCATTAAAACAAAAACTACTGGTCATAGATATTTTAATTAAAGTTTATGAAAAAGTTTCATAATTTATTCAGGCACCGTCTAAACATATTCTTAAAAATAAATTAAAAACTATCTTGACTGGTATACCAAGATAAGAAGTACTGTGCCTCATAGATCTAAAATATAACTAAATCAAAAGTTTTCTTTTTGTGACAGTGTTCTTTCTTTTTGACAGTTTTGCTATTAAAATTAAATATTATTTTTTTTTAAATTTTGCCTTTTTATTTTTTTTTGTTATTTTGTTTTATTATTGATTATTTAGAGAATTAAACGAATATTATACAGGGAGCGTAAATGAAAAATTTGCCTCTGCGTGCGAGTTAAACTCTTGCAGGGCTTCGTTTTTTCTATTGGGCTCGTTGTTATGATTAATTTTTTGAGTATTGTTTCGTTTTTTATATTTAGCTTGATTTACGATTTTTTATAATCTTTTTTATTACTTTATATATATTTTTTTTTATTGTATCCACATGCGAGAACATTTCTCTTGTGGGGTTAAGTTCTGTATTTATTGTTAAGTTAAAAAATTGTATTTATATATTGGTTTCTTTAAAACTATAAAAGCTATATAATAATAAACTGAAAATTATTTAATTTACTTTTATTTTATTTCGAAAAACCGGATGCAGAATGTTATAAAGACCTGCTGATAGTAGGCCAAAGTATACTAAAACGATAAGAGTTAACCAGGTTTTCGGTTGAGACCGAGGGTTGACTCAAAATGCCACGCTATGCCATCTGCGTGTACACCAAAGATTATTTCCGAGCCACCCCTCGAGGTTGGTTCGGTCGGCGTTTTGTTTACACGAAAAGGCATTTTTACCAGATTTTTCTCTTAAAAATGCCTCAGAATGCCGTAAATTGACTTAAAATGCATAGAATGCCCCCGAAATGCCACGAAATAATGCCTCAAAATGCCACGCTATGCCATCTGTGTGTACACCAAAGATCATTTCCGAGCCACCCCTCGGGGTTGGTTCGGTCGGCGTTTTGTTTACACGGAAAGGCATTTTTTACTAGATTTTTCTGTTAAAAATGCCTCAGAAATGCATAGAATGTCTCTAAATGCCCCCGAAATGTTTTGAAATATTGCTTCAGAATGCTTCAAAATGCCACGCAATTCCATCGACGTGTACACCAAAGTGTATTACCGAGCCTCTGTTGAGACGGTAACGATCGGAAATTCATCAAAAAGTTCAAAACTCTTTAAGCAAGCAAAAATAGCAATTAAAAATTCCTCACCGCGTGTTGTCCCTATATGATATCCTTTGATAAGGACCTTACCGAATCAGTTGGCCTAAATAAGACGTTTTGCCTATTGTGTGACTGCAGTGACAATACATAAGTTTTGCTACCCTAATAGATGGAAATTTTGTTTTCAATTTAGTATGTACAATAAGAAAATTCCTATACGGCTTCCTCGTGCTGTAAAAAGAACTAGCACGTGTTTCCCCGAATCATAAAGTGAAGCCTTTTATTTCCATTTCCTCTTTTCTTTTTTTAACCTTTAAAAAACCCTTAAACTTGATAATTATTATTATTGGTAAATAAGTTACTAATTTTACTCAAATAATGTACACTGCTTAAGTGTCTTGTCTTTCCTGTTTTCTTCCGCAGGGTTACTTGAAAGCCTTTTTATTTTTAATTTAGGTCAGCCTCCCATCCCCAACTCTCGGACAGGGCCTTAGGCACTATCCAAGAAGTCATTTTTTTGTTCTCTTCAAATATTTAGTTTGGCCTAAACATCTTAAATTTTTCCACTGTAGTACTGAAATATAGAGCTTTTACTGATTTTTACTGCATTTTCTGCATCTAAGGTCTGAAAGCCTCAAGATTCTCCTTTGTGTTATGCTATTTTTGTTTGTAATTCCAAGTAGTTTAGCGGTCAGTTTTTTCGATATATAAATTCCTTTCAATCCGTTTGTCCGAGTGTTTGATTAATTAGTGCCTATAATAGGTTTGCTCTTTTTCAAAACATTCTATCGCCATTTTTTGGTTGTACTTTTAGGTATTCCGAGGTATAGCTCTAACGCTTATTGAGCGTTATGTCGTGTTTACATTCCATTTCTTGGTGGTTCGTCTATGTCTAGTCACACATGAGTTTTTGAAAGCTCTTAGAGGTGCTTGACTTGCTATTAGTTTCTACAGGCTCTTAAGTTGTTTATTAAACTATTGCATATATTAGTCTCCATTAAGACATAAAACCACGTTTTCCACTAATATTCACTCTTGCACTGGGGCTTGTAACTGTCTAAACAAACTGACTGGCACAATTTGATTGGAAACCTAAAATCGGATATTGAATCTCCAATTTAATGGAATAATTGATTGGCAAATAGGACAGAGTATAGGTAAAATTATTATGGTCTATCCTGGGTACGATATGGGTCGCCTTAGTTAAATAAGTAAGGCTCAATTAAACATATTCTAGACTAAAATTGTTATTATTGTTGCTAAGTTCCATTTAACCTTTTATCTCTCCTAAACCATCGCAAAGAAATAAATAATTTTGGTTATATCAGTCTGTACGAAAAAAACACCTACTCATATTCAAATACAAGGGCGCTAATACTTGGGGGATCCAGTCTCAAT
Organism: Oxystoma pomonae; assembly: GCA_963921995.1. Taxonomy (NCBI): domain Eukaryota; kingdom Metazoa; phylum Arthropoda; class Insecta; order Coleoptera; family Brentidae; genus Oxystoma; species Oxystoma pomonae. The sequence goes on from OY998164.1 coordinate 34,561,597, forward strand.
TATAGAATTGTTGCAAATAGCATGTCTCAAATGCGTCATAGACAAAAACTTTAAAAAAACTTATATTAAATATGCCATTTTTTACACGTTTTTCATGTGGATAACAAGAAATTGTAACATTGATCGGCACAATTTTTTGACGTTTGAGAAAAAAATTGTTTTGGAAAATTTGATCCCTTTTACGTCTTTTGTGAAATATTAAAAAAACACTGGGTTGGGTTACCTGCCAAGGGGGGCTAGGTTGAGATGGGATTAAATCTCAATTTGTGATCGCCTCTCCTTCCTATGACTTCCACTGTATAAATTAAACAAAAATAAATAAGGTTTCTATAATACAAAGCAGTTTTTTATGGTTTAAAAATATTGTTTATTATTTAAACATTTAACTCTTTAGCCAAAAATTTGGTAAAAGTCTTGTTTTACTCCAGTTTTACCAAGGCATTGGCCTGTAGAAATCCTTAATCATGGGTAACACATTTGTGTGTTCCCACAAACCCAAAAACGAGGTGACTGATGAGCGGACTGACGTTATTTTTTTGGATCTCTATTTGATACGTTGTTTTAGACAGCGACAATAAATATGTAAAGAAAAGTCATGTCGTTAATTATTTCAACTGTTACTTAAAATTTACAACAATTAGTTATTTGATATGCGAACTTTTGACAACAAAGAAATACGTTTTCAGAGGCAAAAATGACGTCAGTCCGCTCATCAAAAAATTCGACTATAGTTCCAGCCCCAAGTTTAGCTGTGTCAGCTATTCCTGGGAATTACCTAAGCTCCATATGTGGGGCTAGCATAGCCCACTAATAGGGTTTTTGGTATTTGGTCACATCCACGAATTTATTTGTCAGTGTTAGTTTAACTTTTAACGCGCTAAGACCACAGAGCACCACCCTATCAGAAAACGTCGCGTTTTGTCCTTTTGTGCAGAAAAATGACTGGTTTGGATATATATATTAAACAAGGTGTGTAAAAATAATGATACCTTTCAACAAAAACCAAGCGTTTTTTAAATAATTGTTTTTGAATAAAAAATTTATGACTGCACAGAAAGATAGTGTGTATGCTACCATGAAACTCCTATTTAAAACATTTTTTTTTTAATCTTGATTTTGACTTGATTACTTTTTGGAAAATTTTAAAAAGTTTTAATGCAGCCTAAAATTTGGGCTGCTCTATTCCCAAATTATGAACTGCTCTAGCCCCAAAATTTGGGCTGCTCTAGCCCCAAAATATGGGCTGCATGGCCCAAATAACCGAGGCACCATAAGAAAATAAACCCCTTAATCCATCCCCAAATCCGGGCGGACCCAGCCCCAAATCCGGGCTGGCCCAGCCCCAAATTTAGGGTTGTTCCAGCCCCAAATTTGGGGTTGTTCCAGCATAGTAAACTTTGGTTTTTTACAGCACCACAAAGTGCATAAAAAAGTAATGCACACTGGTGGGTTGCTGTAACACAAAAACAATGGGTTGGGGTAATCCCAAAAAATTAGTAAGCAGTAATTCAAGCTCGGGTCTGTCCTTTTATTAAACCAAGGGTATGGGTTGGGTTAGCCCATATTTGAGGCTACGGTTACCATCATTTTGCTCAGTTTATTAAGGTTCCAGTTAATAATAGGCGATTTTCAGTCTGGAATGATTTATCTTCGGTATGTACTGCGGTTATCCTTTCGGTTGATAACTTTGACAGTAAGTATGACGGCATATACCCCAACCACTCAAGAATCGGTTAAAGAGTAAAGGAATGTCGGGTAGCGTTTTTCTTTTTGTGACTGGAGATAAGTATTAAAACATAGAATACTGTTTATTTCAAAGTTTTTTGCCCGTAAGAAAGGTCAAGTTGTGAGCTCATATTAAAAAACATGCCATTATTAAGCAGAAAACCTGCTGTTTTGAGGTCGTTGAGCTCGATCAACATTCCTAATCTTTCATAGTTTACCTTTACTTGGTATTTTTCTTCCACTTGTATCACAAAAAAAAACAAAAAACAATACTTTGGGGGCATGGGACTTTTGATGAAGATTTTACGAAACCTGTTTTAATCGATCAGTAATGGACCCCACAACACTGTGTAACCTGTTACAAAGTATCTCATTTAAAAAAAGTATTGTATCCGCCCTGGCTCTGCCCCCTTAATGAATGGTGGCACAATTAGCATCCAAAAATATACTTTTTTGTAAACCATATAATTATGTGAAATTTGACTTCTCTGTCTCTTTTGGTTCTGGAGATATTAGGGTGGACTCGGATTTTTAGAACATCCTGTATAACCATTGGCAGCAAAATTAAATATTTTCTAAACTGCTTTTTCAATGGAAGTCAAATTTACGTAGACCCTCAGGGCGATATTTACTAAGGACTATAGTTTAAGGAAAGTTTGATTTGGAGTTTGACGTATATACATGGGCCTCTAAAAACTGATTTTAAGCCGAACCATACTGCAATTGAAAAGGTAGCTTTATCTGGATGGACGTCAAAATCAGTATAAAAATGGCAGCCACAATAGGCTAAAGGGCACTGAGGTGGTAGAAGTTAACTGGCTTTTTAGTTGAGACAGTGTTGATCCAGCCCGTTCTTCAAGTCAGTATATAGAGACGTATGTGATCTCACTTTAAGATGATTCAAGAAAATCACTGCCTTCTTAAATAAAGAAAAAAGCCTTTTAGATGTAATGTAATTAAAAGAAGAAAAATTTGCGGTATTTTAAGTAAATATTTCAACGCATCGGTATCGGCATACGTATCGCGTTCAAAATAAAGCCGGTGCGATGACACAAAAGCTAACAGCAATCGATGCGTACGGAGTGATGAACGCACGCATCGATTGCTGTTAGCAGTTCTTTCATCGCACCTTTCAAAAAAGCGGGCATCGTTCGAAACATTGCATAAACAAGTCAAAAATGTAGTGTATTTTGGCTTTATTTCGAACGCGATACGTATAACAATACCGATGCGTTGAAATATTTACTTTAAGTGTCTACTATGATAATCAAGTTTAAATAAATTTTATAGCCAAAACGAGTTATTGATTTGATTGCAACAAGACACATTTTCAAAAAAAAGTTGTTGCAATATAAAGAGTTTTTAAGAATGATTTTAATGAAGGCTGTTATTTAATCATGGATTAAGAGACATGTTTTTATAGCTTTTAGTTACACCTAAGAATGAATTTAGTATAAGACTTAGTTACTTACAAAAATTTCATAACCTTGTTTATATATTTTGAATGCCCGGTTCATAATTTTCATAAACTTATCCATACATTCCATAACAACTTTTAAAGGACAGTAAATGATTGCCTTTATTAAATTTATTTAGGGCATTGATTAAAATCGTTAACATGTTTTATTTATTTCATATGCACTTTTATTACCTCCATAAATTGTACATACTATTAATAACAACTCTCTCTAAAATGTCAAGAAACATTTTTCATTGATTTCGTAACTTCCGTTTATTAATTTCATTACTGTATATGACAATTTTTATAACTTTCCTCCAATTTTTGTAACAGTTACGTGTTATTGATGTACAAATATTTATAAAAAATTAATAAACGCCTGTTATAAATACTATGTACGATATTTGTTTCAGTGTATAATAAAATGTCCGTGGCTTTAACCCCTTCCTTTCTGCGTTTCTCCCAGACCTTGCCTTATGCCTATTGATTGCAACTTGTTGGTATCGTCCATATGTAGTGTAACGAGGGAGGGGGTAATTGCGTTCCGTTACCATTTTTATCTGAAAAATGATAAAGAAAAGAATAAAATAACTAAAATACTTCAATATATTTGTTACCTGATTTCAGGAGGGGAAGGGGGGTTTTGAAAATGTTACAAAGAAGAAGAGAAGGTCGAAATTATTATTTGGCAAAATTGGTGTAAGACTGGATTACTGAGATGTAATATGCTTTTTTTTAAGAAGGTAGTGTTTCATCCAAACGTCAGTTAAGTTTGTTTAAACTTTAATAAAAATATGTAAAATAAAAATTTTATTTTTTTTTCTCTCTCATTAGTGTGAAGAAATATATTGCACAGATATTTTTCTCATATAAACCTCTTAATCACTTATATGATTATAGTAAGTCCAAAATTCCAACAAGTTTCACTCAAGTTTAAAGAAAAACCCGCATTGATTAGATTAAAATCGACAAGTCCTAATCTTTAGTCTACCTTTGCATATCGCCCTCGGAGACTCTCCGTCATGGGGTAGCACATAGCACAAGTGAGTAATGCGAGAAATTGTGAACAAACGTTTTAATAAATAATTAAATCATTTTTATTTTTATCTTTTTTTTAAGTCCCTTTAGTACTGCTAAAACATTAAAAAAAGTCAGTTTGTGATAAGAGTGAAAAAATAAAATTTCAACTCGCTACAAATCCGGTTATATCTACGTCTGACTAACACCTGCACAACTAAAAAGCCAGTTAACTCTTTTTCGATTTAGTATCCTTTAGCCTACTATAGCGGTCAAATTGACACTCAACTGACAGAAAATACATTTTTTACCTGCCCGCTAAAGGGCATCTGAGGTCTGTAAGAGTACTCCAGAAGGACCCTCCGACAACCAGGAGCGATACCTTCCATTTTAGTAACCTTTTACACGTATGCCGCCCGCATTTTTGACACTGTTGACAGTTATTACATTAGTTGATTATCAAAATGGCCGCCACATACGTTCAAAGCTCACTAAAACGCGAGTAGATGGAAGGCCTGTTAAATATCGGAGGCATCGCCAGGAGGTATCACAGGAAACCGAACAGGTACCTAGTGGAATCTCTAAAGATAAGGATCAACAAGAACTGTTCAAGGACCCAGTAAATCTTCTTCTACTCAAGAGGCCCGACAAACGCATCAAGGAGCTCAGGAAGCTCCAGGTCCAAATCGCAGTCAGCATGGACGGTCCACCCAAAACAGAGCTGACTGAAGAGCACTGCATATCTGACCTGCATTTTATTTTTTGCTAATAGTCAGAGTTGTGTAAACTGATATTACAATTTAATCAATACCAAAACCACTTAAAAGGTTATTATTCTACTTTTAACCTACATATGTCGAAAGAAAAATTTAAATGTTAAACACTTAAGTCGATCGCATGATAGAGAAATTGCTTTTAATATTTTATTGTAAATCGATGCAGGAAATCTTCCGTGAGCGTATAATAAATATGTAAGGAAGTTATTACTTAATATCCAAACTTCATACATTCCCGATGAACTAAAAGGCATAACATGCCAATATCGTATCAGCCTGGTCTAAAATAACGTTTTATTATACCGTTTCATTCCAACGTCATGCGAAAAGAAAATATAAATTTTAAGAGGCGCGCCTCTATTGGAAAATCACATCCAGTCGACGGTGCAGTATCGAAAAAATATTATGCATGTATTTTAATTTAATTTAACACAAGTGTAAATGTGTTAAGAACAGCGCCTTGCCGTGCAAAGTATAATATCTTGCCTTATCTTCATCCAAACAGAGTCAGCATTCGGTGCAAGTTTTATTTAGGCATTTCCAGCCTTAAAAATCTATTAGTATTATTCAACGTTTCGATTTAGGTTTTTGTTTTTTTTCGTGTGCTTCACTCAGCGGCGTTGCGTGGAGGCGGCAGCCCCCCCTCTGCCCTTTGGGTGCTCTCAGCTATGTATTAAAACAATAAACATTACAATAACATAAAAAAGTATAAAAACATTTTTATTTTAATTAAGCAGTTTATATCTTAAAGACGCCCACGAATAAAGATTATTTGTAGGCAGTGTATAATAAAAATCAGTTACTTGACCAATGAGTAAACCATAATATGAAGTATTTCTTTTTTGCCGTGAAAAATAAAAGATGTTTTTCTTATTTTCCCAATGATTGAAACAGTGGCAGAGAAGTGTTCATCCTTCTGTGATTTATTGCAAAAGAAATTAAAAATAATTTTGGAAAGTCAAAAAAGGAAAAATCATCCAGGAAATTTTTCGTTTGGAAAAACGAAAAAGGTTGCTGGAAAGCGTTGGGACTAAACAGTCCAAAAACTTAAATGATTTTTTTGGAAATGCTCGTAGTGTGGAAATCTGGTTAGGATAGGTAGGTACCTTCTATTATTAGTTCTCCGCGATGTTTATGCTACAACTTGCTTACCCAAGCGTAGATCTCGACTTTAAAATAATTATGTTCTATGTGACGTTGGATATCCTTATAGAGAAGCTTGAAACAAGATTTCAAGATATTTTAAAAGGTTCCCAAAAATTCGATTGTTAATTAATGTAAACGATTCAGAAAACAATTTAAAATGTATCGCTCACTTAATTTTATTTGTTAGTTCATATCTAAAAAGTACAACTATAGATAAATATTAATCGTTTTATTTGTTGACATTCGAATTAAAAGACGAAATCGCTCCTAGCAGTGCGGAAGCGGAGCGCACTTTTAACAGTCAAAAAAAAAATAACGGAAGACAACCTGAGTTCGATGTGATACTAGACTACATGAAGTCAGTAAAAACGTGCAGATTTAATTTTTAGTTTAATGTTAACATCAAATGTAAAAAATCTTCTCATTTATAACAACTGTAGCAACATATTTCAGTGGCGTAGCCAGGGGGGGGGGGTTTGGGGGCCCCAAGGTGAGGTAAAGCTCCCCCACTTTTTTGACCCTTTACTTCGGTTTGTGACGTGTGTTTGGTGTGATGTCTTAAATTTTAAAATTTTTTCCTACGGTGCTGACGTCATTAATTGTTACAATTTTCGTTTCATTCTAAGGAATTTTTATGAACAGCATTCAAAACATGTAATATATGGCACTTTTATTATAATTTTTCTTAAAATTCTCATCTGCGGCGAATTTATAATTTGGCAACAAATCTATATAAGTACACCACCGCAACCCACCCCTTCTTGGCATCTAAGCCAATCGACTTTTCCAAAAATATTTTACAAAAAACCTTAGAGATCAAAATTTTTAAAGAATTTTATGACTTTTTTTTTGCAAAAATTTTCGCATGCGGGGCTTTACCAATATTAAATATTGTTACAATTTTGTTTAATTTTGAGCTATTTTTTGTCAACAACATTTGAAACGGGTAAAAAATAGCATTTTAGTGTAATATTTTAAAAAATTCTGCCTGCGGCGCATTTGAGGGTTAATTTTGAAAATATCTGCAAATGAGACTAGAAGAGACTTCCTTTTAAAAATAAGTATTTTTTCTCGCATACACTAACTCAACAACTATTAAACTGCCTCTCTCCCCTCCCCTTAGTTCAAGAGCTCAAGCAATAGGCCCCTATCTAATTTTTAAAAATTTGCCATAGTTAGGTAGTTGATTTGTCGATTTCTGGCTACGCCACTGCATATTTTACCTACTCGCGTGCGGTAAAGTGTACTTTGCCTCACTCCTTTGAGTGCGAGAAGATATACTTTACTGCACTGAGTGCGGTAAAGTTACTTTAACGCACTCAAAAAAAAATCTCAAAAGGAATAAACTTTATAAATTATTAATTTTAAAAAAAATTGTTAAAATTTTTCAAATTATATTATGTTTTTTTAAAGGGTATAAGGCGCCAGTAGATAAAATTTTGCACCTAACACATACGTAAAGTACCTTTGCCGCCCTTGACGGTTTGCCCGAACCCCGCTTCGCGTCGTTCGTGCAACTGCCGTCGCATGCGGTAAAGTATCACTTCCCGAACTTGTTAGGTAAATAACTATTTTTAAAGTATATATTAAATTGAGAATATACAATTATTCTATCATATACCTAGGTACCAACAACCGTGTTGCCCTTTTGAGCCTTCGTCCCCCCCTCCCTTTAAGTCGAGCTTCGCTGGTGGCATCACTGTATTCCAACCTACTAATACCTACTTTTTTAACTGTAAAAAGCAGTGTTATTTTGTAATTTGACAAACATAAGTAACAGAAACACTGGCATTAAGAAATAAGTGCTTAGCTAAAAAAATACGTGCACAGTATCTTCTGGAAGAAGAAAACAATCCAGAAGTTTCCCAGACAATGAAATTAAAGGGGAAAAACCCTAAACCGCCTTGCTGTTAACAATTATTCACTCAATCAGGCAATCAACATGTAATAGAGATTTTTCTGCGGGCAATCTGATAAGAAGCTATATTACCAGTTCTTTTGGAACAGTCAAGCGACAACAAATGCCCTGAGGGCTCATTCCTAAATGGTAATCGTATAAAATTTTATACGAGCGATGGTCTGATTTCACTTGATAAATAATTAATATTCAAGCACTAGGGTATGGTATCTCAACAAATAAACCCAAAATTAGATGGTCTACATAGACAACACTACAGAAAAATGATGGTAAAATCTTCTTTGACATCATTTGCCTTTCAGGTTTTAAAACTTAGGAGAAGCTAGATTAAAATAGTGAGCAGACCTGTTTAAGTTTAATGTAGAAAAAAATCTACGTTCCGTCTATTTAGGGCAGTTTTAATCACCTTTTATGCTATTTCACGCAAGAGCTGCATTTTGCTTTGTTAACTTTACTAGGTCTTCAGCACTTCATAACAATTTGTCTTTACATACCGCTAAGAAACAATTAATCAAGAGTTTCCTAGCACCTGAAACTTACCATCCGTATTCATTTATAAGTTTGTTACAAGTTTTGCCTAGACTCTTCGAACGTCATATTAGATTTAACTTTCGGTGATTGATTGTGGAGACTCAACGCATGTTTGATTAGTGTAGATGGCGTTGACGTCGAGTGATTAGTTATTAATTGATTGGTATTTTTTTGGCACACTGGCTAAATAAAAAACACAATTTAAAATAATACCAACACATTTTTTTAAATCAATTCTGCTCTGATGCTTTTAAAAAGTAAATTAAAAAACTTTTACCCATATTACAGTTTTTAACTTTAAGAAACTTCGGTAGCTACAAAATTGTACATAGCTTTGTGACAAAATAACAAAAGAAATTCACTTCCTGTGTCGGTATTCGAAAAGATCTTTCTTGACAGAAATATAAATGGAATAATATGTTACGAGAAGTTTTTGAAAGTAATTTTATTTCTAAGGTTCTATAACCACTAAAACTAAAACAAGCTATAAGTATCTAAAAAGACTATAACGAAAAATAAAATAAAAAGCATAATTTTTCAGAAATTCTATTTCTATTCTCTATTCTATATACCTCCAATATTGAATATTAGTTAACTGATTTTTAATTTGCACTAAATTAATTTTGGTTTTTGTAAAAAACATCCTTTTGTGAAACATACGTTATACGTTATTATTTCTTAGCAAAAATTTTTTTGTTCCTAAGCATCAAAGCCTTAAGTTAAAAGGTATGGACTTTCTATGTTAAAACATATAATAAAATATATAAACGCGATACAAAGCGACAGTATTTCACAGGCATATAAACGTAGTATGTTACTTTCTTCCTTTGTAGTTTTGAAAAACACTTCTATGTAATAGGGAGTTTTTCCTTAATACGTACAAATCGTCTATTTTTGTTTTCTTTCTCATTTTTAAAAAAAAATCAACATATGGTGTTTTTCAGTTGGATTTGTCGGATAACTTATACGTTTAAAAGAAGTTAAAAAAAACCTCCAAATCAGCTATTTCAACCGAAAAGAAACTAAAAAACAAAAGATCAAAAGATCTTGGGTGGAAATAACGAAAATTCAAACTTGGATGAGCATCCCACAAGGAACACACAAAGGACCAAAGCGAAAAGAGAAATTAATAAACGATGTTTCGCCCTGGGTAACCAGCGTGGGCTCATCAATGGTTTCACTGGTCAAACTCTACCATACATCATTAAACATCATAATACACTTTGATTTCCAACTTTCAATCACTCACAAATAGGCATCGTTCCGCACTGGTACTTATCCAAGTTACCTGATACAGATTCGTCTTGGCGTGTTAATATTTCCAGTAGGATTATGCTCCTAAGGCAATTAAAACAAAAAAGAAGTTAAAAAAAACCTCAATATCAATTACTTGAACCGAAAAGAAACTAAAAAAACAAAAAATCAAAAGATCTTGGGTGGAAATAACGAAAATTCAAACTTGGATAAGCATCCCGCAAGGAGCACACAAAGGACCGCCCTGGGTAACCAGCGTGGGCTCATCAGTGGTTTCAGGTGGGTGACCATTTCTCTTTTCGCTTTGGTCCTTTGTGTGTTCCTTGTGGGATGCTCATCCAAGTTTAAATTTTAGTTATTTCGACCTTTTCCATCTTTTGATGTTTTGTTTGTTAAGTTATACGTTTTTGTAACACTATTGTAATAAGTGTGTGATGTGTACATTTTTTTTTTGGTTTATTTTTAAATCCCAATTTTAATTTTTTATCAGTAACCTTGCTCTCGTTTAAACTGCGTTTGAACCAAACTGGGTTTAAATTCAAATAAATGAACGACTTCTTGCTAAAAAGAAATTTGGTTTTAAAATACAGCAAGTTTAAGTTTAAAACCTGATTGGACAACCGGATCTCAAAAGCACAAAGTGATAGAAATTTGGCCCGCCAAAACAATATTTTTTGTATTACTGTAAAAAATATAGACCTCGACAGCACTAACTACAACTAAATATTTTCCTCTTTGTTTCAGGGTTTGGGTTTGTCACATTTCAAAGCGAAGATGTCGTCGATAAAGTTTGTGAAATTCATTTCCACGAGATTAACAATAAAATGGTAAGTTTCCAAAGTTTTTCTCTCTATTATTTTTCGGAAAACGTCCTTTACTTTAGCGCACGGAAAAGTTTAGACGAAGCAGAGCGACTTTTTGGCGAACCTATAATCGTCAATTAGACGCAAGAAAAGCCTAGCTCGTTGAAACATTTTTTAGGTTTTGATTTTGAAAATAAACGGCTTGTATTTATTGGTTTTAAGAGCCATCACAAAGAAATGAAAATTATTGCATAGCGATAAACCTTTTTCTCAATGTCTTAGTAAACCTTTTATAAAAAAAAAACTGGTTCAAAGCTTCTACATTTTCAAGCTCATGTGACTTAATCAAGAGTTTATAAGAAATGTGCTTTTAGTGGTTTTACCTGCGTGCATTTCAAAAAATTAAAATACAGATGGTTATATTTTTTTTAGAATTTTTAAGGCATATAGATAAAATATTGTACCTACACATGTGTAAAGTGTCTTGCCTACTTGGCCGATCTCGCTTTGCTTCCTTCGGTCACAGTGTAATATAATCTAATCTAGCATCAGTAGACTGTGGTTCGGTCAACTGCCGCGCCGCCTCGTACAGTAACGCATCACTTTCCGCACTTGTTAGGTAAATAACTATTTTAAATCTTTTTTCAGTTGCGTAAAATTTTTTTCTGGTCATTTATTTTAAAAATAAAGACATTGGTGGCAATAAAATTTTATCCGCCCATTCTTGTTAAATTCAAGGCGTTTTCTCGCGTTGATCTGGCCCAAAATATATTTTTCTGCGATCTCGTGGAAAGTGCCTCTTTCCACACTGTTTGCCGTGCGGAAAGATGCATTTTTTATAGTGTAATATAGTATAGTAGTTTCTTTAGAAATATTCAATTTGAATAATACATTGTTAAATTATCAGATGGTTGTCAGTTGCTTTCACTACTGACTCAATCGATCGATCTAGGCCAACTTGATTGGGAGAGTTATTATCGGTACGCATTTTCCTCGGGATAAGCAAGGGAAGAGCCGTTATATTATCTCATAGTTACATGATTAAATGCCTGTTTTAAAGAAAAAAAAAATCACAAAAAATAATCTAAATCTGAACTACAAAATTTTGTCGTAACTTCTGCGCATGCGTTTTAAAACGGGAATGAATTTAGTTTTAAAATAATTTTAACCTGTTTTGATGCGTAACGTCACCGTTGCAACGCGAAAAAATTAATGCTTCAAATTTAATAAAACAATTTTATCGCGAGTTTTAGAAGAACGGTGTCATCGCAGGTTATGGTGACAGTTTGCGATAGAAAGGAGAAAGGTCAAAAATGGCCCAAATGCATGTGTGAGTTAATTTATGGATAGTCCCTTTTAAGAACATAGTGATCCGGACAAATTCGAATAAGATTTAACTCTTGGTTTAGACACATGACTTCTATTTTGGTCCTCTATTCTTAAAAGCTGTATTTTGTCCTGTTCCATCATTTTTGAGCAACCAACTACCAATTAAACGGAGTGAAATCAACTACGTATCTATAGTGCAGAAAAAAGTAATTAATTATATTGATTTTTACTGATGGGGACAACGACGTCACGTGGCATTTCAAAGTGGGGAGTTGAGCTCTTGAATTGATGGAAGGGGTGGGGGGCGGTTTAATAGGCGTTGGGTTAATGTATGAAACAAAAGTAATTATTTTGAAAGGCAAAGACGAATTCTGTGGCGGATGTAGTCTCAATAGCAGGTTTGTCTGCAATTGTGGTTAACAAATAAATTGCTTAAAATTAAACAAAATTTAAAAAATTAATAATGTTATAGCTCCAAAGGTGAAAATTTTGGCAAAAAACAAAAAGTTTTTAAATGTTTTGATTTCTTACGTTTTTTTGTAAAATATTTAAAAAAGTAGATTGAGTTGCCAAGAAGGCATCAGTTGCGGTGTTACATATAGATTTGTTTTCAAAGCCGTATCATAAATGCGCCGCAAACGAAGAGAATTTTACTAAAAATGCCATTTCTAACACATTTTGAATGACGTTGATAAAAATTGCTTAAAATTAAACTAAAATTGGAAGAATTTTTGTAATTTAAGAAATTACGCATCACAAACCGGAGTAAAAGGTCAAAAAAGTGGGAAGGGGGGCTATGGTTCCCCCTGGCGCTCTCGACATGACGCCCTTGCACGATTAATTTGTTGTAGATTGGGTACATCCTCTGGAAGGGCTTTAACTCCAAACCGCGGCACCTTACCTACAGCACTGTACATTAGGGAGTTATATGAATGCTTAGTCAATAATGACAGATACTGAAGCGCAGTTAATACGGCAGGGTTGCCGCTCTGTATAAATGTGTTATAAAGTATGTATGAAGTTGGAACACATCAGTCTGTCCTGCCCATGCAAAAATATATTTGGAATTAATAAAATTAGTTGCTGCCTTTCAAAAAGGATGGCACAAACTTCATTTCTAACCTTATATTTTGGCATTTAGTTACTTAGAAGTTCCCCTTTTTTATTGTTCATTCTGATTCGTCTTTAATTATAACAAGGACATTGATCACAAAATTCACAAATATGCTATCGTGTTTACTATAAAATGATTGTCGTGGCCAGATAATTCGTGACCATGACCGAGTATCACTGACGTCCTTTTAAAATGTTGCCACAAATGAGAGTTAGGCCCTTTTTGTTTTTATTGGCGTGGTGTAAAGTATGTGGAGGTACCATTTGTTTGCCGGTGACAGCTTTAAAATCGCAGTTTTCTCGACTTTTTATCACAAACGGTTTTAGTTTGGAAAACAGATGTTACTGTTTGTATGAAACTCACCTTTTGCATAACTTTGTGGCATTTATGGTACATATACAGGGTGATTTATGACGAATGGGATACAAGCCCATTCCATATCTGGTAATAAAATTTATTTGATGGAGTTTTGAACGGATATACAGTTCAGTTCAATTAAATATCTCAAAAACTATGCAACCAAAAATTATGAAATTTTGCGTGCTAATTACACTCTTGAAGTTCAATAAACACGTTTTTAAAAATTTGGTATTTTCAAGTCCGGACTTAGATTTTATTCTCATTTTTAAATCTCACTTCAAAACAACACCCTGTAAACTTACAATGATAAATTTAGTACTTATTACTGTGACGTTATATTCCTGAGAATGGTTCCGCTATTTCGACCAAATCTACAGCGGAGGTTTTTAGGCCGTAGGCATCCTCAAAAGAGGATGAATCGGGAGATTTCTCGTCGCTATAAAAAAAAATTACGCGCGTTTTTGCTATAAAAAAATTGTTTTTTAATAAATGTGTAAATTTGCACGGTGCCTTTACATAACATAAATTATAAAAAGGGGTTATTTTAATAAAGTTTAAGTATTTTTTTTTACAAAAAGCAAATAAGATGCATACATAATATTGCAGCATCCCTTCAGACATAACCACATCACATATTTGCACAGTAAAGTAAGGAGAGGAGAAATCATTTTTATTTTATTTAAAAAAAAAACAATTAAAATTTTTTTAAATTTAAAAACAAAATAAATTAATTTTTTTTAACTTAAAAAAATAAAGTTTAATTTTTTTTTGAAAATTTGTTAATTTTTAAATTTACTTACACTTCTTCAGGTATCCTAATGAATGATCAGGTCAATGTATTCATCAATCTGGGGTCCAATCAGCAGATAATCTCCAGAGCATTCTTTCGGAATCAGCTCCTTTTTTTTTTCTTTGTGGAAAAAGATACTTAAACTTTACAAAAATTAATCCTTTTTCATAATTTGCGGTACAATATGGTTATGGGTGTGTAAATGAAGCTGTAAAGTTATGTAGGTATCGAAAGATAATAAATAAATAAAATCATAAATCCGGACCTGGATTTTTTCTCCTTCTTGTAAAAATAGTACTTAAATTTTATTAAAATAACCCAATTTTTTAATATTGGTGTCAATTTGATGATTTGTATTTAAAATGATTCTGGTAATTCTATGTTACAGCACGGCACCAGGCAAATTTACACATTTTTTAAAAATCAATTTTTTTATTAGCCAAAACAGAAAGTTGCGCCTAATTTTTTTTTTCTTTAGTAAGTAGTACTAATCCTAGTCTTTTTGCAGAAAATGAGAAAATTAATTTATTCTAAGTTACAGGGTGATGTTTTTAAGTGAGATTTTAAAATGAGAAAAAACTAAGTGCGGACCTGGAAACTCCAAATTTTTAAAAATATGTTTATTGATATTCGGGAGTGTAATTAGCGTGCAAAATTTCATAATTTTTGGTTGCTTATCTTTTGAGATATTAAAATGAACAGTTTTCGCATATTTTGATAAATCACCCTGTATATCCGTTAAAAAAGCCACCAGGTAAAATTTGTTGAAATGATTTGACTATGTCCCATTCGTCGTGAATCACCCTGTATATATGACGAATTTACCACAGTAGTGCTGCTTCAATAAGGACTTACCGTAATAAGGAAATAAGGGCATATCTTATTTAATCAGTAACATTTGCTGATGTTTATTAGCTTTGCCATATTATTATATGATGCATTTTCTTTTAAATGTGTATTTATTACTAAACGCTTGATTGATATAAATGATTATTATGGCTTAAAAACAATATAAAGGTGGAACTAAAGAACAAAGAACATTCAAAAAGAAACGTAACCATAAGGTAAAATTTAGTAAGAAAAACATTATCGGTGGTATTTATTAAAAGGGTTTAGTCTATTTTAAGTTAAATTTTTGGTTCTAAGCATTTTAAACCAACCCTCCTTGGGTTCTGGACATAGTTTAATTTGTAAGAAGAATTTTAATAAATTTGTTTTTGAATAATCACCTTAACATAATATTTTGTTGAATTTAAGAAAAAAGTTTCAATTTAGAAGAAAAGAAAATTAAAAAATATAAACCCACATGGGGTTTAAATAGTAATCTATCTGTAGAACAAATTAAAATTGGGGTTATATGTCACTCTAATTAAAACTTACCCTTGTTAATTAATTTTTCCAATTAATACTTGATGTCACACAACGATTTAGATGGGTAATAATAAAATAAGGAGTGTATTAATTTTGTATTTATTTAAAAGGTGTTTTTATTTATGAAATGTATTAAAACAGTTAAATGCTAGTTTTGTTTACATTTCTGTCACTGTCGAAATGTCAGTTTCAAAATATTAGCTGCGTTCAAATCACAAACAGCAGGTTCGGATCTCTTACCTCTGCTTGTACCTTGGCTTGCAACAACCTCTACTGATAAAAGCTACAGCTTTGAAATAAGTGGAAAAGTTTTCTTCACTGAGCTTTTAGATAACCTCAATGTTTTAATTGCAATTTGTAAATAAATTAATATATTTGTATTGGATTTTTTGTTTGGTATATTTTTCGTGCATAATCAGTGACCTTCACTTATGTTGGTTTTGCCTAATAGTGCTCTCATAAATATATTTTTTGTACTGAAGACGGAAATTGGAGGTGTTTTATTGGTTAATGAACAACTTGGGATATTAAATAAAGTAAATTAATCCTTGTAAAAATGATTACTTATAGAAATCATAAACGAACTTATTAATAATAAAATTGCCACAAAACCGTGTGTTTTTTCGGTATGGCTAAATGTTTTTTGAAAATTGGTTTTAAAATTTAGTACCCCCAACAGGGGTAAATATTTAGACCTGTGGGGGTACTATTTTAGATCTTAGTAAATCTCACTGTATAATTCCACAAATACTGTACAGAATTAACCTTAAAATGTTCTTTAAGTTGACATTTCTTCTTTGGACTGTTCTCGACAAAATATCAACTAACCAGATATGAAATTATTATTTTTTTAAAGTTTGACACAATGAGGTATTTGAATCAGAGTGTGTACTGATCGAAACGTCGTGTATAAATAAAATATAGACAATGGAAGTCCGAAACACAGAGTAAATTTCATTATTATTTTTGTTATATTTTGTCAATAAAAAGTTGTTTTGTCCCACTTTTTCTTATAATATATATGGATAATCAATATTTAATATTAATCAAGTATAGTAAATATCTTTCATTAAAAAGAAAATGGGCTATCTATGACTAAGCTTATAAAAATAGCAAATTTGACTAAATAAATGAAGGATTCCCTTGTTTCCCTATTATTGTGTTCAGCAAGTACACTTGATTTCAAAAAAAAACTAATACATGCATTTTTTCCTATGCCACAAAATTTAGCTTCCCATTAGTGTATACCATTATAAGGCACTACCAGTTTAGTATGCCTGACAGCTTAAAATTCAGTATGATATCCTTAAAAATACCACAGATATCAACATTTACAAAAGTTTAAATTATCACTCAAGTTATAGAAGACGGCGGGTCTATAAGAAGAGCGACCATCCATTTTGGAGTTGATAAAATGACGATAATGCGATGGAAAAAGCGCTGAAATGAAAATAATTCTACGGATAGGAAAGATGGATCAGGACAACACAAAGTAAGTTCTGAAGTGCAAGATGAGAGACCTATTGACCATCTCAGACAAAATCCTTTTTCAACGTCGGTTGAAGCAGCTAATGTAACATTATTTCCGGGTTCTTTAGCAACAGTAAATAGAAGAGTAACGAAATCAGAAGTCTCTTGCCGAGTTGCTGCAAAGAAGCCTTTTCTAACAGAAGAACAAAAACAGGCCCTAGTGATTTTTTCACTGAACAACGTTCTTCGTGATTATGACTAATGAAATTTTTCAATTATCTTCAAGCAGCAGGAGAATTTTAGTTTATCGTCCACCAAATTCTAGATTTGAACCCGAATATACAAACCAAATTAAAAAAGCTGGACATTTTTCTGTAAACATGTGGGGCTGGTTTAGTGCTAGAGGTTTGGATTTTTTTTTGGAGAATCGAAGGAAGATGTAATAGCGAACGATATACTGAAATCCTTGAAAACGTTATGCTGCCATCTGTGCAGGCTTTACATGAAAATAATGACTTCGTTTATCAGCAAGACAACTGTCCAGTACACACGGCTACTGTTGTTCGCCAATGGTTTCAGAATAATAATATAGAAATACTTGCTTGGCCAGCCAACAGCCCTGACCTTAACCCAATGGAAAATATATGGGGTCGAATCGTTAAAATATTATACCAAAGGAATTGGATACCACGAAATGCTGAAGAGTTAAGCGATGCTACTTATTTCGCATTGGATCAGCTCTCAGAAAACCATCAGTATTTTCAAAATTTAACCTTTTTAATGCCCAGACATTTGCAGCTTGTAATAGAGAAAAATGGTGATTCTATTAAATACTAAATTATTTATTTATTTACCATCGTTTTTGTCCTAATCCAAGTTTCCTATTCGTCGAATTGTTTTAAATCGAGCGCTGTTTTCATCGTATTATTGTTATTTTATCAACTTCAAAGTGGGTTACCACAAACTTCGTCCGTTACTCGAGCGATAATTTGATATTGTTGACTTTACTAAAACATTATTTTTGCTGATTTTTCTAGTACTATGCCAAATTTAATATAAAAATAAGGTTGCATTTAATTTAAGTAAAAAAATATTTTCAGTTTCAGAGACCTTTTTTAAACAATATGACAAATTGTCGAACTTTTGAAGTTTTTAGGTATTATACACTTTTAGAAAGGTCAATTTTGTGACTGCATTTTTTTTAAATCATACCTATTACTTTAAACACCGGACCGAAATCACCTTTTGTGCGCATTAACAATGACATTCTTAGCCCTCTCAGCTAAGAAACTTGGCAATAAAGTGGTTTTAGAAAAAAGACTAAGTGTAAAACTTTTCTTTTTGGGGCATTTGCCCTGACGCAACGCGTATACCTAAAAGGCCCAAAAACCTTTTTAAAATCCCACTAAAATCCGAACCACTCAAGATTACAGCCCGAAATTCAAAACGCATTACTTCGTTTCCTCCAAGTCTATAAAAGGCAATTTACATGCGCCCCATGAGACATGGACGTTATGCTTACAGGATGTTCTTCTTCTTCGTCCCTCTGTCGCTGAGGATTTAGAGTGGTGACAATGTTAACCGTCCATAACCGTAGCAAAATTTTTAAAAACTTCCAAAAAGATAAAAAAGAGAAAATCGAGTTTCAAGGTAATGCAACATCATATCAAAAGTTAAAAATGTTCGTCAGAACGCTTGTCATGCTTTATAGAAAAAAAAATTGTCATAATTACTATTCCCCATCAGAATCGTAATTTTAAAATCTTCTTCTTCAAGTGCCATGCTCTCTTCGACCGTTGGCTATCATCAGCGCGATCTGCACCCTATCCACTGCTTTTCGGAAAAGTGTCGTAGTACTAACACCATACTATTGTCTAAGATTTTTAAGCCATGATATCCGTCTACGACCCGGACCTCTTCTGACTTCAATATTGCCTTCTATTATCAATTTTAATATGGCCAAAATATTCAAGTTTTCGTTTTTTGATGCTAAATAAAGCTCTTTATTTATTCTAAGCAGAACATCCAAATTAGTTAATATTCTACGATAACACCACATCTCGAATGCCTCCAACTTTTTGCACAAGGCCTCAGTCAGTGTCCATGCTTCCATAAAACATAACACCGATTCACACGAATTCGGAGAGTGGTATTAAGATCGCGACTAAACAACACTGATTTCATTTTGATAAAAGATGATCTGGCCTGTTCAATTCTTGCACGAACTTCTTGCATGTTGTCCCAGTTCTCATTGAGGAGACAACCTAATTATTTGTATGAATCCACGCGTTCGACTTGCTGCCCATTTACTTCTAACATGCCTCGGATGTTCTTTTCCTTGGATATGACCATCCATTTTGTTTTTCCAACATTTAAGTTAAGCCCGAATTGTTAACTTTTGGCAGCAATTTGACTCTTGTAGGCCTTCCAGCGTTTCTGGTATTATGACAGTTTCGATGTCGTGGGCTTATCGTATGTTGTTGATTTTTATGCCGTTTATGCTCAAACTCTCTTCGCAGTTGTGAAGTGTATTCTCTATTATTTTGTTACTATAGATATTAAACAACAGCAACAACCTTGGCGTACTCCTCTTCTTATTTGGACCTCTTCGGAGAGTTGGCCATCAACGTTTATTTGAACAGTCTGATTCCAGTATAGATTAGCGATTATCTTTAGATCTCGGTCATCTAGACCAACTTCTTTTAGCGATTCTATTCGTGTTGGCCTCTCTTGTCCCGAACCCACCACGGAATCCAAACTGCGTGTCGCCCATAAAGGATTCGCATTTCCCATAAATTTTTTTGTGGATAATCTTTAGAAATATTTTTAACATATGGCTCATTAGGCTGATTAGGCGGTAATCACTACACTTCTTTGCTAAATGTTTTTTTTTTGGGCAGCGTAACAAAGGTTGATTTTAGCCAGACAGCAGGGATTTTACCGCTACGATAAATCAAGTTAAATAGTTTGACCAGCGTATTTACCGAATCTTCGTTTTTTATTAGCTTTAAAACCTCAGTGTATACTTCGTCTTGCCCTACCGCATTTCTGTTTTTAACTGAAGATATTTTACTTCCTCTGGTGTTATATCTATGCCTTCGTTTGTATTGGTTATCGATAAAGAATGTAGCTACCCTTTTCTTTGGTATCCGGTATGATTTTGCCTTGATTGCCCACAAGGATTCCAACTTGTCTTTTATTAAATAATCCGGCCGTTTCCTTTATGTGTTTGTGTAAATTGAAACTGTCATGTTTAGCATCTAGATCTTCTATATCATCAGAACCATTTAACCTTTAATAGGCGGACTGGGTTTTTTGGGACCCCATGATGTGTTTTTGTGGATAATTCGTCAATTTTTTTGAGTTATAAAAACTCCTTCACTCAATTTGCATATTTTCTTATCTACTGTGGATTGTATATTTTGAATTTTGACATAAGTCGTTAATTTTTTGTTATTGATGTCCCTTAAGACACTAGTTTGCCTTGTATGTTAAAAATTATAAACATTTTTTTTTTCAGTTCATGGCATAGAAAAATCTCGACTTTTTGTGGTATGTTACCCATTTATTTCTAGTTAGGGGAATCTCATGTCTTTTCGGTACTTTACACATTTATTTTTAGTACGAGGAATCTCATCCATTTGTTAAAAAATAGCGTGTTATGCAAACGTTTCAATTTAGTTGTATCTGTCCTGGAGTGCGTAGCACATGCGACTAAAAAATGAGTATAAATTTGCCTACTCATAGGCCGTTGACGGATAGGGAGATGTTATTATCTTCTTGAAAACGATGGCCCAGAATTTGATACGTGGGTGAACGATTTAGAAGAGGAAGATATTGTCGAATTCGACCGTAATATTGATACTTCTAATTCCGTCCCAAATAATGCTGACAATCGTAAAGGCCCAATTTATGTAGCGAATAATGGTACAGAACGGTCTAAGCATCCAGTGGAAACACGACCAGTCAAGCGCCAGAACGCTAATATATTGACTAAAAAGTTGGGACTTACCCCTTACAGTAGCAATGTCTCCAGATATTGTTTCCAAAATAATTGTTGAGACATACAGAAAAGGCATAACTCGGCCTTTTGATAACACTTGGTGCTCTTCTAAAGAATCCTCAGATTCCCTTTGGTATGAGGAGGCAGCTTATTGTCATCCTATAATCCCATCTATCCAGGGACCGTTTCAAAGAAATAACATATTTTCTGAGGTTTGACAACTTTAAGACGAGAGCACCACGGAAAGCTTTGATAAATTAGCTGCTATACGAGACATATTCGAAATAATTGTCAGAATCTGTAGGAAATCCCTTTCTCCAAGCAGTCATTCTTGCGTTGACGAGCAACTAGTTCCTTGTAGAGGCAGAGCGCCTTTCAGAGTGTATATGAAAAGCCAACCAGTCAAATACGGGATAAAAGTATGGGCTTTGGTCGACTGCGACACCTGGTTCGTTTGCAACATGCAGGTATATTTAGGTGAGTATTTATCTTCCAAAATATAGTCCTTGTTGTGGTGTAATTATTTTGCTAAAAGCGATTGTTTGTTTCAGGAAAACAAACAAAGAATCCAGACAAGGGTCAAGGCCAAAGAGTAGTAATGGATCTGGTCAGTCATTTGGAAAGCGGCTATGGCATTAGGACGGATAATTTTTTCACCAGTTTGGAAATTGCCAAAAAGCTCTGGGCGAGAAAGCTAACTTTCTGTGGAACTCTTCAAAAAAACAAGAATTTCATACCATCAGAAGTTTTACCAGCTCCGTATAAAAATGTAAATTCGAGTATGTTGGCTTTTAAGAAAAATTGCATTGCAAAAATGCGGCCGTTATTCTGCTGTCGACTGAGCATATGAAGGATGACGTATCTGGTGAAGAATTGTGCAATAAGCCCGAGATTATTCTTCATTATGACAGAACGAAAGGAGCTGTTGACACTACAGACAAGTTGCCAAGCGAGTACTCTGTGAAAAGAAGATCTAATCGCTGGCCTGTGGTAATATTTGCACATCTTCTAAACGTTGCTGGTATCAACGATTTGAAATTATGGCTGATGAAATTTCCAGATTGGAATAAAGCGAAACCGCAGAGACGTAAATTATTTCTTCTAGACATGGGAATAGAGCTCATAAAACAGAATGTTACTCGGCAATGCAGCAACAAACAGATTCAAATAGCCAAGAAAAGATATATGACTGCCGTTTCTCCCGATCTATCCCGACAAGATGAAAGTCAGGCTAAAGCGACTGAATATCAACCCACGCCAAATGTTAGGTTATGATGCCATCTTTGCAACAGAACCAAAGATAGAAAATATAAAAAAGTGTCTACCAAATGCAACAAATACGTATGTCCAGACGCCTCTCTTATTCAAATAATATTTTAATTTTTTGAATTCTTATTTTAAGTTAAGTTTTATTTCAAAATTTTCAAAATGTTATTTAAACACTATATTGACTTCTAGTCAAGTATTCCACCTATCAAAATCAAGCATTTTATAATACAGTCAAAAATTCAGATCTTTTTATGCAAGGTACCTAATTTCAGTCAGGACGACAAGTTGATAAGAAAACACCGGTGTTAAAAGGTGAAGCCCGCCATTTTTTCGATTTAAAAATGGTGGAAAAAATACATACTTTTAAAAGAAGGTACTGTGTTTCAAATATAATGGTGGTTGTTTTATCAAAATTTCGTTAAAACTAAAAAAACTAGAGTAAAAAATCTTTGGCTGAGTTTGGACGATTTGTTAAGACTTGGTGTTTAAAGTTTTAACCGATAAACCGATAATAATGGTCGATGGCTCATTAAAAGGACAAAGAGAAGGCTTTTTGGCAATAGAGTTTTTGTTTAAAAAATTTTTTCGAATCAACAGGAATAACAAGCGTCAAAAAAGTAATATCTTGAATTAAGTCCGCTATCTTCCATTTTAAAATGGCGGACAAATGTATTTGCTTGTATCAGAATGTACTTTATTTGAAACACAACCAACAACAACAAATTAAAGAAATAAGAGCAAAAAGACTTATGCTGAGGTTGGAAGAATCGTCAGGAGATGATGGCTTTTTAAAAGCACCAAAGTAAAGGCTTTTTGAAAATTAAGAGTTTATTTAAAAAAAAATTCGCATAACCAGAAATAACGAGCGCCATTGGAAGGCTTCCTTTAAAAGGGTCCGCCATCTTGGAATTAAAAATGGTAGACATAAATTTTCACTTGTTGTAAAGCTCTATTACATAACAAATGAGGG
The DNA here is from genome assembly GCA_963921995.1 of Oxystoma pomonae. NCBI lineage: Eukaryota > Metazoa > Arthropoda > Insecta > Coleoptera > Brentidae > Oxystoma > Oxystoma pomonae. The sequence goes on from OY998164.1 coordinate 34,584,902, forward strand.
ACATTTTGTTTAAATTGGATAAGTACTGTGGAAGTAATAAAGAAAAAAATTTTGTGCCATTTTTTTATGGACCACCCGGTATATGGATGTGACATAGCGTGGTCTGCTAAAGTTTCCCTCTCATATTTAAGGATTGTGATTTTGCGCTTTCTGATAAATTGTGTGATAAATTTTTGTCAGTTATGCTATGCCGTTACTCTAGGGATATTATAAACTCTAAAGTTTTCTCCTTCGTTCAAGCAGTTCCTCCTGGAACTAGGGGATAATGATACAAGAAAATGCCAAGTGACAGTAAGTTATTAATGGATCGCGTAATAAGAGGCGAACTTAACTCTGACGCCGTTGCCAGAAACCCTCTTTTGCCGGACAAATGGTTTTCGCTAAAGGTTTGAACCACTTAAAAGTTTTCACAACCCGGGCGGCTATTTTCAACCCGCTCAGCCGTAAATATTAGTTCGGGAATTTGAATTTTGGTGCATGCTGAATTTCAATGGGGATTTGAACTCGCCGGCTCTAGAAGGTTACCTGGAATGGGTTTTACCGGCCCGTGGGAATCGGAAAAAACTCCTTTTGTGTCCACAAATTTATACGGAGCCATTTGCGAAGGATAAGCTGTTTGCGAAGTGGACGCGGGAATTCATTTTTCATGTTGAAATTTTTCATAACTATAAAGGCTTCACCGGGCCAAACTTTTCCCATTACTCATTTGCCTAAATCACAATTTCGAGTACTTTATTTTGAAATTCCCAAAAAGTTGAAAAAAATCTCTGCCGCTGCTGTGTAATAATAGACAATGGTTTCCGGTTCTTGCATTAAAAAATAAATTTTTTTTCTTCCTAAATACATTTTTCGGATTCTAAAATCACTGAAATATCTTATTAGAACAAGCTTTTTCTGCTAATTTACTTTTCTTGCTTCAAACTTGGGGTCCTTAAAATTATTTTGTTTTTTTTCATCCATGGTTTCCTTGATTACCGACGAGTGCAAAAAGAAACAAAAATAAATAAAAAATTGTTGATAGAAAGCACGCATAGTCAACCATACAAAAAACTGTGGTTTTGAAAGATTTGAACCTCATAACAAAATTTTTGGGTAATAGTTACGAAAACCAAAATCTGAAAACCGCATGTCAATAGCTGCTTTACTTCTAAAATTATGATTTTTTTATATATTTTAACGTTTTTTCAAATAATTCGGAAACTAAAGCTCACAACAATTTGGACTTTATAACAAAATTTGTGGTCCATATTCATGGAAACTTAAATCTGAAAACCGTATATCGCTACTTGCTTTTGTTCCAAAGTTACAATTTTTTAAATATTTGATCCCCCCTTTTCCCCCTTCAACCCCCTACCTCCCTAGCCAAAAGTTAATCAGTTTTTGTACCAAATTTCGTTAAAATCGATTAAGGCGTTCTTGAGTTATCGTGTATACAGACAGACAACAGACAACAGACCGACAGACAACTTTTTTTTTTCGTCGGTTAAGGTATATTGGAACCTTAATAACTCACTCTTGATAAAATTAAGAAAAGTCAAAATTTTACGATTTTAGTAGTCCACCATACCATATTGGTATTGTGGACTAAAAAGAGAGTTTTACCAACAGAAAACTATTAAATTTTTGGCCTCATCCACTAGTTCTACCACTGACTGGTTACAGACACAGTCCATCCACCAGTCGGGCTTTTTTCTATGAGGAATCGATAGCAAAAAAACGAACTCTACAAAATACACCGGAGTACCACAAGAATACATACCGGGTGCGATTTGGAGACTAGAGGCAAACACGTGTTTCATCCTTGTTAGGGATCTTCAGTACGCCATAAGTTCTTATAGACGGGTAATACGAACGATTCAAATCAATTTATTTCTTATTCTTTTTTCAAAAAGAAAAATACTAGTTTTGCCGCTAATTTTAAAAACTACTATTTCAGTTTCGAATTTTCCAAAGAGGGTTTTGTCGATAAATTGATTTTTTCTATATAGTCCACGTGCCAGGCAGGTGAGCACAAAAAAATGGGCTAAAACTTTGAAATTTTTATCATAGATAGAGGTATGTTTAGGGATACCAAAGATACAAAATTGCCACCTATAAATTGTAACACTACAATGTGGCGACACTGTAAACATTAAAATTTTAAATCGCTTTATTTCAAAATCTGTAGGTCCTACTGGAAAAATTTTTTCTTGTTGTTTTAAATTGTCATATGTCACCTAAAAACAAATGAAATATGTCATCCAAAAAACACAAAGGACCAGGAAAAAAAAAATTAAAACAAATGACTTTTTTTAAAAACTAATTGGTGTAAAAAAACCCACCATTATGAAAAATTCAACGGGTTTAAAGTGAGTTAAAAATAAATTTAATTTTTTTCACGTAGTTTCCAAGATATGACCCAAAAATTACCAAATTTGTAGAAAGAATTCATTACGTAAGTGCTACGAAATTGAGCTGTGTAATTTGTGCTGTGCCTTTGATATGATTAGTACAAGTATTATAGGTAATTTTAAGAATGTCGAAAATACAGTAGCTTTCGCAGAGATTGTCTAAGGGGGGGAGGGCTTGAGTAACATAGTCTCAGATAACCATTTTATTATTATTTTTTTAGGAAAGTTAAATCCTTGGGAGTACCTTTATATTCAATGGCTCTAAGGAAGGGGGGCTTGAGCTCAGCCCTACCTACGCCACTAAAAAAGACAGTGCTACAAAACGGCAACCTTGGAATTTGTTTTCTTCTTTCTTCTTTTTTAAAATTAACCAAGTCGTTCTACGGATTAAAAAAGCTACTAACGTTTTTGTCTCTGGGAGTTCTGCCCAGAAACATTTGTAACTTCGACAATCACCAGAAATACCTAAAATAAGGAGAAAATAAAAATATAAAAATATCTAACGCATAAATTATGGTAGCTGAGTACTTACTTTAAGAGTATAATTAAAGCCGTGGTAAAAACATCACCTTCATTGGTTTGATAAGAGAATATGTTGCCTTAACGAGACGTGGGTATTACTAGGTCCCACCATGTCAGGAATGTCGTAAACCAGATCTTGTAATACGTTCGCCATGTTAGCGCAAAATTGATTATTAGAAAATTTTAACAAAAGTAGCCAACCGGCTGGTGTATTCCTAAGCCAACTACCCGTTCAGTTTTTCAATTCCGTGCTGAACGCAATTAAACTAATATTTAAATTTAATGAATGAATTTTGACTCAGTTTTGAAACTGCAAGCATAATGCTTTAAAAATTTACAAAATAAAAATTACAACCGGGTGGCTACTTTCGGAGTCGGAGTTTAATAAATTTGAGAAAGGAGAGTTATTTGAATAAAATTTTGAAAAAATTAAATTTGGAAAAGTTAGAAAACTTTTTGAAACCGTTAAATAAAAATTACAATTACAGAGCCATTGAATATATAGGTAGTCTTAAAGATTTAACTTTTCTAAAAAGATAATAATAAAATGGTTATCTGAGAATATGTTACTCAAGCCCTCCCCCCCTAGACAATCTCTGCGGAAGCCACTGTATTTTCTTAAAATTACCTATAGTACTAATCAAAGCAAAGGTGTAGCACAAATTATACAGCTCAATTGTCTAGCACTTTTGTAATGAATTATTTCTGCAAATTTGGTAATTTTTGGGTCATATCGTGGAAACTACGTGACTTATCAAAAATAATTAAACTTATTTTTAACTCACTTTAAACCCGTTGAATTTTTCATAATGTTGGGTTTTTTTACACCAATTATTTTTTTAAAAAAGTAATTTGTTTAATTTTTTTCCATTAAAAAATGTGCATTTTATATATTTCACTGCTCAAACGTAATTTTTTAACTAAACGTATAAGAGCTTTTTTATGAAGAAAGAAAATACCAATCGAACAAAAAAAGATTTATTGTCTTAGCGTTTACAGTATAGAAGATAGTGGCGTTTATGATGTTCTTACAAGGCCATTTTTTTCTGTTTATAATAATTGCTTAAATAACTTAAAGAATAAAAACAAAATTTATTGCAATCGTTGTTCCCTAGGCGTCGTTCTAAAAATCACGAAAAAATGGTTTTTCGAGTTTGTTGGATGACATATTTCAATTGTTTTTAGGTGATATATGACAATTTTGTTATTTTCCGTTTAAAGGGGCCAGTTTTAACTTAAATAGCAAAAAAAAATTTTTCAAGTAGGACGGATTTTTAAATAAAACCATTAAATTTTTAATGTTTACAGTGTTGCCACATTTATATACCCCTACCTATGGTGAAAATCTTAAAGTGTTCGCCCATTTTTTTGTGAGGTTCCATATTTTAAGTTCTAGCACTTCGACTAATATGACCACATAATGTGAAAACAGTAAATTTTACCCATGTGAAGAAATTTTTCTGCACATGTGTGGAAAAATGTACGATGACGTTAACTGTCAACATACATTTCCGCACATGTGTTGCAAAGTACTTTTCCACACATGTGCAAAATTAAAGACCAATTTTTACAAAAAGTAGTGCAATTGATCAGTATTCGTAGGAAAAATAGCATACACAACTCGATAGAAAGTAACTTTCTTACACTCGTGTCTTATTTCACTCGGCTGGCGCCTCGTTCACAAAATTCACGCTCTTGTGAAATTTGTCACTTTCTGCTCCTGTTATGTAATATACTATTACAACGTCCCTTAATTGGTTGTTTTTGGAGGTTTTTGGAGGGTTTGGTGTTAATTTATTCTTTGTGATAAACTGAGTGCAACCTTTTTTAAAGGATACGGCCACGGTTTATCAGAATGTGCAAAATCAAACCCGTTAAACAAAAGAAAGTTCAATTATAAAATCATTCACTGTAGGAACACCAATTCGTTAAACCAATTTTTTATCCGAACCTTATTTCTTTAAACCCATTCAATAACAAATTCGAAATTTATAAGACCCGTTTTCAATCAAACTATTTTTCATCAAACTCATTCAATATCAAACCCGGAATTCGTAAAACCCGTAATTTATCGCCATTCGCCAATACCACATGAACCGAAGGCGTACACGTAGGTGGCGCAGCGGTGCGGCGTTTTGATGCATTTGTCGCTGTTACGCGCACATACTTACAGTTTGCGTTTAATAGTTTTTGTATAGATGTCACTTGCATTCATGTGTTATTGCGCAATCAATTTAGCAAAAATTTTCTGATAAATTACGGTTTTTACGAATTCCGGGTTTGATATTGAACGAGTTTGATGAAATAAGGTTCGGATAAAAAATTGGTTTGACGAACAGCATTTTTTATGGTGAATCGTTCTTACGACGAATTTTTTTATTAAATACGTTCTGATAAATTCCTGGTTTGATGAACCATAGGCGTTCTTTAAAGGACGTTCAAGGACAATCGCGATTTCCTTCACTAAATTTTTATTTTTATTGTCAAAAAAATCTGGCTCGTTTTTTCTCAAATACGCACCAACATATATTGAGGTCTTTAAGGGTAAAGATGCTTTTTTTTCTGTCAGTGACCTTAGCTGAGTAAATGTCAAAGAGACGTTCAAAACTGGTCGTGTGATATCCATACTTTTTGGAATCAAATCATAAAGCATATACCTACGGACTTAGAGAAAACTCTTACTAAAGGCATCGCAAACACAAGTTACAGCACCTCTGGGGACTCGGTCTCGAAACTCACGTGACAAATTGCGCCGATGATATCTATCTTAATCAATGTCCATCAATGTCATCGTCTGTTCGTTCTTTTCATGAGGTCTTTTTATTAAAGTTTTTTAGTTTTGTACGTTTTTGGCCTCTTTTGAACTGTTACAGTAATAAATTTTTGTAATAAGTACAATTGGAAAACTATGGCCAAGTTTTGTGTCCCAGTGATCCTCTGCTGCATTTACCGCCAGAGTCTGAAACAGACTTTAATGGTAAGTACCGGGCAAGGTTTCTACATACCAGAGGAAAAACAGCCTATTCAATACCCATTAGCAAAATTTGGATAGATATTCTATGGATATGATTTTGTCATTCAAAACATGTCCAGATGGCCACGAGCTGTATATAAATGGTATATTTTGGGATATGCTGTGGATATTCACATAAAGGTATATCCGAAAATATACCATGTATATCCATCTCGTGGCCATCTGGACATGTTTTGAATCACAAAATCATATCCATACAATATCCGTCCAAATTTTGTTATGTGGGTAGAGAGTTAATAGACCACTAATTTATCGTCACATTTATTAGCTTACCATATTACCGTAATTAAGATTCTAAAAAGATTTTTTATACAACAAACATAAATTACAAACTGCCAATGTAAATAGAAATGAAAACAACCATTCCTATTTCTGCAAATTTACTTTAACAAAAAAAATAGAGACCTAACTAAACAAAAAAACGTATTAAGCCTCCGTAAGTAACGTATTTCGGTTCGATTATTTTTGGATACGGGAGAAAAATAACCGATTTCGCCTACGGTATTACTAATTTTGATGGTCTATTAGCCTATTTGTTAATTACATTTTTTTAGCCTATTACTTTCAAAAATGCTGATGGGTAACCAGTTACAACGAATTTTTTGAAAATGAAGAAAACTCGCGAGTCTTAAAAGAAACTGCTGCTATTGAGGCCGACATGCGAAGCATAATAAATAGGTTAATAATAAATACAATAGTATTAATATAATATAATAAATACGACGCATTTGGTTTATTTCTTAAATTTATAGTCATTAGAATCAACAATATTTTGGAAAATAAAATTAATTATTGATGAATTAGGTTTTCCAAAATAATGTTGTTTCTAATGAACTCAAATAATTTAAAAAATGTCCGAATTCAAATTCGCCGCCGCTACCCTAATTCAAGCTTCGAGACCGAGTCACTAGAGGCGCAACGGTAGCAAAAAACTTATAACAGGGTCCTAAGTCATCAGATCGCCTTCTATACTCGTAGGTACATATTTTGAGAATCAAATAAACATCGGAATTGGGTAAACTTTGAGTGGAGGGCACATTTTAAAAAAACTAAAACACTATTTGGAGCACTCTTTTGATTTTATGCCGAATAAGCTATAATTGATTTCTAAGGCCACCAATTCGAAATATTCAAATAAATATTGCTTACATTTTTGATATTGTTATATTTTTTATTATATAGTTACTTTGACTCCAATTATTTTCGTGATTTTTAATAACTTTAATATACTAAGTTTGATGTGTATTCGATGTTTGACCTTCACACGGAATACATGATAAAATAGGTAGGTAAATATAAAGTATACCTTTTTTTAGGGTGCGTATAAACTATACAAAAATATGTTTTGACCGGAGATGTTTAGTGACTTCGTTACAAGTATTGATGGTCGAGAAAAATTACATTTTTTATTTGAAAGTTTGAGACAATGATCTGTTTGAAACTAAGTCTGTGTTTCGGACTTCCATTGTCTATATTTTAAATATACACGAATCTCTGATCGTCTTCAGGTGTAAACTACAATCTATTCCTAAGGCTACGTACTTATGTACTATGGGAAATCACTCAGCCGTAAAGTTTAAGAAGGAGGGGCTTCCAAATATTTGTAAAAATACCCTGATTCTGCCTAATAAAGGCAGCTTTAAAAAATTTTCTTCCAGTGTGACTCCTTGTGCAAAACCTTTGCTTCTGTCCAGTTCATTCGTTGTTGTTTTGACCTCTTTGGGAATTCGTCAGATGTTCCTTAAGCCTAACATATGCATTCCTTATTTTGTTTGTTCTCCGTTTTTGTTTTACTAAGAAGGTTCGAGTTTTATTATTAGATTTAAAACCTATTTTAATAGTAAAGTTGTTCGCTACTCTTCGAATTTTCTGTGATACTCCTTTAATATATGGAATTGTAATGAATGTATCTGCCTGGTTTTGGTCTTGTAATCTCTGTCCTGTTTACTGAAATTTAGAAATAGTATCTATGATAAATTTAAGGCAGTAACCATTCTGCTGCAGATCCTTCTTAATGTTTCTTATTTCGATTTCCAAGTCATGAGAATTGTTACAAATTTGAACGGCTCTGTTATACAAAGTTCTTATTATGCCTCGTTTGGTTGTAGCAGACTGATTTCAACCCTGATTTAACATTTTTTATGCTCTAAAGTTGTGTTTATATAGAAAATAGGTCTATAAATAAACAAAACTTCAAAACCACAGTTAAAAAAAGATGCGCCTGCCAATCGACCATAAAAAATATTGACTGGTCCTCACAGGCTGCTGATGACAAAAATAGGTCATAAGGACTGCTATAAAGTTGTAGACGGACTTGACGATGCTACTTCGACCAAAAAAGGCCGAAAAACTGACTAAAGTTTGTTTCTTCTAGTGTGACTCCTTGTGCAAAACCTTTGCTTCTGTCCACTTCATTCGTTGTTGTTCTGACCATGCATGTTCGGCGATTCCTGATTTCATTGTTTTACCTCTTTGGGTATTCATCAGATGTTCCTTAAGCCCAACAGACGCATTCCTTATTTTATTTGTTCTCCGTTTTTGTTTTACTAAAAAGGATTCGAGTTGTATTATTAGATTTAAAACCTGTTTTAATATTAAAGTTGTTCGCTACTTTTCGAATTTTCTCTGATACTTCTTTAATATATGAAATTGTAATGAATGTATCAACCTGGTTTTAGTCTTGTAATCTCTATGAGAATTGTTATAAATTTGAACGGCTCTGTTATACAAAGTTCTTATTATGAGTCGTTTGGTTGTAGCAGACTGATTTCAACCCTGATTTAACATTTTTTATGCTCTAAAGCTTTGTTTATATAGAAAATAGGTTTACAAATAAACAAAACTTCAAAACCACAGTTAAATACGCCTGCCAATCGACCATAAAAATTATTGACTGGTCCGCACATGCTGCTGATGACAAAAACAGGTCATAAGGACTGCTCTGAAGTTATAGATGGACTTGACGATGCCACCTCGACCAACAAAGGCCGAAAAACTGACTAAAATTGCGAAAACAAATTATTTAAGGGTGAATTTGAATAAAAAATGCGGTTCTTCCAATTATATAATCTCAAAAACTGTTAATCAAATTCGTATTAAATTTTGTACGGTGAAAGTTTGAAGGATCATCCCGAAACCATTCACGTGTTTTTACATAATTTTAAGTTTTTTACATAATGTTACGTATCCTAAAAATGTTTAACTGAATAATTGATTATTACTTCCAAAAAAATTTAGAGATGAGAAAAAACACCCTATTGGGCTTTATTTTATAAAATAAGTGGTTTATATGTTGGAGCCTGATAATATTTTATTATTTTTAAAATTATTGCGCCAAAATTCTCTCAACTTCACCAAAAAAATAACTACAACCACAATGGAATGGATTCGTAGCTTACGGCAGTGGTAGTGGTTAATTCCCACAACGGCATGACGTTTAGCTATTGCGCAGACGCCGTAATTACCACAACCACTGCGAAGTATCAAATAAGTAAGTGTTCCAAAATTTCCCTGATATCTGGGGAGAAACTATGGCCCATTTATTATACCATACTAAATCTTCTTAGATAAAATAAATGAATTTGCATGAAAGTATCAGTTCTCGGTTCTGATTTATAAGCAGTCGTTTTGGAGACGCGTCGAGACACAGTTAAACAAGTCCAATTAAACGGCGACAAAATTGCCTGAAATTCTTTTTCAACGGGGTCTGGGACTTAAAGGAGAGCCGCTGTTCTTAAAGACAAATTATACTCTTATTCTTGACTTTTCAATGATTCACGCGTCGTTTCCAGCCATAGCTTTATTGAGAAACAAATAAAATGGACTCGTTTATAAAGTGCTTTTATTTAATCTTAGAGATAATTCTTTCCTTGTTTTAAACTAAAAAAAAACTGTTGGGCGTTGTGATAAAACAAATGGTAGCCATAGCCCAAAATATGGGTTAAATCAGCCCAGGGCCGCGGGTAAAATAGTGGACAGCCCACAGCTTGAATTACTCCAACTATTTTTTTTAAATTGTCGCAACCCACATGCGTGGGTTAGTTTTTTAATCCAAATTAATTGGTTACAGCAACCTACTGTGAGGGACTGTCTAAATCAATAGCTATAGTTGAGACAGTCCTACCTGCTGGGCTGGAACAGCCTGAAGTTGGAGCTGGAATGAAGACCTTATTTTTTGGTGCCCCATCAATTGGTTTGGTACAACCCAGTTTGGGCTGGAATAAGGAGTTTATTTTTTTGGCACCCTGTCGATTATGTTGGTCCAGCCCAGTTGGAACAGCACAAGTTTGGGGCTGGAATAAAGAGTTTTTTTTTGGCGCCCCGTCGACTGGATGGTTAGCTCAGTTAGCTGGACTGGGCCAGCACATATTTTGGGGCTACAATTAAAAGTTTATTATTTCTGACACAGTTGGCCTAAACTTATACATATTGAAGAAACAAAAATGTAAACAAAATTTAACAGAAAAATTAAAAGCTTTACGGACGTAGCTTTTTTTCTCATAAAGTTTGCTTTTATGCATATATAGTTTTCGAGAGGTCTGATGCAATAAAAGTCTTAAAGCGTTTGTATTAACACTTTTTAATAAATTGACTGACAATTACCAAAAATTGATAAACAGCATATTATGCGTATGTGTGTAACCTCCTAAAGACAAACCATTTATAAATTCTCCTTAAAAAATCATTTTAAATGACACCCAGTATCATAGGGTATCTTACTTAGTTTGTAATATAATCGCTTTCAAAAATTGAAATTTTAATATCTCAAAAACTAGATAAGTTAAACAAATTATTAGAAATAGACTTTCCCCACAGTGTTATAACGTGCCACAAAATCTAAATTTACAAAAAGTTTCGGCGAAAATCTTTGACATAAAGGCAACTATCGCGATCTTAACGTCCGACGACGGCGTCAAACGAAGGTTTCGCATAAAACGAACGGATCCCGGATCAGAACCTACCTGGTGCGGGGCTAAAAGATGTGCACTTTTCGGTCTGATCTGATAAAACCGTATAATAGTGCTGGAACAATCCTTAAAGAGGTTTAAGCAGCCCCGCGAAGTAGCTAAAACAATTCACGTTTGGTCTGTTTTATTTAACAGTTTTTATTTCCGATGGGTTTGCAACATTCCATAAAATGTTTACCCTTGGTTAATGTTTACCACAACCCAATAACTGGTTTGCGGCAGCTATGTAATTTAGTAAATAAGTAATTAAAAAAAAACAAATTTAGCCCAATTTTGTGGGCTCCCTTAGCCAGAACTGTTCCAGATCAAAAATAATAATTCAATGAAAATAGTATAATAAATAGCTGGAATAATCCATAAAAATTAGTTTTTCGAGCCCCAAAAGTCTAGTCCACGACTTTTAGCTGGTGCAGCGGTTGAAAAGTTTTCTAACTATTAATTTGTGTAGCGGTACCGATAATAACTCTCCCAATCAAGTTAGCCTGAAAACAATACAGAGGCAAAGACTCTTCTGGGCATGAGTCGACAGTGTCAGGCATGCGCAGTAGATTTTGACCCTTTAACCTTGCCCAAGGCCACCTTTAATTTTTACATTATTTTCTTGGTTTTCTGGATGCAGTTATAAGGCCAAGTACAAAAGCTAAATGAAAAAATCAAGAATTTGTATATGCTTTGTTTTATAAAAAAAGAAGCACAGAAAAGGGTATAAAGTTTTTCAGTTCAATTAGTTCGAATCGTTTTAATTAAACTAACTTTAAATCCGCAATTTAAGGATTAAATTGTCCCCATTGCCATCCTTTCACTAACGTGTCCAAAGTTGTTAATCCTAGAGTCTTTACTGTTTTCCAGAGATGTACTACTTTAATTTAAAGAGTAAGAGCAATAAAAAAAATTTATGACTGGATTGACTCTTGAGCTTACAATATGTAATAGATGTTTATATTACTGGTAAGCTTCATTACAGTAACGCGTGGAGAATATTGTCACGAAGAGGTCGCAGACCGAGTGATTTATGTGATATACAACATAAATAAGCATTTTTTTGACCAATTCAGGGCCGAAAATACACGATTGCCACAAATATTCTCACTTTTTCAATAAAAAATAAGATTTTATTGAAAAAAAAACTTTTCAACAATATTTTATTGAAAAGTTCATGGGATTTTATGATATTTCACACAAAAATACAAAATTTTCGAAAGGCTTTATAATTATTTATCCACAACTACTGGAGGGAAAAGATGGCTACGTCAGAGAATTCCAATAAACTTGCCCGATTTCTACTGAAACTCCAGTTTTATTTTTCAAATCTGACTGGTCCTGACCTCTAGTGAATTTTTGTCTACTTAATCGGTCGCCCGTTCTGGCGAAACGTTGGTTTCATCTACAGTGATGCCACTGCAAGATCCTAGAGGTCGCCAGCCATGTAAGTTTGACTGGATCTGATGGGTCTGACCTCTGGTGGTGTTTGGTTAACTTAATCTGTTTCGGGAACATTGCTTCCAAAAAAGATTCCTCCACTACGTCTGTCCGACATCGGAACAAGACCAAGAAAGGTGGCAGTAATGAGTTTTAACGGAATGCCAAAAATTCCATCCTGCAAAATTTTGTGGCAATTTTTGGGCCTTTTCCAACTGCCTTTCATTTTTTCTTCCGTTTTATGTTTCGCAACCACGTTTACATAAGACGCTATGTGATCAACGTAAGTGATACACAACACACAACGGTTTGTGGTAAATTACTTTAAGGCATTCTTAAGATAAGTTTAAAGTTGGACTTTCTACCCATGCTGACTGGATAAACGTGATTTTTGTGCGAGCAATTTAACTCTTTTCTTGTAGAACGTAGTAGAATATTTGAATTGGTTTTTCTCTGGTATTATTAGTTATAACACAAAAATCTACCGCACGCACGAAAATACAATAAAGAAGTCTAATTTTCTCTACTTTGGGTTGGATTCCAAACTCTAACATTGAAAAACCGTCTGGTGTAGGTCAAGTATCATCACCACATACCGGACCGTCGTCAGAAAACTCTACTAACAAAAGTACTATAAGTTCAGACGTCTTACTCTGTGTTACATGCCAACATTCTCTTTAATGACGTCGAACCGTTGTCGGAAATCTGCACTTGACTACACACGCACAACGGCTCCAAACGTTATCTCGACTACTTCCGTCCCTCTATACAAGCTAAGACGTCGTAACAACGAAAGATAAAGTATAATCCGTGACTTAAACCACTAAAGTCGTCAACTGACTATATTTTATACTCCCTCTGACGTTAGATGCGGTACAAAACTAGTCGGAAGACGGAAAAATGCTATTTGGAAAATAATTATATCTGCTTCCGTAGGGACGCTTAATTTTCCTTCAAAATGAAGGTACTTCTGCCGGTACTGCAAACTGACATTGATCCTCGTTTCACAAATCATTTTTCAGGTTTTTCCATCATCATTTCATCTCCTATCTCCATTAGGTAAGCCCGTACTGATAAGCACAATTAGTAGTGCGAAACTGGAGCTCACGGTTACCATTACTTTTATTGAGGGAATTTTTGGTTTAGTAACAGCAATGCTTTGCGATCGGCTCGGAAATTTTAATTTTCCTTACTCATGGTAATAGAATGTTAACTTTAAGCCGAGCTTTTGGAACTCTTATTTGATACTTTATTTATATTGTTATGCCTATTAAAGGACGTCCATTATTTGTGAGATCAAATTAGGAGAAGGGCTTTGATAAAATCTCACCAGATCTAATTGAAAGGATGGAGGCGAGATAAATATAAATCTCAGCATCAGCTTTTTAATTCGAGAATGTACAGGGTGCTGCTGGGGTATTTGCAGAGGAGATGGAAAAAAGTGGCCTCAACTTGCTGGGCTTAATTTTTAAGAGAAGTCGAGCTATGGGGTCTCACTGGCGTAACCAGAAATCGGCTCTGGTGTGGGTTTCATCATTTAATAAAAGGGGCGGTTTAATAGGTGTTCGGTTAGTCTATACGAAACAAAAATACCTATTTTTAAAAGTAAGTCTCATCTAGTCTAAGTAACCCTGCACTGTAGACAAAATTTTTGGAAAAATTACACTAAAATGCTTTTTTTTTCGCTTCTCAAATGTGGTTGACAAAAAAATTGCTTAAAAATCAAAACAAAAAACTTTAATCTCTTAGGATTTTTGTAAAATATTTTGAAAAAAGTAGATTGGGTTAGCTGCCAAGAAGGGCTGGGTTGCGGTGGTATATATAAATTTGTTGCCAAATCATAAATGCGCCGTAGATGAAAATTTTAAGAAAAATTATACTAAAAATGCCTTTATTACTCGTTTTGAATGCTGATAAAAATTCCTTAGAATTAAACTAAAATTATAACAATTAATGACGTCATAGAACCGCAGGCAAATTTTTTTAAATTTAAGATATCACACCAAAAACACAATATGTAATAATATGGAGTAAAGGGTCAAAAAATTAGAGGAGCTATAGCTCTCCCTGGGGCCGGCCCTTGATGTGACGCCCTTGATCATGATTAATTTATTGTGGATTGGGTTGGACCTTCTGGTTACGCCTGGCTACGCCACTTATTTGTGAAAATTTGTTGTAAATGGCTTCTTTGTAGATATTTTAAAGCAGAATTCGTCTTTCAAACTGAATTTTATCTGTCACTTTTAGTTTTTGGGATATAATACAAAGTTGGTATTTTTCTTAAAGAATGACTTATTTTTATCTTATTTTTAAAATTAGTTTAAAATTTTCTTTAAAATCACAATTTGTGTTTTATGTTTTTTGTTTTTTATACTACACACACACACTACACAACATCATGCACCATTACTTTGCTCTCTCTCTCTCCACATCGAGTTTTATATAGCTCTATAGCGGTATAGCTTCCATTCTAATTAAAGCCAGGGTTTTAAATATGATGTCACACCGGGCTGTCTAGATGTCCTCCATGTTTATAGCTCGACTAGATTGTTTTCGCTCGCTAATATATAGGACTTGACTGTGATGGTGTGTTCGAAAAATATATTACAGAGTTTGAACTCTAAATTGTTTTAACTGGCTTATACAGTGGCACTGACCATCGACATATTAGGGAATTATTGAAATACGGCCGCATTATATAGTGCCTACTTAGCGCCGCCGCACAGAGGGCGAAATGACGAAACTGGGAGTACAAAAATCCTAAAATGAAACTTTAAATAAAGTGTGTTTTTATTATTTTGTTAAATACATATGTCCCTATTGTTCAACCATTATATTATTGTTCTCATAGAAGGTCATGCCGATACGAAAAAGAAGCGCAAACCTGCAAGTCAACTTAAATTGCATCAATGAGTCGCTTTTTTCTGTGAAATTTTATAAAGTTTGAGATTTTCTGATGGATTTTCAGTACAAACATTAACTGTAATGTTATGGTCGTGGGATATAGAGGTGTGGGCTGGTTAATTTAACATAATCTTAACATACTAATTTATTTCAATTAACTAATTTTGTGGGACTTTTAAAAAATGCCGCAAAATAAGAAGACATTTTTTATATTGTCAAACTTTAGAAGGCATTTAAAAAAAAAGGCAAAAAAAGGTATTTTTAATTTTTTGTAAAATCAAAGCCGACCTTCTATTCTTTAATGCAGCAAAATATAGTTTGCGGCTATTTGCGACTTTTGAAGTTATACAAGTATTTTTGGCATCATATTACATAATCATATATTGGGGTAGAAAATTTAAGAACAAAAAAAATGGTCTTTTTCTTACAATGTCCATCAAATTTCAGTTAAATTTTGCTAGCTCATTTATAAAGGATTTGTTAATAATTTCATAATAAATTGGAGGCTATAAAAGTTTATACAAGGTGTGATTATTGGTTTGTAGCTTTATTATTCACCCTTTATCAAAAAACTAAAAACAAAGTTTGTAGACGAAAAATTAGCGCCTATTTTCGTCTTCTTAAAATTTTATGTACAGGATGACATTTTATAAATCTTCCCCGTAGTAAACTTTTTATTACTGGGTCTAGAGGGCTGAGATAAAAATAATTTGATATAAGAGTTGTTAAAAACATATTTTTTTAAAATATGAAAAACTATAGGGTGTTCAATTTCAAATATCATGTAAATCGGCTTTTCTTATAAACTAATCAGTTCATTTTTGTCGGACGTTAAGGTGTACCCAGTAGATCTTCTTCAACACAAGAGGCCTGACAGGGAACTGCACAAGTACCCATTGGGCATTTTAGAAATGCATCAGAGGCGCCTACTGACGCCGCTGATGTAAACAAATTGGCCAAGGAGCGAAGGAAGATCCAGGTCAAAATCAAAATCGTGGTCAGCATGGACGGTCCAAGCGAAACGGAGCTGACTGAAGAACACCTGCTCGAAGTCCTTGCTCCACCCAGGGCGTGGGAAGGATGTGAGACTAGCAACAGGGCTCTTAACAGGAAACTGTCGCCTCAACAAGCGTCTAGAGATGCTGGGAGTCGCTGAAGACTCTATGGTGCATGGAGTACGAAGTCCTGCTAGAGTGTCCGGCTCTGGCCAGGTCAAGAGAACTATATGTTGGCCCCAGGCGACGTAAGAAGGTTGCAGCCCAGAAAATTCTGTTATTTTGCGAAAGAGGAAGGCTTCCACGGCTAAACTATGAATACTGGGCGTGCAACGAGTCCAGCAAGGTGGCCTACGTACATGGGAATTGTCCCGTCCTCATTTCTAAATTCTTTTACACCTGTTAGGTCAATAATCTTCTTTCGATACTTGTATTAATAGGGATAGGGCTTTACTTAGTGTCTATTTTGCCGAATCTCTGTGTTATTGACTCAATAATTCTTGCACAGAAGCAGATAGGTGTGTACAAAGGAGCGAAATTGATAAATTGATGTACATTATATTTTTCCAAACTTTGGATCGTGCTCCATCAGATGCAATAAACTGCAATTTTGCTCTAAATGAATAGTTGATCTTCTCATCAAGGTCTGTGACAGTTTAATTCCGTTTGAAAATCCAACACGGCACAAATATTAGGTAGCTTTTGTGGGTTCTCAAAAGACGGATTAACTATTCTCGTGACTAAATACGCGGGACGTTTCGTACTCGCATACCACGTGACCAAAGTAACAAAAATGGTATTCACGTATATGGAACACAAAGCGTAGACCAAAGGCGCTCAGCGTACGGTGACCGTTTGAGAAACACCTACCATTTAGTAGCTGTTTTGCCCTCCGCGCGTACGAATTTCTTACTTAGCATTAATGTTAAAAAAAATCGTGGTTTTTTTACGACCTTGCAGGAAACACCACTTTCCCTGACTGAGTTCGGTAATGAATTTAACCCGAGACTTTCCCGCACTAGAATGTGGGATTTTTTTAACTGTGCGGTTACGTCCCAGGGTAAATTTTTTCCTGCATACTATGCCGGAACGTGTTAAGTGCTTAGTTTATAGCACGGGGTTAAAAAGCGGGTTTAACTGGGCTGAACCAAACCATCAAGTAAAAATGCAATTTTAAAATATCGGCACTTATGCAAGTAAAAAAAAGCTTAATCCAATAAAAATCGGCAATTCTTTCTATTATTTTAACCATCATTTGCTTTACCCTTTCTGAACTCTGAAATCCGAAATCGATCCCGTAATGACCTCTTTCTTACACATAGAAAAACAAAAGGAACAACAAGGTTAACAAAAAATAAAAATCCATAAGGCGGTGATGCCAAGATGTGCTCAGCGAATTTGATTCTGTCGGCGTGCAGGGCAACGCGTTTGGCAAAACGTGACGTATTACGAGAATTGCGGTCCTGGAACGGTATTCTCGTAATTAGAGACGCTAAGCGCTGCCAGAACCAATGGCGGAATTTGCATGAGGTGTTCTGCTATTCATTTTTTATTTTGAGAATACCGGTCCAGGCAGGTGCCGTTCTACGGCAAATCTCTGTTTGTCCGTGACTTGTTGTTATGATCGTTCGTCTATAAAATCTTGGAGGACCGCTGAGTGCCTAATAATGGCGAGACAAATGTCTGCGCCTAGTCTTTAAGTCGCAGTCGGTAATTGTTTTTTGCTATCTTCGCCGGTATCCAGACCGGATGACAACGGATTTGTTATAGTGGAAAGCCCGACTGGTTGCTGTACAAGCTCCAAAACCAGTTAGTGGTATAACTAGTTAGTGAAGTAAGCCAAAAATACAATGGTTAAAGTACTCCCTTAAAGTTGATTTTCTATAAAAAATCGTTTTTTTCTGATTTTAGTTTAAATATTTATTTTAATCTAAAAGATCTTAAAAAATTCTGGCATCCCGGTAAAATAGCATCCTTGCTAATGTTTATATCTTTTCAGGACGGCATACCAAACATATTTCTCTGAATTTTAAACGGTGCAAACTCTAGCAATCAACTGGTCCAAAATTAGCAGCATTATATCGCATTGTAGAGTCCAAGCGCTCCTCTTATTGAAAAAGAAGTGTTTTAGAATGGAGGATTTACGGCTTAAAAATTTGGCGTAGATTCTCGCACCGGCTCATCATTATTCATCAAATTATGTTGAAACACAGTCAAATTAGCAAGTTTTAAACCACCAACCAAAAAGAGGGCTGTTATAAGTTGGGCTCGGTTTGATCCGAATATCTGGGTGTGTGTCTGTGAACCAGTGAGCAAATTTCGATGCGGTTTGTTTGTTTGGAGCCTATTCTTCAACAGTGCCGTAACTAGGTGTAGGCAGCGGCGTAGGCACCTGCCTAGGGCGCCAAGTGTCAGGTCAATGTCACAGCTGATCGATGTTGTGACATTAACCCTATTTTTTAACGTCCAAATTTTTAACAACAAATGTACAAAAATCCCGGGTATTACAAGAAAATGACTGCTGCCCAAGCTCACATAAATGTACTTGTCTTTTCTTAAATTTTAAATGTATACGTCCCAATTTTAAAGTGTTTGTACAAAATAGATTTAATAAATTTGCACAAAATATAAAAATTCTTTTGATTTTATTACATAAGTTATAAGTATTTTGATGCTTATTGGAAGGTTTAGCTTTAAACATGATGCGACTGTGTTTGACAAAGATAGGAACGGGTTAACACTTAAAAAATTGGAATTTATGGATAGGCGCCTGTCTGTATCGTGCAGTTTGTTATAGAATAGCAATGATATTTTACTTTGTTTCTGATAAAAAAGTCACTGGATTATGTTTGGTAACCATGGTATTTCAAATCTCTTAATTTCCAACCTTTCCACTGTTTGGGCCCACCGTGCGGTAGCGACTTGGCGTGATTGGAATGCTACGGCTATGCAAAATGTCTTTAATTCCCCAATTCCGCTATCTTGCTAAGTAATTAAATTAGAAAGTTTATCGCGCGCGCCTCTGTAGTGGGGAATTATCGTTCTTTAGAGTAACGCACTCTAGCAAGATATTGCCTATTCATTAAGCTTTCATATGAGGGGCTTACTTCTTTTTTACGTGAAAATGCTACTGTGGGGGGTCCAAACCGCAAAATTATCTCATGTTTTTTTTATGAACCTTAGATCCAATACATATTGACCATGTTTGGAAGCATATATCTTGATAACTAATTTGAATGGAATTATGATTCTGGTGTCAAAAGATAGCCACTGCTAATACTTTTTCATCTATGGTATCCTTTAATATCTGCGCGTAAGGCAAATGTCATTCATTGACCTAATTTACCTTTTTTAATTGGACTACGAAATCTTCTCGAAAATATATTGCAGGTCTCGGTTTTTCAACTGTCATGTGAAAACCTACAAAATAAAGGGTGACTCAACTGTTTTCATAGTCGTGGGTACTTTAAAAAAAATTATTATTGGAAGATATCTCGCAAACGGTTAAAAGAAACATGGCATGCAATATATATTTGAAAATCCGCTAGGAGCCCATTGTTCCATTTAAAAAAAGGTACTTAAGTTATGTCAAAAAGGGACATAAAATGTGTTGGCATCAGCATCTATTTTTTGATATCAGAATAATAATTCTATCCCATCTAGGTATAGGCGTCCAAACATGGTCAAAGTATAACGAATAACCCTGTACCTAGCTAATAGGATGAGGACAAAAATAACAACACCTAACTTTCGGTAAACGTTTAATTTATTTTAGTATAAACTTTACCTGCACCTACGATGAAATATATAACAAGTTGTTTTAAAGTTTGAGACAATGATGTGTTTGAAATTAACTTTGTGTTTCGGACTTGCATTGTCTATATTTTATTTATACACGACGTTCTGATCAGTACAATCTCTGATCGTCTTCAGGTGCAAACGACAATCTATTCATAAGGCTACGTACTTATATGCTATGGGAAATCACTCAAACGTGAATTTTAAGAAGTTGCCTCTGCCCAAGAAGGGCCTTCCAAATATTTGGAATTTCAACACTTGATTAACTGAATGCCCTGATTCGGCTCAATAAAGGCAACTTTAAGGAATTTTCGTTTCTTTCAGTGTGACTCCTTGTGCAAAACCTTTGCTTCTGTCCACTTCATTCGGTGTTGTTTTGACCATGCATGTTCGTCGATTCCTGATTTCGTTGTCTCACCTCTTTGGGTATTCGTCTGATGTTCCTCAAGCTTAACAGATAGTGGTCTTTTTGTTTGACCTATGTATGATTCACCACACTCACAAGGAACTTGGTAAATGCATCCTTTATTTTGTTTGTTCTCCGGTTTTGTTTTACTAAGAAGGCTTCGAATTGTATTATGTATGTATGACTCACCACACTTAGTATATTATGATATTATTTGAGGGACGATTTTTCTTGAAGGTCAATTTATTTTGGAGACTGAATGCAGTTTTTATATAGTTTATTCCTTAAATTTAGTTTTTACCCAGGGCGTTTCGGTACCCATTTTTTGTACACCAAATTACACCTTGGTGCCAAAGAATTCAAAAATTACTACAAGATTACACATGATTACATCTGATTATACCTGATTACACTTGATTACAACATGATTACACATGATTGCAGCATGATTACAACATATTATACTTAATGATACACATAACATAAAATGTTAGCCACATTATTTTGACAGAAATTTACTGCATCAGTTGCGAAAAAAGTTACTGAAGTAAATGGTATACTTCAGTCACACAAAATGTACTGATAAAAACACGTATATTTATTATATAAAGCTGAAATGGTCAAATTAAAAAAAAACATTATATCTTACTACAAAATTTGTTCAAGTCTCAGTTAAAGTATATAACATCCAAGACAGCTTTTTTTTCTTATCTAGATAAAACTAATTAACTTACTAAGGAAATTCAGTTTATGTCAGAGCAGGCTCACATGGTTAAAAATCGAGTAAAAAACTTAAAAATATTTAACTAATAAATTTGTTATAGTAGAAAACATTAAGGACACATTTTTTTCTTATAGTCGTATTTTTTCGGCACTGTCCGTAATGTCGGTTGGTATGTTGCCAAATTCTCATGGCTACTAAAGGTGAGATTTGATAAGCTGAAGTGTAGAGTAACCGGTTATTGGAAATTCGGTTATTTTTTTAAATTGTAGTGCCAGTCATTACCTAAATTTTTTCTCAAACATAGAAATAAGTATTTTTGAAATTTAATTTATTGTTGGAAATTAAATAAACCACCTCCCACTTTAATAAATTATATACTTTAAAATATCTTATATAAAGATGCTGGATAATGAGCTGAAACCGGCATATTTGAACGCTTCTCTTTAGTTATTATCTGTTTTAGGATCTCTACGTATTTTTTATCCGGAAACAACCAATTGAAATCATATCATATCTAGGAGCAGGGAATGCATAAGTCATGCATGCTTAAGGGTAATACGAGGGGTATTTAAATTTCTAGATTAGTTTTTTATACAAAAACAAATATGTAAGTAATGAAATGGCAAATAAATTCATTCCAACAATGAACTAGCTTAAAGCAAAATTTTCCAAATGGTACGTTGGGTACGCCGCTAATATACTTTTTGATTGAGAAATGTCGCTTTCAGTGAGGAAGTTGATGCGAAAAGACAATCTTTTAGATCCAGAGCCACCTCTGAATCCGTGTAGAACACCAAAATAGCGGTGATTAAAGATGGCTGCCATTAGAATCTTTAGGAAAATTTCTATCTTTCTTTCTAGTGGCATGATTTCAATGATTTTGTTCCAAAGCTTTTTATAAAAATAATATATTTTTATATTTACCAAATAAATACCGGGTGTCTCAAAAAACCGGAATAAATTTTTCAGTTTAAGAGTGATTTTATTGACTGATGACCTAATCAATAACATTTTTTATCGCATTTTATCGCAAGATGGCTGATGAAATCAAATTTGTTGTTAAAAAGGCGACAAAAAAACTACCTTACAAGAATTTTTGTGTTTGACAACTATTGTTTTGGAAGCTTCTGTAAGACTTTTGTGTTTTTCGATGACACACTGAGCAGGAGCAAAAGCATGCATACATGATAAAGGTTTGACCTAGGCAACGGCAACGGCATGCGGCAGTAGCCCGGCGCGGGGATCGCTAGGAATGCGCTCCACTGAAGCCAAGCAATGTTCCATTTGTAACAATAAAGACCCACTAAATTTTGTTCTGACTCAATTCAAATCACTTAAGGTCTGATTTAAACTTACTTTAACTTGACTTCTGACTTTGTTTTCAAATTTAATTTTTCAATAAAACTGAATTTAAAAACTGAAAAAAAAACATATTCTGGGGATGCCAAACTAAATGAGTAGTGACAAGCAATGATCTTTTTAGAAGATCTTTCAAACAAAAAAATCATTGAAATCGGACCACTAGAAGGAAAGATAGAAAATTTCGTAAAGATTTTAATGGCCGCGATTTTGATGTTCTACACGGATTCAGAGATGGCTCTTAGAGCCCTGAAGAGCTCTTCATTTTTACCAGGCTTAACCATTGCATCTGTTTAAGTTTGATACATAAAAAATAAATTAATTGCGCATGACTACACGCATGAGCAATGAGCAAAAGTTTTAAAAATTACAATATGATTACACGTGATTGCAACATGATTGCTACTTGATTACAATTGATTACACCTGAATACAACCTGATTACACCTGACTACAACTAATTACATCTGATTACAAGCTGACTACACCTGATTACAACTGATTACAGCTGATTATAACTGATTACACCTGATTACAACTTGCCTGTACACCAAATTACACCACCGAAATACCCCTCGGTTTTTACCCATCTTCTCTGGAGTCAGAAATTTAAGCGTACCTAAAGGCATCTAGCTAAAAGCTAAAGAAATTAATTGATACGACAAAATACCTTTACCAAAGAACTCAACTCAACTTAATTATATGTTTACAAATCTGTAGTAAAATACACTAACAAAAATATAAAAAATAACGATAAACAGAATTTTTAGCTTTCGTAAAAACATATATAATAGGTTGTTAACTATTTATCCTTATTCAACATGACAGATCGTTTCGGCGTTGAACCAGAATAACGATAAGAATAACAAATTCGCAAATGGGACCTTACAAAAATCCTCTACCAAAAATAAAATCCAAGACTATTACTAAAATAAAAAATTTTTGAAAGTGTCTGATACAGTGGCGTAGCCAGAAATGGACTCTAACTACCTACGTATGGCAAATTTTTAAAAATTAGGTAGGTCCCTATTGCTTGAGCTCTTGAACTGAAAGGAGGGGAGAGGGGCGATTAAATAGGTGTTGAGTTAGTGTATATGAAACAAAAATATTTAGTTTTAAAAGCAAGTCTCATCTAATCTCATTTAGAGATTTCTTTAAAAATTAACCCTTAAATGCGCCGCAAGCAAAAATTTTGAAAAAATTACACTAAAATGCTATTTTCTACGCGTTTCAAACGTTGTTGACAAAGAGTTACTTAACATTAAATAAAATTGTAACAATATTTGAAATTGGTATAGCGTCGCAAGCGAAAATTTTGACAAAAAAACAAGAACTTTTTTGAAAAATATTTTTGAAAAAGTAGATTGGATTTGATGCAAAGAATAGGTGGGTTGCGATATATATATAGGTTTGTTGCCAAATTATAAATGCGTCGCAGGTGAAACTTTTAAGAAACATTATACTAAAAATGTCATTTATAATACGTTTTTAGAATTATATTAAAATTTTAACAATTAATGACGTCATAGCACCGCAGGCAAAATTTTTAAAATTTAAGATATCACACCAAACACACGACACAAACCGGAGTAAAGTGTCACAAAAGTGGGAGAGCTATAACTTTTACTTACTTTACTTTTATTTTATTGTTTTAACCCCCAAACCTCCCCCCCCCCTCTGGCTACGACACTGTCTGATATATAAATGACAACTTGAGGTCATCTACTGAAAACCAAGTAAGAAAAATCCTCAAATTACTATTAAAAAAACATCTTCCAAACTATTAAAGGCTTGAAACTTTTATTCAAAAACACCCAGATCCACAAAATATTAACATCTTGTATTTTTCCCGCGGTTTAACTAAAAGCCCATGACAAGTGTGTGAGGTTCTTTGACATTTTTAAATACCATCGAGGATGTAAGAGGATAAGATATCTAAATTTAAAAATTGTGAAATGTCGAGTGATTAAGGCAATATTACTTACAGTTTAGCGGGATATCCACGAAATGGAGAAGCTTCTACCAATAGGAAATGTGCCAATCGGTAAACTGGGAACAAAGAGGTCGTCCTTGACCTTGACATGTTTCGGGCGCACTTCCGCGCAATTGCGCGGAAAATTCAAATATATTACAATTTTTCCAAACAATTTTTGAAGGATTAGCCTCGGTACTGACTGCTAAGATTTCCAAAAGTTATCGCATTCAAAATTCTTTAAAAAAGGTGTTGTACATTTTGTTTAAAATTTTCGTCTGTGAAGTTTTTGAGGCATATTTTTGGCAGCAAATTTAAGGCAAACAAACATTTTAAAATGTAATTTTTAAACCTGCCTACCTCCTAGAGGCTTTCCTTAAAAATACAATTCTTCCGTTCTTTGTTTTGGTATTGTTGGCGACGCATTTTAATTATTTCGCCAACTGTTTCGGATTTGATTAACTTTTCTCAAGGAGTCCAGAGGATGCAACTGCCTGAAAGATTGCAGCTAAAAGTCATAATTTGTTTGGATAACTTTTAGATGGGAAATTTTTGCTGGAAAAGCTTTTAACTTAATTTGTGCTGCACAAGAGTGATGTAGGTACCAAAATGAAAGAGCAGTAATTAAATGTCGGAAGTTCTCAAAAATGATTTTGTATTTTATCAGAAAAATTATTAATAAAATAATATATTTTAAAGTTATTCTTGCCTCGCCTCTCAAAGTAATTTTGGGGTTTAGGGTATTTATATCATTGCAGTGATGGCAAATAACGTATTTTTAGCTATCTCTCAAAAACAAAAGCCGCTCTGGCACATTCTAATTGATAGATGCAATTATTTACACAAGCATTTGATTTTAATAAATTAAAATTTCATTCACTTAATAAAACGCCAAATTCTCACAACAACCTGTTGACTTATCGACATGTGACTTTCATGCCAAAGTACACCACTTCCCGTTACTTCTTCCACTTGTTCATGTGCCGCTTGAACTGAGGGTGACCCTTGAAATTTACTTGGTTTGCAAAAGTTCCGAATATGTTCTACTTGGAAAAAGTAAGGAAATTATTGGCAACGTGGCAGTTTCTGCATTTTTTGTGTTTTTTGTATGGTGATCATGATTGTTACCTGTCAACTGTCAAAAAACCACGTAAAATTTGAGGTTGTTTTAAAAAAACAAATTTTATTGATGATTTATGATTGTATGGAGGAAAAGGCAAATAAAACTACTATAATTGGTAACCTGACTATTTATTTAGTATGTTTTCACATTATACTCAATACGTATTGAAAAGATTGTCTTCTTTTTCTTTCATAGAGCATGTTTTCTGTTCCGACAAAGAGCGTGACATACATACTAATTATTACACCACCAGACCAACCCAACCCATTTTTCAGTTTCTTTGCAACGAATTTGCGAAAAAAAAGGTGAATTATTCGCTTAGTGAAAAAACATGATTTTTTTTTATATTCTAAACCTTTTGTAAAAGGCATCTTCATCTCATTCTTTGAAAAATCCTTCTTGGTATGATTAAATTAATGGCTTTTGTTTAAGAACAAAATCAAAAAATTCCTCACCCCAGTAAACACCGTTTTGTAAAAATTACGTAAACAGATTTACCTTGTTACGTAAAACTAAGGGCACTCATAAGTCACAATAAGGTAAAATTTAGGTCACATTAAGGTGCGAAAACTCTGCATAATGCCATGGGCAAAGCGCACCTAATTGTTAAATAATTGTGATGTAAATAAAATGACATAACTTATGCATAAATATTACATCCATGTTACGTAAGAGTTAAGTAAATACTACGTATATTTTACATAATACACACATGTTACATGTGTAAATTTAAGGTCACAGAAAGGTCACAATTTTTTATTAATAAGGTAAAATTTTGATCACATTAATGTGCGAAAACACTGCAGAATGCCATGGGCAGAGCCCACCCAATTCCTACATAAATGTGACGTAAATAAAATGACATAAATATTACATCCATGTTGCGTGAAGGTTAAGTAAAAACGACGTATATTTTACATAACAGGTTTACCGTGATATGTAAATTTCAGCTCACAATAAGTTATTAAAAAGGTAAAATTTAAGTCACATTAATCTGTATGACATGCGCAAAGCGTTAACTATCTAAGTCCGACATGAGCATGCAGCTTGAGGCGGGCTAACTCCGATGATTTACGAAGGTCCATCGGTGGTTGCTTGACACGGTCCGACATTGGCAAACTACAAAGTTAACTTGTGTGTGGTTTAAGTGGCGGAGACGGAAGAGGTGCGGTCAAAGTCCGCATTCTAATTTTGAAATATCTTTGCTCTTTATATACATAATATTATCATCCACTGTACAGGGAACATAGTGATATTAGCGCTATCTCTACTAGGAAGAAACTATTAAACAATGGTAATTTCTTTTATTTTCATAATATTTTTGTAAATTTTAATGTGACGTAAATCGCGTTATAGAGCGTTTCCCTCACTGAGACGATATAAATGTTACATAAAATGTTTTATATAATAGTTATGTAACATTTGAAATTTAAAGTTACGGCTCAATGGACTATATAATAATTATGTAAAATTTAGGACTTTATTTATAATTAATACATAAAAAAATTATTTAACAATTATGTCAAATTTTAAATGTAAACTTAAGGTTCACATTGCTCCTTAATATTTATGTAAATTTCAAAATTTTAATGTGATGTAAATCATTTTATAGAGCGTTGACGCAATTTAGATGATATAAATATTACATAAAATGTTTTACATATAGTTATGTAAAATTTTAAATGTAAACGTAATGTCTAAATTGTTACATAATAGTTATGTAAATGTTATTACTTTCATTTAAAGTAAATAATTTTATGTAACGTTTATGTTAATTAGATTAATTAAATAATTTTTTTATATATTAAGCATGTAATATTTTTTATGTAAAATTAAGGTTCCACTATATTCCAATATTTACGTAAATTTTAAGAATTTATTTATAAAGTTCTATTATTTACGTAAAATTAACATTGCTTATGATGATTTAAATTTACAGTCAAAGTTTTGAAAATATTTTTATGTGAGATTTCTGTAAATATAATGAAACATATTTTACATAAATATATAAACCTTAGATTTATATAAATATTAGGTTAAAATCACAAGTGTGTTTACTGGGACATAACCTCAAAATGCGCTTAATCCGTAGTAATTCTACGGCTTATCTTAACTGCAGCTTAAGTGCCACTTACATGATATTCCAGACCATTGCACACTAAAACTAAAACTTAAGGTCGGCTTACATGTCAAGGCAAATCCGTGCACACGGGCATCAGTCTCTTTACTGGTAACAACCAAACCCCCAAAATGCGCCGTATAGAAAAGTACTTGAAACTGTACCCAGCTATAGGACTGTTCAAAAATAAAAACATTATTTGTGTTGTTTCAGGTTGAATGCAAGAAAGCCCAGCCCAAAGAAGTAATGTTACCAGCAAACCTAGCAAAGACTCGCGCCGCTGGGCGGGGAGCATACGGTGAGTTGCTCGTGCTCAACCCGTCGGCTTCTACGGCGCACGCTGCAGCAGCAGCAGCGGCTGCGGCATCGTCGCAGCAGGCCACGTTGCGCTACGCCCCGTACCCGGTGCCTCACGGTTTGGCAACGCTGCCTGCTGGCGCTTCCACCGCTTCTATACACCACGGATCCACTTTTCCGTTAACGGCGATCGCCGTAGCGCCGGCCGGTGCTGCTACGCCCTTACATTACGCTACGCACGCGCTTTACGACGTGACCGGCTGTAAGAGATTGTTTGCTACGGGGCCCGCGTTAAGGCCACTTGCTACGGCGCGTGCACCCCACACGCTTACTTACAGCATGAGCGATTTATTGGGTATTCAGGGGTTAGACATTTCTACAATTTACACGCCACTTTAAATAGCTTATTTAAATTTTTGGCTCACAAAAAAATTTATTGGTTATTATAGGTGCTTTGTAGAAAAAAACCTTTTGGATGCACTAATTTGGATTTATCGTAAACTAATTTAAAGTTTTATCCACATTTGATTAGGGTGGTTACGTAACATCTAACCGTTGTTGTTTTTAAATAACTTTATTGACTTTTGTCGCAGAACCACGTGAACACAAAGAGAAACGGTCAAACAGAAAGATATCACGTACCGTTTTATAAGCCACTCTATTCTAAATTATTTTTAAAGATTAAGGTTAAAACGAATACTTGTTTTTTGTGTGTTGTGGTTTTTTTACCCAACCTGCGTATTTCTAAACCGAAAAACCGGCCATTCCATGCCAACGGATGAAGTAAATTTAAATATAGGTACAGGGTGATTCATTATATTTGGTCATGATTTTATTAATTTTGTCCAAATTTTTTGAAAACTTTGACAAATGCTGTCAAATGTCATTTCATATGTCCAATTTTGACATCAAATTCCTTATTTTAGATTGAACTCTCTGTAACATATATCAATTGTCTAGGTGCGGTAAACAGTTTTCAGATATTGCATGTTTTTGGTGGATTTTTACACTCCCGTTAATGCTCTTAATATTAAAGAGAGACAAAAAGTTTAAAGGCAAAATTTGTTCAGTTTTTTATGGACTTTATATATATTTTACCAGAATACCTCTACTCAATTATGACTACTCTATTTTTAAATACGAACTACAACAACGACAACAAAAAATTTACTAATCTAACAAATGCTCAAACACATCACCATTTACTTCAACAGAAAGTTCATAACGCCTTCTTAGGCCAGAAATCGTGTTGATTATTTTATGTCTCAGGCTTCTATTAATATTACTTGCTTAATTATTTTCTCGATTTTTAATTTCTTCCATTGATTGAGTAACTAGTCTCCTTTGAATCATCCCACAACCAAATATCCGGAGGTGTTAAATCTGGCGAGAAATAATTTTGATTTAGAAAATTTGTTATTGCTCGATTATTGTGAATTGATGCCCCGTTCTGCTGCCATATTATTGGGTGCTCTTTGGTATCCAATAGAAGGTTATTAATGGAATTTTTTTAGAGATAAAATTTTAACGGAATAAGATATTTAGCATTTTGGAAGGTGATATTGAAAATTCCATCAATAACCTTCAGCAGTAATAAATTTTCAAAATCAAAATTATACCATATGGCTTCCCAAGCAACAATTTTCTGACCAATGACCACATACTTCACCTAAATGGACGTTAATTTGGGTGGGTTGGGTTTAGCCAACGTTTAGCCGACCTGTCACGCGTTGGTGTATTTTCTAGTAAAACAGTGACGTCGTGTGAACGTTTTTATGAGACTCTAGTTACGTTCTGCCGACGTATCAACGTCTAACAACTTTCACATTACGTGAACTTGCGACGTTTCTGGCCGGTCTTGCGACGTTTTCTGGCCGAAGTTTTGACGAACTTAAGTGCCCTTTTCTTGTGAAGAAGAAAAGTTTCCGAAGGAACTAATGGCATTATATACTCCTTCTCTGCCGCACTTATGTATGGCAAAATTAAATCTTGAGAGAAGGATCGATCCCTGAAGAGAAGGGATCAATCTCGGGGAACGATCCCATCCCTCGAAAAAAATATGCTTTTCCTTGAAACCTCTTCAAAATTTTAGACTGAAAATTATACATTTTACGCGCATGCTTGCTTGAGAAATGGGACCGATCCCTGGCTTTGGAGTCGGGGAGCGGGAACACCCAATTGTTGATAGAATGGAATGAACGATCACCGCTCAGACTGGTGCTCTTTAAACAGTAATGTCTGATCCAGAGCTCAGTAACAATACTTTTTACTTTTCCCTCCAAGAAGTAGGACCTTTGAAGTGTCCTTCCATATTTGAAAAAACTAAATTTTATTTTACAGTTCACCGACCATTTATTTAGAAAAAATCGAATAAAAAGTAAGGTTATGGGGACTGTGAACTGTCATTTGGAGCATTTTCCAGTCGCATATTGGGTTGATAGTAACCAACGGTCGCGGCAAGTAGTTCATTTGGGAACGTTTGACGAATGTAGTCCATTTACGTGTATTTTTTGGGATTCTCATAATATTTGACATTTTTGATGCCGTCGTTTACTAAACACGGCCGGGCGAGATAGGTATTTGACCAGGGAGTCCTAAAAAGACGGCTTTAGTAGTATCCATTTTTTTACATTAAAAAAGCAATATTTTTCGTTTAAACACAAACAAGTGAAGGGCGCGCGAGTTTTTTCATTCCTTTTCTAAACATATTTGTCAGTAATTGCGTTTTTAAATTTTGCTCCCATAGAGGCCATATAAATAATATTTCATAAACGGTTTACCACAATTATCAAATTATAATTTTTTGTTTGCCATTTTCTAAAGTGTATAAAAATAAGTTCATTTTAGTAACCGAAAATCCCAAAGTTTGAGGCAACATTTTGGGTAGTGAAACACCACCAAAAAATCAATAACCCAGAGAGCGCTAGTGTCGCAGTCACTGCACAACGACGTGTTGGCTAAAACGACGTCGCATCATAACGTCGGGTCGCATTTAACAACGTCGCTACACCGTTAAATTGTTGCTTGGGTTAGTTCAAATGGGACCATACCATGGCCATCAAACTCCCCAGATTTATCACCTCCGGATATTTGGTTGTGGGACCATTTGAAGGAGACTATTTACTCAAATCGCCCGAACACCTTAAAAGAAATTGAAAATCGAGGAAATAATAAAACATAAAATAATCAACACGATTTCTGGACTAAGAAGGCGTTATTAACTTTGTGTTGAAGTAAATGGTGTTCGAGCATTTCTGAGATTAGTAAATTTATTGTGGTCGTTGTTGTTGTTGTTCGTATTTAAAAATAGAGTAGTCCTAATTTAGTTTATACATTTTACATAAATATGACATTTGACATTTTCTGGCAAAATATATATAAAGTCCGTAAAAACTCAATAACTTATGTTTTTAATTTCTTTTTCTATCTTTAATATTAACGGCACTAACAAGAGTGCAAAAATCCACCAAAAATATGCAATATCTCAAAAATTATTTACCGTACCTAGACAGTTGATATATTTTTGAAATATGAAAGGAACATGAAAGTTGACAAAGTAAAAAATTACAGGGTGTTCAATTTAAAAAAAGGAAGTTTTGACAGCTTCAAAAAATTTGAAAAACATTTTTTCTATCTCTAATATTAACGGCTACAACCGGGGTGTCCAAATATAATGAATCACCCTGTACCAACTTTTACCACTTAAGTGAACTTGGCAATAAATAATAAAACTACATAAAATAATTAATCAAATAAAAATATTGCATTTTATTATCTCATTGTTAAGTTATAGTTAGGAGCATTGTGAATTTGCACAAAGGGGGTTATTATCAAATATCTAAAAATTGTATTAATAAAACGATATTTATTTACGTTAGCGTAATTCTGTAGAGACCTGTAAAGGCAATTTTCGGTCGCGCATTTTACGTATTTTTTTTAAACCGAAAAAAAAAAATTTATAATTACTTACCAAACCACTAAAACTACGTTAGTATCCCTCTTTTGATTTTTTTAACAACGAATCAAATGGTATTCGCAAACCTCCTTTTAATTTTTTTATCGACTATAATGGTCAAGCTATGATGGTAATTTAAGGCTTAAAATATTTTAGCATAATTTAAGGGGTAACGTTTTTGATGAAGCAATTTTTTAGTATGTTTTTCACATTTGTATGCCATAATACTGCTCACATCTTAAAGCTTTCTTTCCATACTTTCGATTTCTAGAATAAAACACTCAAATTTTTTAAGTTTTGGCTGTTTTTTAGCCGTTCAAAAAAAGTACTGGCAAAAAACATTTTTTCTCTGTTAAAATGAAAAATATTTAGAGAGAGAGTCTTTAAATTTACCAAAAAACGTGTCCTACTAAAGTGTATTTTAGCACATCTAAAAATAATTTAACAGGTTTTTAAGAAAATTATTTTAAGGGTCATCATGGCTTGACAATAAACCTGTTTTAAATAAAAAGTTTATTTTGGTAAATAAAACTTTCATAAATAGCAAAATTTAAAATCATGTCAATCTCACTGAACACAAGTTACTGCCAAGTTGACTAAAAATTTGACCGGAACAACAATGTTGCCTGGTAAAATTAAAAAATGTCCTCTTTGAAAACTCCCTGTAAAGAAAAACGTTTTTTTTTCCAGTTTGTTGAAAAAAATACTATTTATTATGATGTGGAGATTACTTAACGGAGTTACATAATTTCTTTAAAATGTACACATATCTTTTTATTAAAACCCTTAATTTTTTTACAATTAAAAAATGTTTAGAGCACACCACAGGCTTCGACGACAAACGAAAACCAAAGCAACAGACAAATCGCGATCTTTTAAAATTATTGGTTTTTTAAGGTTTTTTCACAGCCAATATTCATTTTTTGCTTATGTTGGCCAACGATACAACTAAAAGGACTTTTATTGAGTTAAGTAATTAAGAACCGGGACTGTTTGTGGATAACATATATACATATATTCAGGGTGGATTCTTTAAATGGAGCGGTGCTTGTAGCGGCTTTAGGAAAAAGGTTATAAAAAAAGCTAAGCGCGAATTTTTAATTCTTTTTTACGCACTTTCTGCATATGATAAAAAAAAAATTTGGGGCCTCCAACTGGAGGTCCAGGGCCCACCAACCATCTAAATAAGAAGGTACCACTTTTTCGAAAGCTTGTTAAAAAAGAAATTTAAGGCACTATTTTTGGGGCCCCAACTGGAGGTCCAGCGCCTATAATTAGAAGGTATCACCTGTGGCACTTTTTGGAAAGCTTGTTAAAAAATAAATTTGACGCACTAGTTTTTTTTACATCTGTGAATCAATGTCTTAAAAAATTAAAAAACCCTATTTTTTTGTCAAGTGTTTTAGCTTCAAAATAAACTACATATTTCTCTATTTACTGAGCGGAATAATGTAAATTCCAACAAGGACATTATTGGCAGTCCATTTAGGGCCCTCACTGAAGGCCCAGGGCCTATCAATATTTTTTTCATGAGGATGTACCACTTGTGGCACCTTCTTGGAAAGCTTTTTAAAAAAGAAATTTACTAAGCGGAATAAAGAAACTACCACACAAGGATATTATTGGCACCTCATTTGGGGGTACAGCCTAATTACCTTTTTTAAATTTACTAGATATTAGATAAAAGGGAAATAGATTTCACTTAGCCATCCTTAACGACAAAAAATAAGTTTTTTAAAATTTTTAACACATTGGTTGACAGGTGTCAAAAAAATTTATTTATTCAAATTTATTTTTTAACAAGCTTTCCAAAAAGGTGCCACAAGTGGTATCTCCTAATAAAATAAAATTTTGGTAGGCCCTGAACATTCAGTGAGGACCTCCATATGAGCAGCCAATAATGTCCTTGTTTGGTATTTTGTTTATTCCGCTTAGTAAATAAAGAAATATGTAGTTTATTTTAAAGCTAAGACAATTGACAAAAAAATAGTTTTTTAAAATTTTTGACACATTGGTTGACAGGTGTGAAAAAAAAACTAGTGCGTCAAATTTATTTTTTAACAAGCTTTCCAAAAAGTGCCACAGGTGGTACCTTCCAATTATAGACCCTGGACCTCCAGTTGGGGCCCCAAATTTTTTTTTATTATAGGCGAAAACTCCGTAAAAATCATTACAGATTCGCTTCTAACTTTTTTTAAAACCTCTTCCCTAAAGCCGCTAGAAGGAGCATTCCATTTAAAGAATACACCCTGTATATATTGCGGTTGACATATTCATGGAATGGCTGAAAACGCAAAATATTATTATCTGAACCATATACAGAATGCAATTTAATTTTTTTAATATCTTTTTTGAAACTAAAAGTGTGTTTTACTAACTTACCAGCCCGACTTCAATTAAAAAATCATTAAAAAATACCAATAGTTTGTTGTTACGACAGCACGTCTTAGATCTTAAAATAAACGGTACAAATAAAATACGAAATTAATTAGTACCTACCTATCCTGCACTTTTTTAAAAATTAGTTTTATTTAAATCATAAAAAAGCTATTATACTTTTGTCAAATTCTCGGTTGGCTTACTTAAAATACGCACCTAAAAATCTCACAAAAACACAATTTTCATCTCTCAGTAAAATTTTTTATTTCGCTTTTATATTCGAAAATATCTGAGCAAATGAGGCGTGTGGGGGTTCGTTTCAAAAGAATAATTCCCCATTCAAATTCCGGCCTACTCTAGAGAGTTTCCAAAGCAAAATCCAATTATTTTCAATCTTCTCAATAACCGCTTTTTCAGCGTCTTATTAAAGCAAAATTTTAAATTAATATTGTGTAGTAATGGCACTTGCGTTAGCTATATAAAAAATACGCCAAAATTTCGCACAACACCTTGAAAATAGTCAAAATTAGTTGTCTTTTGCATTCATTTTCCGCACAAAAAAAAATTAATTAAATTAAAAAAAGGTTCGACAAAATTATCTTTGCACTTGCATCACTCTAAAATTATGTCAAATTAAAAGCAGTTAAACCGGTACAAGGCTTACGTTGGAGACGGGAGGTGAGGCTAAAATCTAAGCCAAGATTTAATAGGGAAGGTTTAATAGACCTAACAAAGACAAGAGCAACCAACTAAAACGAAACAGAGAAAGAACCACCGAACACCTCGATTTGTTATTTAAAGAGGGCACTTTTTGTCTATATTTCGTTTCCGAGATATTGACTTCCAAATCAGGCTTAAATTTTACGAATTTTTCATTGGTACATGCATCTTTAAAAGCAAATCTCGTAAGAAGTAACGAATAGCTTTTTAAAATATTAACACTTTTGTAAAGGCATTCAAAAGACGTTTAAAATAAGGTATCTCTTGACCCACTGTCCCTATTTAAATCCTTCTGGTGAAACTCATTCCTCAAAAGGAATATGTCCTACAAATAGGCATTTTAATACAGCTAAAAAATGTCACCCGTCCCACTAAGCACAAATGAGAAAAAAGTTATATTTATTGTGAAAAAAATGCCTAATAAACGATTTTATAACATTTCTTCCATAAAACGTTATTTAAATGTTATTATAACGTTTTTTGAAAAAGGCACGTTATAAAACGGGTTATTAAGCATTTATTCCACTATGAAAGTAACTTCTTTTTTTATTTTTGCTTACTGGTTTGAATAACAAATCTATGCGTTGGGTTTTTTTCAAAATGGTACTCTAGGAAATGCCTCTGTTTCGTTTTCGTTCGGACACCCTCTATACAACAGGGATGCTGCTAAGTAGTCAATTCTGGTTGAGGAGCTGCCAGGTGGTATTTATGAAATGCGTGCGCATGCGCAGTATCCGCCAAAATAAAATAGAGAAAATAAAAATACACAGTAAAAGATGGAAATTTTGATTGAAAATGTGAAAAAATTTCATCAATTTTTCGTGGACTTGTTTCTTTTCGACATTTAAACTCAATTTAATTTAGTTTATAAAGTCATAAACTTTTCACACAATTCTGAGTTAACATACACTATTGTGAGTGACTTTCACTGTATTTTGAGTGAGACATTTTTCACTCAATAATCATTTAGTGAATCAAAAATTTAGTTTTTTTACTGTGTTATTCCAAAGGGTGACGTTTTATGTCTGCGCTGAATTAATTTCAGGTTGAATAATGACGACCCAAGGAAAAGTAAAATACATTACCCATTTTTATGTTTGGTAATATGATCAGTGCTTTTGGTTACAGCGTTCCAAATTCCAACATATAAATAGGGTCGAATGGCCTATAATCATTGTTCAGGAAATGTCGAAGTGACGTTCAAAATGATCATGTGATATCCATATTTTTTGTAGTCAAATAAACATCAGAATTGGCTGAAATTTGAATGGAAGGCACATTTTGTAAAAACTAAAGCACAGCTCGGAGGACTTTTTTGATTTCTTTTTCCGAATGAGCAAAAATTTATTTCTAAGGCCGCCAATTCGAAATATTCAAACATTTGAATCGGTGTCCATAGAAAAAAATTTTTGTTTATTCGTGGAAAAGTAAAAAGTGCTCCCAGCCGTGTTTTATGGCGTTCTCCACTTATAGTAACTAGTTTCGTCCAGGTGGTTTTTGTTTTTCAACATAATAGTTTCTGGAACACTTTTTTAGTTTTATCAGGTTTTCTGTTCAAGAAAAAGTGACAGCATGTTTCTAGTTGTATATCGGACGCATGTTCAAATTTAGGGGAATTCTCCACTAGTTCTGCACTATTGGCACTAGCTGTTTATGCTCGTGCTAGTTTTTTTGTCAACATATACGATACATGAATCAACCCAGAAACTTTTGTTGACTTTTATTTATTTTGAACGAAATGTCACCATTTATTTTTGACGGAGGACTACGACGAAATATTTCTTATTATATACATACGCATACTATGTAATAGAAACATCTTTTATCATTCATAGATAAAATATCGCGGTCTTTACCGCGCAAATAGAACCAACTTACCGCGCAACCATTACTTCAAAAATCAGTTACCGCGCCTAAAATTTACGTTACAAAGTAGGTAAACTTATTGCCTACAGAAACGTGGAAATTAAAAATACCCTTGGGAACCAACAAAAAAGCCGAATTTAGAAAAACCGAAACACAACTGAACAAAAAATAAAACTTCTGAAACGAAAAATGAATGGATACGAACATAATTTTATAGAATTTTAATTTACGCTATCCTTAAAAGGCACGAATATAATTTAACTGATTATAATTTTCCCGAACCTTGAAATATCAGAATTACAAAAGTATCGAATATAATTTTCTAGAAACGAAAAAAACCCGACCCACAAATTGATAAAAAATAATATGCCCGTTCCTTTAAGAGCAGAGCCACAATCCAGCCGAATCTAGAGTGCCGTGGGCCCTGGATTACGGCGTTGACAAGTTTTTCTATTTGAAAGATAACACGGGGATTTTTTGGCTGTCTAACTTTCTATCTGCGATTCATTTTTGTAATGTAGGTCCGATGATAATACAGTATTGTGAAGAAATTTGGGGATAGGGGGTGGTTGAAGAATGTAAAGGGGGTAAATTAATACAATATCACAACTTAATTCGACTCTGCCGTAAGCCTGGCAACGTAGCAATTGAATTCGTGGCTATCGATTCAAGTCATTTTCAGCCAGATTGGGGTTCTGGAATTTTGTGGTTCGACATTATTATCTTTCTGTCAAATTATTTTCATTAAAAATATTTTCTAACATTTTGTGTTTATATAAAAATATGTTTCGTTTATATTTAATTCTATGCATATATTTTCTAGCGATTTGAATTTTTCTTCATTCCATTTTCGAGACAATTTTTTTCGGACCAATTATTTTCTTTTCTTTCAAATTCAGACAAATTATTTTTATGCTAAATTTTGTTTCGGGTTTTTTATAGGGACCCATACCTTTCATATATTAAAATAATAAAATTTCTCGGGGGTCGCGGCTTAACCTTGACATTTTCCATTTGCTAGAAACAGCGTTCTGCGCACGATCACAGGGTTTTTAAAGATTTATTTATTTTTTTCTTGTTTTAGTAGGTAAGTAGCGTGGTAATCTATTTTGGGGTAAACATTATGTGCGGTATTGGTTTGCGTGGTATTAGTCTGGTGCCGTTATGGTCTTAAGCAGTGTTAATTGGTTTGATGGCTGATGTCATATGGCGCGGTAAAGCCTTGCGTGGTTTTGGCGTGCGCGGTAATTTTTACGTAGTTAAGACCTCGATTCAAAGATAAGCTAGGTATCCCTAATAGCCAACAAAAAGTTACCTGATGCAAGTCTGTGAGTGATGGCCTTAAACAACTAAAGGCCGATCTATACACTACCTACCAAGAGACTTTTTATATTTATGCTTTATGCAAACTAAAGGTAGACGCAAAATACGATGAGTACGCAACTTAATGGAAACAGCAGAAACGTCAGTGTTTACATAAAAAAGTAACGATATTAGTTTTTACAAAATGTGCCTTCTATTCAAAGTTCAGCCAAAAAAGTATGGATATTACATGACCCGTTTTGAACGTCACTTCCACATTCCTGAGCTAAGGTCACTGACAGAAATAAAAGAATCTCTCCTCTTAAACGCTCCGATAATTCTTTTATATCAGGGTCGTCCTTAGAAACATAGACTTCAATGAAATTATCCTTTTACTGACTTTTTTTAATGGGCGCTAAAATTTTACTACTACCACAACTGTGTTTTGTTAAGGCAAGTATTCCCTTATAGTGAAATCGAGACATCGAAAATTAAACCTTTTTTTGATGAACGTAAATAAAAAATTTTTAACCAACCACTGTGATTTAAAGGCCAGTACAAAGTTAAGACTGCCAGTAGAAAAAAAATATAGTTACAAGTAGCTTTTATACAAGATTTTCTGACAAGTTAAAAATATATTTCTTTGATAATGATCGTAATTCCTTTAAAATCCAAAATTCTTTAATTTAAGTTTTTTAAGTAAAGTAAACACTGTTTGCGTTGGTAGCTTATTTTCTGATTTTTTTATGTTGGTCCTAGGAAGTTTAAACAAATAGCATTTAAAATGAGATTCATGTTTCTCTCACCCGTCACAACAATTTATCCTATCGTTGTAAGAGAAACAGTGTCATTTTTTTGATAACACACAACGGCATAAATTTGACAACACTGCTTTGCTATTTTTTTGAAAGATCAACAATAGGTGGCATCACTAACACCATTTCGAGTGAGATCGTGCAGTGTTCAGAACACGGTACGAACACCATATGTGAGAAACGTATAACTTATTAGGAACTTAACCATCTATTAATGCTTCTTTAAAAGGTTTTGATGCTCGGCTTCATGCTTTATGGATTGCAACGTCTCGAAATTAAAAAGAATCAGAAGAAAAATTATTATTCAACATCAAAAAAAACAAATTTCCGTATTATTTTTATCACTTTCATTTATTTTATCAATTTATTGACCGAATGTTCCATTAGACAAGTGGCGGGGGGCTATGCGAAACCTGCATTCCAATACTCCAATCGAACTCACTTCAGTTTCCTTGGGCCTACTAAATTACGTGACCTTGGCGTTTCAGAATTCCGGCAGAACATTGCTTACAAAGAAAAAAACCATAACTTTTTTGTTATCAGATAATAGGATTTATAAAAATCTACAACCGTATCCAAAGAATTTTTCATAATTTGGTGTATTTTTATCAAAAAATAAAAAAATTCAAAAATTGCCGTTAGAGATTTCTGTATTATCTGTAAAAAACAGTCTGGATACGGTTGTGAGGAATTCAAAAATAAACATTGCTGCCAAATTTCAACAAATTCCGTTTTCTCGTTTCCGATATTCTGCCCGGTACAGATTGGCCCAAAAACAGCAAAACAGTGTTGTAAAATCTATGCCGTTTTTGTGGTCTTAAAGATAGTCTGCAGGACTAGTTTTACAGTGGGGCTAAATTTTTATTACGCGTAGCAATAAACGTCAAAAGGTGTCGAAAATTCTCACCCGATACCTCCGACATGGAGGCTAGTCAACACGTTCCGTTTTAATACTCTTTTACACGTATTCCGCCGCCATTTTTGACACTGTTAACAGTTATTACATTAGTTAATTGTCAAAATGGCTGCCACATACGTTCAAAGCTCACTACAACGCGAGTAGATGGAAGGCCTATTAAATATCGGAGGCATCGTCTCACCATATAAAAGGAAATACAGAATTTGTGTGACTTTTCTGAACAGTGAAAGCGACATATTCCATGGCTATCTTTGGTTTTGTTTTAAAGGTTTGTTTACATACACAAATAAGCGTAATAACATACATTTTTAAATAGAAAAAAGTTTTTTTCACAAAATCTGCCTACAAAAATTAAAATTGACATATTTTTTAGTTACTGGAATAGTATTATGAAACTAAATTTTATAGAATATTAGCAAATAAGTCCTGACAAAAAAGCTGTTAGTGGAAAATCGTCAGATTTTTTGTAAGGCCAGATTTTCTGAGGGTTTTTGAAGAATCGCGACGATTCTGTCAAATCTTTTTTTCTCTAAATAGACCATATTTTAGAAAAAAAAGTTTTAAAACTATTTTTTTTGACACGTTTCAAAATGGCAAATGGTGAATACGCCAAAAGTTTTTAAGGGTTTAGTATTAGTGTTTTGCCTCGTTTTGCCCTCATAAATATATTTTTTTTGTGAAATTACCTCTGTGTTTAGGACTTCGATTGTCTATATTTTAAAAAAATATATAGACATTAGAAGTCCGAAACACAGAGTTAATTTCAAACACATCATTATCTCAAACTTTCAAACAAATAGATTTTTTTGGGCTGAAAACTTGTTCAAAATATGGCGTTTTTTCTGGACAAAATTGGACGTGTATTATTGGTTAATAAACAACTTGGGATACTGAATAAGGTAAACTAATCCTTGTAAAAACGGTTACTTATAAAAGGAACTTATTACCAATTGCCACAAATCAATCACAGCAAACACAGATAACGAAGCTACTATGGTCGCGATTCTGTCATAAAATCTCGCCCTTACAAAAAAATCTGACGATTTTTAAACACAAGTTTACACAATGCTTTTTTTCAGGACTATTTGCTAATATTCCTTAAAATTTACTTTCTAAATACTGTTCTAGTAAATAAATAATATGTCAGTTTTAATTTTTGTAGGCTGTTTTCCTGAAAACTCTGTTTTTTATTTAAAAATGTATGTTATTAAACTTATTTTTTTGCGTAAGCAAACTTAAAACTTTTAGCATAGAAAACCATAGATAACTGTTCAGAAATGTCACACAAATTCTGTATTTCCTTTTACATGGTGAGAATTCACAACACTTTTTGACGTTTATTGGTACGCATAGTAACAATTTAGCTCCGCCATAAACTAGTCCTGCAAAACATCTTTAAAGTATTAAATTTAAAAAATGTTATTAAAAAAATGACGCAGTTTCTCTTAAAACGTTACGATAAATATGAAGAATGCTGTGTTGTACATAAAAAGGGTTCTTAGCCATTGTCATACCGATACAATGCGCTAACTGCTTGAGATAAGTGTAAGTGTAAGTATCCGTTCTGAGCATGCGCTCTGAGATACGACAACGACTAGGCGCCCTTTTTATGTGTATGTGTTTATAAGCATGCGCACTGAGATACGACAAGGAATTAGCACTCTTTTTATGTGTAACTGTAAGTGTCTTTTTTTGATATGCATTAAATTTTTTATACTTTGAAGTATTCTATAGCCAATTTCAAAAACAATTCGGATAAAAAAATCTGGTTTGATATTTTCTGTTTAAACTTCGTAGGAGTTTTCTTCGGGAAATAGGTATTGGAAAAATCTTACTTATTACAATTTCCTACGTTTTCAGATGAAAAACTGACTTAAAATATTAA
Source organism: Oxystoma pomonae (assembly GCA_963921995.1). Lineage (NCBI taxonomy): Eukaryota > Metazoa > Arthropoda > Insecta > Coleoptera > Brentidae > Oxystoma > Oxystoma pomonae. Next base: position 34,626,772 of record OY998164.1, read on the forward strand.
TTTACCTTTTCCAAGACCCTTAAAGATTTCCTGTCGTAAACAGGAATCTTTAACAAAACAAAATTGTTATTAATTGATAAAACATAAACTCTGTTTCTATTTGTAAAATCCGCGAATTTACAGGAAATTCTTTATTTAAATTAGCAGAAAATCCTCTATTAAATTTTTAATACGTAGTCAAGAATAGAAAATATAGCTAAAAAAATATTAAAAAATATCGCACACAATTTGATTAGCAAACTAATAGCTTTTTTATTTAATTGCCTTATGACAAACAAAAATAGTTCAAAAATGTAGCAAACAAAAATTTTTATCTTATGGTCGGTCACGTGGTAAAAACAAAAGATATACACTGCAGCTAGAAAAAAAAAGACAAATATGTTCATGAAATTTCTGCTAGTCTCCATTCACCATTGTTAGAAAAGCTGTAATGTGTATTTTAATAAGGACAAATTTTAGAACAAAATAATCCAGGTAGCTGAAATGTAAAATAAAAAAAACCTTCAACCTGTGGCCACTTCGGTCAGTGGCTGATTCATTTTCTCACTCTGTATATGGCAAGTGACTTTCTCTACTTATTTCTGAAGATAATCAGCTTTATCACGCGTAGCGAGCGAATTTGTGGGAATCCTTATTCTCATTATCTAATCTATATTTTTGTAAAAGTTACCATTATAGTTAGGTTGATTTTGTAAATAGAAAATCCTACAAAAAAAACACAAAAAGTCGGGGCAGTAGTTCTACCTTTACAGGTTCCGGCCACACGTTCGTACCTTGGAACTTTTGGGAAGTGAGACCCGGCCTCATTTACGTGGTGCCATAGCCTCAAAAAGGTGCGAAACCTCATTCTCTTTTGTTTAGTGACAGTAACTAATTATTTAGTTTAAATCTAGAAGTTAGTTTGTATAATAAAAACCAAACGATTTACCCATCCAATATTATTGGGTGGGTGAACCGCAAGAAAATATTGGAAATATTGTGCAATTTTAAATTTTTAGCATAGGTTTAGTATTATAGTGCATAGGTAAACGTTATAGTCTTATTGTCCAACGCTATTCATGTTATATGTTCAATATTCTCTTATTCATACACTGTAAAAAAGTTCAATACTAAACTATATATGGTACTATGTAGTACTATATGTTTAACTAAGCTTACCTTATCTACCCAACAATAAGACCTACACTTTTAACGGGTCTTAAAAACACTAAAATGTCATATATACATTATACCAACGTTTAATATGAATATACTTACCGACTGGGTACGTGTAAAATTTGGCGCTCAAAACATTGTAAAGGGTGCTTATTTTAAAACCAATAATTAATTTGACATAAAGAAGATATTTTTATGAAAAATATTAACACTAGTCAATTGTTTGAGCCAAAACCATTTTGCATTTATACCAGATTTTACCGTTCGCACCATTTCTTTGACACTGATGTGTGACGTATCGCCATTAATTTGAAAATAGTTAACCAATTTCAATAATAAAACAAACTTCAACATAAAGGCAATTATTAGGTTCCGTGAAGTAAGCAGCCAATATGTCGAATTTTATCGCCAAATATTTGTCAATCGTTAGTGCTTCGTTAGTACTCTTTAGTGCTTTAATAAATTACGTTGGTGCTCCTTTACTTTTTGAGATATTTAAGTTTCTTTTTTTTTCAAGAACAGCGAAAATTGAGATAAAAGGCTTAAACACAAGTCAGTGGTTAGTATTGAAACATGAAACTAAATTTTTAAATATTTTAAAAACCATAAGAGCACTAACAAAACTCTTTAGAGCAGATGAAATTACTATCAAAATACTAATCACTGAGAGAGAGTTTAAGCATTTTATCTCAATGATCGGCTGTTGAACTTGAAAAAAAAAATAAAGTTAAATATCTCAAAAAACAAAGAAGCACTAACGATTGACAAATATTTCGCGATAAAATTCGACACATTGGCTGCTAACTTCACGGACCCAATTAATAGTCATATAGACAAAAATATTTGTTTTACCGCCATCTTGTAGAATATCTCAATTTCATCTTTTTTTAATGTTCCGAGAAAAGCAACTATTTCGCTCTACAAACCAAGTTATGCGTCATTAAAAATACTTCAGCGGTTTCCACGATAAAAAATTTTCATTCAGCGATTGCTTTATTGCCTGAATTTAGGAGCAAAAAAAATCGTATAGCCAGTAAAATAGTGGTAAGAAAAAAAATTATATCTTTGGAACCTCCCACGCAATTATAATAAAAAATACATTGTTTTGCAGAAAAAGAAAGCTTTGTTTGTAAAGATTCCTTTTTTTCTGTCAGCTCTGTTAGCTTAGTCGGCGAAAAATCAAAAAAGTGCTCCGAGCCCTATCCTAGTTTTTACTAATTGTGCCTTCCATTCAAAGTTTAGCCATTCTGATGTTTATTTAACTCCAAAAAGTTTGGATATCACATGGTTCATGCAGAATTTCATTAGATAGATGTCGTTTGTCATATTTAATTTCTAGATTAATGCTAATATTACCATTGGCTTTTGAAGACCAATCCATTGTTTAAAAAATATTTTTATTTAATTGAAATCGGTTTAGCACTAGTGAAGTTATGAGAAATAAAAGCAGAAAATAATGGCAAGGAAATTTAAGGTAGTAAAACAACCGTTAAGGAAAAACTTGTATCTTTCAGAAAACGTAACTTTTCTTACAAACCTAAAAGAAAATGGAAAAAAAAGACAAAATCCTCAAAAAACGAGTTTAAAAAAGATGCTTTAAACTTGTCCGACATTTTAGATAACAAGGTAGCGCTAAAGCGACTATTTTTGTTTAAAAGGCTCATTAATTTTCTTTATAACGCAGATTTTTTTTAATTGGTTAGCTATTTGTAAAGTTATAACGCAAAACATTTTCTCCGATTTTTTCGGCCCACCCGGTACCTATTTACAGTAAAAATTAACGTTTATAACTATAGTTAGAAACTCTCACATGCCTTTATATTTTTTGAAACTATCGTACTGTAAAATTTTAATATGTAGCTAGCTAAATAGCTAGTATAGCAAAGATATTAATAATTTCCTCTCTTTAGTTAAAATAGTTGAAAATTTACTTTCAGTTTATTTTGAAAAGTTACCGCATTCCCAGGTAAAGTACTCGGATCATGGTGTTTAGTTTAGTTAATGAAGTATCTTGAATGTTTAAAACTTTAAGATAATTTTGCGTGTTATGACATATTTGTTTAAACTTACCTAAAAGCTAATTCCATAGAAACACATAGAAGTTGGGTGTCTATAGTTTAAGAAAGAACACGCAACTTTTTTGACACAAAAATATAAAAAGTTGTGCCAAAAATAATTATATTGGCAGGATACAATCTTGTTTTTAATAAAGAAAAAAAAGTATTTTTTGGCACATCCTATATTTTACTTAGACTTATATTTAACTCTTTGTAGTTTATAGAATCGTAAACATAGAACAGAGTCTCTATAATATTAACGTTAGCTGTCTAATATTAAGCAACATAATTTTTCAGTATAGAAGCTAAAATGAGTGGTAGGAATTGACAGTAAATACTTGTATATCGATGTTTTTATTAGAAAAAAAATCTATATTTCTGTAATATCATAGGCCGTAGAATAGTCGAATGTTAATGCAGATATAATGAGTAATAACAAAAGCAGAAACTTAGCTAAAAGTCGTTACAGCTAGCTAACGAAACAGAGAAAACACACCCGCACTTCCGGTTTTTTATTCCGCGTTATTAACGGTTCTGTCTTTGTAGAATTAGACAAGTAGTAGAAATTTCATGAATGCAAAGTAATAACACTGCGTTACAAAAGCTCCGCGCAAAATGCTGCGGATTTAGTTAAAACAATTTCTAAGTTTTAAACTGAGACCATTATGGTTTATTGAAAAAGAATCGTCTTTTCAAAAAATAACTTTGCTCTTCTCTGAATAGCTAATGTTTTTCTCGCAAAAGCCGTATCTTTTCACAAAAATCATGATCGTCTAAGTTTAAAATTTCAGCATCAAAGGCATGATGTATTTTCGTCAAGGAATCGTTTTTTCAGTCCAGAGAACGTGTAACGAATAAAAACAGCACTTTGTCAGGTAGTTAAAACTATTTAAAGTTTGTAACGCAGTGTGATTTTCGATATTAGACGAGTCAATAGACATTTTTCTTTACGCACATCTAATCGTAAATGTCTCGAGCGGGGGGCGCAGTCAAAAATTATTTTGACTAATTCGACGTTTTTTTTTTATTTTTAGATTTTATGTGGTCGCTGGGAGCTCTTCCAGACGGTAAGTAAAATTTCGTTTTCAACAGGTACCATCATTAATTTGGGTCACACTGTGTCGGGTCAAGTTACACTAGACCTAATGCCACCCCAATTTTGAAACACTATTTAGCCAATGTGTGGCACTATCTCACTTCCGTGTATCATACCTACTTAGGTGGGTTTTTTGCTGAAAAAGCCCAGACTCTGGCAAAATATTACTCTTTGTGTGTGTGTCGCAATATATGTAACAAAAATAACTTTCAAAAACAAAGAAGAAAATTCAAAATTATTATTCGTCATAAACAAGTAAAATACACGAAAAAATACTAGTATTGACATAAAAAAAGAGAAAATATGTCAACGTGACGCACAACACAAAATTCTCAACAAAATCTACATATTAGGTAATACGTAGTTCATCTTTCACTCACAGAGTATAAACACTTTGTAAGTAAGAACATTTTAAGTTTAACTTCAAAAATATTTGCATTTTTATACTCTTTTAGAAATGATACCTAATAATTTATAAAAAAAAATTGAGACCTAACACATTTGGTGAATTTTTGGTAACATTTAGCTTACAATAAGGAGTCACAAAATTATTTTTATGACGTGATTTATAGTTGTGTAACATTGAATTTTGTAAAAATTTAGACCTATTTTTAAAAACATAAATACACATATAATATATAAATAATTACGAAACAGTTAAAATTTTGTATTTATCAAAAAACTATCTACACGAATGAGTTGGCGATATTCCTGCTTTAATTCTGAGCTTTTTTTTTGGGAGATAAAGACATCAGATGCTTGCGTAGAGTTGCCCCAGAAACCAATAGCATAAGGTAACCTACTACCTACTTGTGCATGATACAATTGTAGCATTTGTTCTAATGTTAAAACATTGTGTAACCTTCTAAATTGATAGAAAATTTGATTGATTTTTAAACTAAGTTTTCCACAATGTGGTTTCCAGGTTAAAAAACTATCTAAATCTACTCCTAAGAATTTAGCATTTTTGTTAAATTCAATTACGTTGTTATTAATTTCTATTTGTGGAGGGTTAATATGGCCCTTTTGAGGCAACTGAAAAAGCAAAGCTTGTCGTTTCTCTGTATTTAGATAAAGATTGTTAAATTTAAACCAATGAACTAGTTTTTGCAACGCATCGTTGCATAGTCGCTGTAGGACTTCTGGACAGAATGTTTACTATTTCGTTTACATAAAATAAAAATAAAATTGGCCCTAACAACTCCTACATAATGCCGGTTTTGATCTTTTTATTAGAAGATTTTACTTTTTGCCTCATTTGATCCTTTTTAGACTCCAGTGCTACATATTGAGATCTTTCTACCAAATACGATCTTATCCGTTCTAGTGGAATCCCATGAATTCCATATTCTTCTATCTTATGAATAAATAAGTTAATATTAACACAGTCAAACGCCACACTGAGGTCTACAAATATCCCAACAGAACTACGCATTAAAATACTCACCAATTAAGCCTCAAAGATCCTGCTTTTTGTTTTTTAATCTTGTTTTGTCCATGTTTAAATCTACAGGAATCCAATTTTCTACTGATACGAAATTACGGGAAAAATTGGACAACACATTTTAATTTCTTTTTACGGTAGTGTCCACTCTTTTAATAAATTTTCCAAAAGTAAACAAAAATATTAAACATAAACCTAAATTTTCGCTGTCAGATGGTTGTCAATTACATTCACTACTGACGCAATCGACGCGCCTGCCCGGTAGATTGCTCGTCTCTGGGGTTTTTTCCATGCCAACTGGATTGGAAGAATTATTATCTTTACGCGTTTTTCTCGGAAAAAGCAAAAGAAGAGCCATTATATTATTTCATAGTTATATCAAATTTGTGGTTATAAACGCACGCCTTTTGGGTTTTAGGCTTCAGAGGCTAATGTTTGGTTTTGTGCCCTTACGTCTAACTCTTTTAAAAACTTATTAGATAACTATACGTTCAGAATTTTACACTATCTTAGATTTGGTATTCCGATTGTGAAAACATCTAGAAAAGTAATCATAAAAAATGGATATGCAAATGATTTTTGCATCAAAAATTTAACATTACCCATCAATGTAAGGTGTTAATTATGCCGGGTATTTAAAAAAGGACTTCCAGTAAGCCCGTTACTTACTTTCTTTGATGTAATTTTAATTTTAAGAAGCTTTGGTTTTGTTATATTTTTTACACAGCAAAAGCCGCGTAACAAAACTGGATTTTCAATTTAAAATTTTTAAGGAGCTACTTGCGGTTGCGTTGGTAAAGTTTTAAGCCCATATTAGTTTCGAGAGTTTTAATGAGACGAGTTTTTAAAACTTGTTGTTGTACATACTGTGTAAGTCAGTTGTGGGGTTAGTTTACGTTGTTTCGTGTAAACAACTAACATACAGTTACTACGTTTATACGCGCCTAAAACCGGTTTTATACAAGGACGGTTTTAAATAAAATTGCTTTCTCCGAGGGTCTATATGTCCTTCATTAAATGTCATTCAATGTCAGTTTTAAAAAGAAAACAAATAAAACAACCACACGTCATTCCAAATTCCCTGGACCAGTTTTTTTAACCTGACAATGACAGTTCCATATTAAAAATGGTCCGGAGAATTTGGAATGAGGTTTATGTTAACAACAGATATTTCCGTAAAATTAGCTCATCCCAACCCAACCCAACCCAGCAATGCGGTAAACAGTTTTTAAAGTATTTATACTGACCCTGAAATCGGCTTTAAAGCGATAAGTTGCTTGCTGAAATCGATTTAGTGCTTAAAACGGTTTTAGTGATCTTTATACGAAAAATTCTTTAAACCGTCCTTATATAAAAGTGCTTTAGTAGGCCCTTAAAAACAAGATAAGTCTGATCTTTGTTGGTGCAATTAGCAAACAAAATTTTGTCTCGATCAGCTGTTGCCTAGGTCGTTTGCTGAGGCAGGACAAAAAAAACAAACAAACAAAAACCTTTAGCGATATAGTTTTTATTCAACTGTGGGTAGCGCCTTCTCTCTACAGATTTTACTAGAACCACTAACGAGCTCACGCTGGTTACCCAGAGCGAAACATCGTTTAATCATTTATCTCTTCGCTTTGGTTCTTTGTGTGTTCCTTGTGGGATGCTCATCCAGGTTTGAATTTTCGTTGTTTCCACCCAAGATCTTTGGATCTTTTGTTTTTATATTCTTTTCGGTTGATGTAACTGATTTGGAGGTTTTTTAACTTCTTCTTTGATTTTTAATTACCTTAGGAGCATAATCCTATTGGAAATATTAACACGCCAGGACGAATCCGTATCAGGTAACTTGGATAAGTACCAGTGCGGAACGATTCCCATTTGTGACCAGTGGAACCATTGACGAACTTACGCTGGTTACCCAGAGCGAATCATCATTTAACCATTTCTCTTTTCGCTTTAGTTCTTTGTGTGTTCCTTGTGGGATCCTTATCCAGGTTTGAATTTTCGTTGTTTCCACCCAACATCTTTGGATCTTTTGTTTTTAGATTCTTTTCGGTTGATGTAACTGATTTGGAGGTTTTTTAACTTCTTTTTTGATTTTTAATTGCCTTGGGAGCATAATCCTATTTGAAATATTAAAACGCCAGGACGAATCCGTATCAGGTAACTTGGATAAGTACCAGTGCGGAATTATGCCCATTCGTGAGTGATTCAAAGTTGGAAATCAAAGCGTATTATAGTGTTTAATGATATATAGGCAGGATGACCAGTGGAACCACTGACGAGCTCACGCTGGTTACCCAGAGCGAAACATCGTTTAATCATTTCTCTTTTTGCTTTGGTTCTTTGTGTGTTCCTTGTGGGATGCTCATCCAGGTTTGGATTTTCGTTGTTTCCACCCAAGATCTTTGAATGTTTTGTTTTTAGATTATTTTCGGTTGATGTACCTGATTTGGAGGTTTTTTAACTACTTTTTTGATTTTTAAATAAATGGAGGGGGAAAGGATTTTGCATAATTGGAATAGTCATAGTTGCTTGATTAGTCATAGTTTTTGCAATGGAATTTGTTGTAATTTTCATAGGAAATAACCACTCTTTATACTCATCGTACTCAACTATCAGTGAATAAAAAAATATTGGTGTAGATGGCCGAAAATTTCCATCTTTGTCAGCCTCATATGAAAATATGTAGGCTAAACAAAAATAATGAGTGCAAATAAATAGAATTTTCTTTTCTGAAATAGAGATACTCATAAGAGGTGAAAGTTCTCAACTGTTCTTATTGCAAAGGCTATTGCAACCTGCATAGAAAGCAAAATCACTCTATGAGCACTCCCGTTTAAAACAGTGCTTTTAAGATTTCTTGTGATTACAACTAAATTATAAAAAAACACTGTGATCATGCGAATTATGGGCGATACTTTAGTTTGTAAGAGATAGGGATAGCGGACACGGCCTTATAACAGCGAACATACAAATTATTTTTTGAATATTTTGCAAAAAGGGCATATTTCCTTAGTAGCCAGCCTTTTAAAACTATATCGCTTGTGGTTTTGAGAAAATGTACGTTAATGTTAATTTTTTGGCTTATGGAAAATCGGTTTGTTCGTCTTAGGACAACCATTTTGAATCGATCTAACGTTGAATATATGTTTTGTTAGACCAATACCCTCTCCACATAGGCCGATCAGCTCTTATCGTTTTAGTGTCATTTTCTCCACCTTCGCCGCCATTTTGACAGAAAACTAATGGATTATCTGTCACTTTTGAGTAAAAATCGCGGCGAAGGTGGAGAAAAGGACACTAAATCGGTATGAGTTGATCGGCCTATCTGGAGAGGGTACTGGTTAGACATACCGTTTCTTCTCTAGTTACCTTCTACAAAGTAGACAGACTATTAATTGAAGTGATATGTATGAAAAAAAAATAGGAACTATATATAGATTAGAATATGTTCAAAGATACAAATTCAAATTGTTTTCCACTAAAAGAATTAATTAGTTCAATACTTTTTGGATTATGCTTTATAATAACAATGTCCTTAACATAATTTAAATATCGTAATAGGTTTCCAAGTTTTTCACGGAATATTTTTATTTAAAAAACCGCACGCCTTTGGCTCAAAGCAACGATCATGCAAAGTAAACATTACAGCGTTGTCATTTGGAGTACGAGGGAAGGCAAATGTAAACAAAGCCACCGATTTTCATGGTATACTGTGACTTTTTGTCTGATTAGTAAACAATGCTAGTTTTTAATGGGAATGCAACCTCCATCAGTTTGTTATTTCTCCAAGGTACAGCCTCACAAAACTAAATTAAGTTATTAAAAATACGCTCTACTACGATGAATTTCTTCTATTTCAGTGTCCTTTTATCGACGTTTGTGTGTTAATAGAGGCGATTTTGTCGGTGTGGGACAGCCCGATTTTTGTCCCACAAAATGTGACAATTTTAATCGGAACAATTTTTGACATTGACAGTGTCAGTTCCATTCCGGTGTTTTATGGTAGAGCCATGATGACTCTTATAATGATTTAGTTAAACCCCTGTTAAATTATTTTTAGATGTGCTAAAATACACTTATAGTAGGCCACGTGTTTTGGTAAATTTAAAGACTGTAAAAAATTTTGATTCAAAGAAATTAATACCACCTTATATATTACAGAATTTACGCTTTGAACAATTACAATTTTTGCTGTTTTTTAAATAAAAGTGACAAAATAAAAATCATATGCACGACACCAATAAAGATGACACACAAATGACAAAACAGAAATTTTTGCTTCTGTCTCTCTTCAACAACCTTAAATATTTTTGATTTTAATAGAAATAATTTTTTTTTGGCAGTACTTTTTTTCGACGCTTAAAAAACAGTAAAAACTTAAAAAATGTCAGCGTTTTATTCTAGAAATCGAAAGTTTGGAAAGAAATCTTTAACATGTGATCAAAATAATGACATTAAAATGTAAAAACATAGTAAAAATTGACTAAACAAAGACTTTACCCGTTAAATTATCCTAAAATATTTTAAGCCTTAAATTACCATCATGGCTTTGCCATAAATGTCAGCTGCCATATTGAAACTCGTCCGAAGAATTAGTCAAGAACACAACGCTTTTATGCAAGGGTTAACTAAGGAAAAAAGAAAACTTGGATCACGGATGAAATCCTAGATTTGATAGATAAAAGACGCAGAAAAAAAGGCTGCAGGAAATACCACAAAATTAATAGAAAATAAAAAACAAGATAAGATCAGCAAAACAAGAATGGATAACTCAGCACAAGACATAGTCGCATTATCCAATCAAAGACAACCAAGGAAAAATGATACCGGACACACAAAATCAAACCAAGGCATAGATATAACACCGGAGGAAGAGAAGAATTTCAACAACATTTGTTACACTGCCTAAAATAACACAGCAAAGGAATGTGATGACTACCGTCTGATCAGCCTAAAAGGAAAAGGAATTTAAACGTGAACCAGCCTTAATGATCCATAAAAGAATTTATGGAAAATTTATGGGCGATACACAATGTGAATTTCGTGGAGGGTTTGGAATAAGAGACTTCTTATTTGGTTTTTAAGAGTGAATTTAAATCCTGAGAACAGTTCGTTTAGTTAAACAGATAAACCGCACATCAAAAATTAACAAAATTTTGCACAGCGGAGACTTCTGGTATCCCCCACAAACCCTTCGCCTGGTTTTTCAAAAATATATATATGTATCTTGTTTTTATTTAGTTTAGAAGAGAACCGGATCGCAGATGTTTATCACCAATCTTAGACTATGGTATGTTGTTAGTACTACAAAACTTTGCATAAAAGCAGTAAACAGCGTGCACATCGTGCTGATGATAGCCACTGTTCTAAGAGAGTATGGTACTTTAAAAAGAAGAAGAAAGAAAGAATAATTTTTTCCTTCGGCAGGAACTAAAAAACAAAATATAAAAGGTTTCAAATTATAACGCTTTAGTGGACTAATTTAAATTTTGTGCCCATGTTGCCCTTGCAACTTTGGGGATTAATTTTTCTTTTATTATAGCAAACCATAATATTCTCAAAAAATCTAAAAATCGAGTTAAAATTAAAATTAAAACATCGTTTAAGAAACTATTTCGCGCAGAATGGCCTTCTACCTTGGACCGCTCTACCCGAAAGTACATTAAAGACAAAAACGGTAAAAAACTGCTGTCCCTTTAATATAAAGGATTTCTGTTGTTACATTTTATCCAAACAACGGGACGGTCAGCTACAAGAACATAAAAATATAAAATATGCTAAGTACTTACGATAATTTAAAATTAAAGAAAATTTCTAATAGGCTCTACAAAATGAATGTGCTAACTAAGCAAGACTAAACGGGTTGTTAAATAATTTGTTGATAGGGGGGGGACATCAAAATTTAAAGGCCGTTATATCTCAGTGGATCACTTAACCCCGATTTCGCCTACTCAGAAAAAAAGCTTCTCGTCGTTGGCAGAAAATTAGCAAACCTTTACATGGAACCAACGACGACGTCCTTTTTTTTCTGCCAACATCACGTATTTAAGGAATCTCTTGCCATGTTTTATAAACGTTAAAGACTAATATGTAATTTTTTTCTGTTTCAGGTTTCCCGGCAGCCGCTTATGCAGCATATGCTGCCGGCCGTGGTTTCTCGGGCTACCCTAGTTTCGGACTGCCCTACCCCACAGGTAATGCAGCCAGTAACGCAGCCGCAGCGGTCGCCGCCGCTGCCACGTTGCACCACAACGCGACCGCTGCGACGTTGCCGCCACACGCCACGGCCGCCTTACTCTCGCTACCTAATCCCCACCACTTGGCTGGCATGTACGCAGCGGCGGCCGCGGCCAGTTTACATGCCATGCCCCTGTGAATAAGCTCGAGTCATATCCCGACACAGCAGTCATGCGCAAACCATACTTTACAGCGAGTAATGTATTGCCCATACCAATACAGGATTGCAAAAAGTGATTTCGAAACCTAAAAGTGCATTTTCAATAAGAATTTCTTGACCCACATAAATAACAATTTTTGTGGTTATTGTTTTTTGTGCGAATACGTAGCAGGATTAATGATAACAATGGTAGTTTACATAACAAGCATGCTATGATAGTCATTAAACGCGAAAGTAAAGTTTGAGACGTGAGCCGCTTAATTTATTTAAGCATGTAATGACCATAACATGCGAGTTAGTGTACTATACTTTACCTATGACCAATGAAAATGGCATCGAAAACGTAAATATCTTGAAAATCATAAGATATAAGATAGTAGTGTGTAGCATTTTTCAAAAGTAGATTTTTTGGAGAATTCAAAACTATTAGAATAAAGTACTGTTGAGTAATAAGGCCGGCTTAACAAAAAAAAATTATCTCAAAACTATAAAAGTTACAAATTTTTAAAGTGTAAATAAATGTTGTGACACATTCCTATAAAAATAAAAACTATTTACAAACTAAATTTGAAATTAAAAAACGATCTTTAATCATGCATTTGGGCCTTATTACCATACTAGGCAGATAATAAGGCCAACAGGTTATAGATTACTAACTATATAAAAAATAAATATAGTGAAATCACTCCTTTAGATAACGGTCTCAACTAATCCCCCTTTATGTAACAAATTTCAATCAGAACTATCAGAGAAAACTCAAAAAATAGTTCTTTTAGCCAGTTTTTTTTTTAAACCTTACATCACGCTTAGTTTAGCCTCCAGAAGGGGGAGGGGATAATGGTTCACTCTGTACCAATCTGCTCACAAAAGCTAGGTTATGTTTTGTTTAACGAAATATACGGTTTTAACGTTTTAGAAACTTTGTGAGAACTGACAGTTTTTATCGGTATTCACAATAACCACAGAAATATTTATTTTGGTTGTAATTTTAGGTGGTCCAAAAACTTTATTGACTTTCGAAATGGACCATTTTCAATTGAAAATGCAAATTTTGGGTCGGACGGAACGCAGTTGCGTCCAGTAAATTTGATTAAAAGCGATAACTTATTGAAAATGCATCTTATCGTCACTCTTACATTAAAACAAGATAGTGGCGGATACAGGGAAGTGGAGGGATGGAGGCGATCCTCCCCTCTTCTTCGCAGCTGACCCAACCTACATTTTCTTAAATATTTGACCAAAAATACGAAAGATTGAAATTTTTAGCTTCAGTTTCAAAAAATTTTGCTTACGGCGCTGTAAATTCGTTGATTATTACAATGGTTGTCACCACTTAAGTTTAATTTTGACAAATTTTTGTCAACAACGTTCAAAACGTGCAAAACATGGCAATTTTATAATCATTTTTTAAATATTTACGCCTCCAGCGCATTAAGCACAAGGGTAATTTTTAAATAAGTTTTTTTTCGTAAACACTAATCGGATCCAACACCAACTATAAACCCCCCCCCCTTGAAATCGCCTGTATCCGCCCCAGCAAGAGCACAGTCGTTAAAAATGGGATCTCCATTTTCCAAAAAAACAAAACAGTATAGGTTTACCGCAGCAGAAAAAATATGTAGTAACATGTAGAAACTATTTACGAAAATATTGCAGTTCTATTATAGGTTTAGGATGTAATGGTAGCTAATATTATATTCTCAATTTAGAACTTTTAATTGAAAAGTTAGGTACCTACTGTTCTATTATACTTGTTAGTAAAGTTGACAAACCAAAATCGACTTTAATATAGTTACCTTTTTAAATCGTGTTTTACCACGTAATACCTATAATAAATAGATGTAGATTCAGCCAATGAATACAAAATATCATAATCTTTGGCCACAAAAAAATATAATAGTTGCTTAAAAAAATTAGCTTTGACGGTAGTATCAGTCTAGCTTCTTTAAAGTCTCTTTAGCTTCTTATCATAGCTTTAAAGAAACCTGAGATTTCAATTTAGTTTAGAGTGAGAGAAAGAGAAAATAGAACGTATACATTCCGGTTTCGTAGATGAAAAATTTTTCAACAAGCGCACAATGTTTGTTTGTGTTGTGCAATATGCGAATGTACTGGGTGATAGCAATACCGTACTCGTGGATAATTTAAGTAAATAATTTATAACTATCCTTAGTTGCTTTTTTTGTAATTTTGCACTGACTGTGACTCCCGAAAAAAATTTAACTCATGGTTAATTGCAACATCCTCTTTTTCATAGGATGAATTTTGACCGTTTTTTTTTTTGCTACTCCGGACTCCAACCTCTTTGTTTGTCACCACATAAACAATAAAGAGGTGCCACATTTTGCTCAATTGTAAACACCCTCCCACAAGTCACTGTGTTTATCTTGTGAAAATTTTTACGCCATTGGAAAGGGGTGGTTTGGCACCCCCATTTTCAAATTTTTCACACCCCTCGGGACCCCTCCTGGTCCACCCCCCCCCCCCCCCGATCGAAAGATATATTATTCTTTTTGAGGTTTTTTCAACCTCTCAGAAACCCTTGGGAGACTTCTCGATCAACTGAGTTGCTAAGGAGACTGCAAAACTTTAATATAGGTGTGCCAAATTGTATTACATATATAATACTGTATGGCTGGGGTCTAACTAGGATACTCGAGAACACTACCGTAGATAGAGAATACCCTTCTTTACCTACGATACTACTATGCGTTCCTAAGGGGAGTTCAAAATTTGAAAATCGGTGTGCAAAGTTGTGTAAAATCATCCCTTTTAAATGACACAAAAATTTTCACAAAATATTGTCTTGGGTCAGAAGCTACTCGTGACAGGGTGTGAAAAAGTTACCTTTAGTGCAAAATGTGTACTATAAAATTTGTCCCTAATCGAAAGCAGGGGGCGGCAAAATTGCTTGACACTATTTTATTATATTTTACAAATCTGTAATAATTAGGCAGCAAAGAAAAGGAACCAAAGGCATTTTAGCAGTTTTACAATTAAGCGCAATTTTATGTATCCACCTCATAATTTTGATAAGGAAAATAAAGTACAAAATTTGCTCTTAGGTACTTAGGTACGACAGATCGGTACCGCGTCAACCCAAAATAAAGATAAGAGTAACGGAGAGGCAACCGACAGCCGTAAAGTAGGGGGCGGCATATCCGACCACCGCACGGAAGGTCTCGGGTTCGATCCCGGGGCCATCGGTAGTCTACTTTTTCTGGCAAAATTACATACTTTTGTGAAATTAAGGGAAACGCCGTATGGAGCGGAGTAGGCCGTGTTAGCTAGAAGGCAGGCTAACACGATTCCATACCGTCCCTCTTAGAGGACGATAAGAGGACGGTACCGTGTGACCAATATATTGATAGTGGAGCACGTTAAAGATCCCTAGCCCCGACAAAGGGGCTTAGATCTAAATCCCTCTAGAAAAAGAAAACTGCCTTCCTAGGGGGTGCCCACTCATAACAAACCTAACCTAACGGAGAAGCAGAAGAGAAAACAAAGGCACCTTAACTTGGTACCTAACGTATTTTTAAGTAAAAAAGAGAATGATAAAAATTAGGTTTTGTCATCACCCAGTATATTTTTTTACTTCGTGATATTTTAAAAACGAGAACGTATTTTCTTTGATGCGTTATGATTCGGGTGAGCGATTTTATGAAAGGTTATGAAAAATCGCATGAAGAGGAATTTTTGCATTCCGATGCGACATTATTGTGGTATGTTTTCAATTTTTCTTTTTGCTGACATATATTTTTTAATCTAATTTAATTTATACAAGGAGAAAAGTTTAGAGTCACTATTAGAGGACCTAAGGTCACTTGTTCCTAAGCTTTTGGATAGATGCCGCGAGAATAAGTTGCGTTTTTTTCGCGTTGTTGGCGCGAGTGTTTAACGAAAAAACAAGAGTTTTTTTTTACTTCAGTGCAAAATGAACTTTATGGATTTCGATTGCTCACACAGAGGGTGGGATCTAGGACGACGCCGTTTCGTCCTTATTAGGGACTCGTCAGCTAGGTGTACTACAACAACAGCCACAACAACGCTTGAGCCGTAATCTTTGGCACATAAGCGTGACCGAGTTTCTCGGTTATTGTAGTACACCTAGCTGACGAGTCCCTAATAAGGACAAAACGGCGTCGTCCTAGGTTCCACCCTCTGTGTGAGCAATCGAAATCCAAGAAGTTTATTTTGCACCGAAGTACAAAAAACTCTTGTTTTTTTGTTTTTTTCTTTGTTTGGTGGAATTAAGATGTGTTCACACAAGACTCAAAAAATTATTTTTAAAGACTTTTCAAGTTTATTCTGGGAATAATTTTTGGGTCTGTGATAGAACTATTACTTTTATTTATCTTAATCGTTTTCATGCGTTAAATAGGGCAAATATTGTCAAATTTATAAGAATTCATTAAATTTTCGTAAAATTTAAAGTTAAATATTTTCATACAGAATATACATTTTGAACTGCGGTTTTCACTGGCGTATAAATCGACCCTTTGAGTTTTCACTATGGGTACACAAAAGCATGTCTAATTTGACGTTTGGATTATACACGTCGTCCATCTTGACTTTTCATTTCTGACCAAGTTTGGTTAGTGCGAGAATTGATAAAAACGTAGATGGGCTGATTTTTTTTTTATTATAAAGGGTTACCTAATATCTAAAAACGTAATTATGGAATTTTTGATAACTTCTCTATTTTGGAAATTACAGGGGATTTTTCAAAAATTACCATTTTTTCGTTATTTTTACACTTTTTAAGGTTACCACTAATGGCCGATTATTTTTTTTTAGTATTGGTTAGAGTAGACTCTTTTAGAAAAAAGAAACCAGAAATATTTGTTTTTCGCTCTCATAGGCGTAGCAGATGAGCAATAAACATTTCTCTTCGTGCCAAGACGAGTTTCTTAAAGTTACATTGTTCTGTGAAAAGTTATTTTAGCACTAGTCAATTAATATTAAAACAAAAAGAAGAACATAAGCCACAACAACATAAAATGTCTAAAACAATGGATGTCAACCCTCTTATTAAAATAATAAAATTAGTTTAACAGCTCCGCCTATGACTGACACATAGCGTCAGTGTACATTAAAATTAGTAACGTAACGATGATAATGACCTTTTGAAAATATAATAATCCATGTTAACTGTAAGTACCTTTATCTTTTAAATAACTAAAAATATTTTTAGCACTACACCAATGGTTGATAAAAATATGTCAATAAACATTTTAAAAAATCAACAAAACAATCGTTGCTTGTTGCTATCATAGTCATAACTGACCACTCTACACCAAATTATTTTCAAACATGATTAAGTTTTGTTCTTCGCCTGTGGTTGACGTTTTTTAAAACTTAAGAAAAACCGTTTCAAAATAAGGGTCAAAACTATCAAACAAACATGTGCAAATTTGATTAGTGCTAAAATAACTTTTCACAGACCAATATAACTTTAAGAAACTCGTCCTGGAATGGAGAGAAATGTTTATTGCTCATCTGGTACGCCTATAGATAAATAAAGAAATAAATAAATAGCAGTTTAGTTATCAAAAATAGTAATAAAATTTAACAAATAGCATAGCAGAATGTATAAATAAACATTAATGCACAGAAGCAAAGCTTGTTAGTGCCAAGTCACCATTGGTTTAATGTCTTATATAAGTATATATTTTCACAATCGAGAAGAGGAGTCATAATCGAGAAAGAAAGTCAAAATTTAGTCACAATTTAGTAAAACTAATCACAAGAAATTGGGTTACATTTTCCATATATTTTACAGAACACAACACCTCTGTTTACACATAATACCTATTACTACTAATTAGTTTTTAAACAAGTTTGATATTTCTAATTTTTGTATAGTAAATATCCATTTTTAAATTGTTTTCTAAACCCTTTGCTCATGAATAAGTATTTTTAAATTATTTGGTAAACAGTTAAAAAATTTAGGAGCTAGATATTCAAAATTCTTATGGGCGATTTCTTTCCTTGTTATTATGTCTAGTATTGTGTGGGTGAGAGATATCTTCCCATTTATTTACTTTTATGTATAAAAATTATTAATTAAAAAAAGTATAATTGCCTAATGTCTAGTACATTAGCATCTTTATATAGCAAGTCTGAGGGATATTTTCTGTTCTTCTATTCTCAATGCCCTTTTTTGCTATACTTTAATCTCCGTTAAGTAGTAGCAGTCTCTGATGCCACCCCATCCAGCTAAGGCGTACGTCAACTGAGACTGAAATAATTAGATGTAAATTATTTTTAATTGGTCAGTTTTTTTGTAACTTTTAAAATATTTAAAGCGAATTACTATATATGTATGTTCATCCCACCTCAAATGATTATCTATAATAACTCCTAAATACTTTATCCTATTAACTCTAGTAATCTTTATATTTCGATTTATATTCAGAATTGAATAGTCCGATAAAGCATTGGCGTAAGAAGCAAAAGTTAAGACGTTAGTTTTTGTAACATTTAGAGTAAGTTTATTTAGTTGAAACCATTTACTTATTTCATTAAAGTCATTTTACTTTCGCTTACAGTCTTTAAGAGATCATTAACATATATTATAAATAGAAGAGGCCTCAGCACCCTCCCTTGTGGAACACCTCGAGTAACGGTCCTGAGGTCACTCTTGACACCATTTATTTCAACAAATTGTTTTCTATAGATTGAGTAAGATTTTAATAAATTTAAAGCACTCCCTCTAAATCCAATTACATGAAGTTTTCGAATTAATCTTCCATAGCTAACGGTGCCAAATGCCTTGTTAAGTCTACAAAAAAACTACAATAAGTTGAGTATAGCATCCTCAGTTGATTTATCTGTTCTAAACTCAAATTATTTCTCTGATATTATATTATGTTTGTTAAGAAATTTAACCATTTGTTTTTCATTTATTTTTCAAAAATTTTTGGAATTTTAGATAAAAGGGATATTGGTCGGTAATTATTTACATCATTTTCTGAACCCTGCTTAAATAAAGGTTTACTTTGTCCCAGTTTAAGAATGTTTGGAAAGCACCCAATGCTAAAACTTAAGTTTATCAAATAGACCAACAAAGGAGAAATTTCATTGACGATCTCTTTCAGAGTTTCCGCCTTGATCCCATCCTGACCAGGTGATTTTTTGCATTTTAACCCCTTTATTACTTTTTGCACATCAAAAATTGACACTCTTTGAAAAAAATTTTTACTGTCTGGATTCCATTTAATATTCTCCTGATATCCTACAGGGTCAGCTATATTATTAGACAAGTTTTGACCAATTTCGCAAAAAAAATTATTAAAATTGTTTGAGATTTCACATGAATCTGTTATGTCTTGCATATCATTATTTGTAATTTTTTCAATGCATATTTTTGGTTGAGTTTTATTGC
The DNA here is from genome assembly GCA_963921995.1 of Oxystoma pomonae. Taxonomy (NCBI): domain Eukaryota; kingdom Metazoa; phylum Arthropoda; class Insecta; order Coleoptera; family Brentidae; genus Oxystoma; species Oxystoma pomonae. The sequence goes on from OY998164.1 coordinate 34,646,296, forward strand.
AGATATTATTTACACTATACCCTAAGGAACTTGCAATATTTTGATTATTTTTTATTAAATTTTGGGCAAATGATTTTTTGTGGTTTTTATAATTTTGTCCAATTTGTTTCTATAGTTAATGTAAGAGTTTTTTAATTCAGTGTTTTGTGTATTTTTAATATGATCGTGAAAAACAAATATTTCTGGTGTCTCTTTTGTGACTAGAATCTACTCTAATTAAAACTAAAATTAAATTATCGGCCATAAGTGGTATATATTAAAAAGTGTAAAAATAACGAGAAAATGGTAATTTTTCAAAAATCCCCTGTAATTTCCAAAACGGAGAAGTTATCAAAAATCCAAGAATTAAGTTTTTAGATGTTAGGTGTTTTTAGATGTTAGGTGTTTCTATCAATTCTCGCACTTACCAAACTTGGTCAAAAATGAAAAGTCAAGATGGACAACCTGTATAATCGAAATTCTTTATTCCGTCTTTTTTTTGTCATGCTATTGGAAAAAGAAAGAATCATTTACTAAATAAAACTTTAAATTTGCGGACACACTCTAGCACTGATTATTTCCACCAGCTGCTCTCAAAGTCGTTGTCGTAGCTGGTAAATTTTTTGGTTGTTTAAAATTTTACAAAAGCAGTGCCTTATGTGGCCAAAATGATTCAAGACTCATCGTCGTCTTGCTCTTCAGAAGATTTATACTCTGACTGAAAATTGAATTTTTATTACAGCAGCCCAATAAGAATCGCCTTGTGTTGATTTTAGTTTTATTTAATTAAATCACTTTATTTTTTTTGTGTTTTCTAATAAATTAAACTTATATCTACAAACAAACATGTTTTATCCATTTTTTTATATTAACTCTTAATCGTGACTAAGTACAACTCATTCTAACTAATTTTATATCACAAAAAAAATTAAACAACAAGTCAAAAAAAGTACATCGATCATTGTGTTTTTAGATAAAAATTCGAATCTATTTTCAACTTGCTGAAACTGCATATATAAGCGTATTTTTAAACCTTTTTACCACATTTACAACCTTTGGTGTTGGTTTGATAGAATGACGTCAAAAGTTTCACTGCAACGTTGTAGTGTTCTTTATTTAGCCGAAAAAATTTTAAGTATTTTTATCAATTTAATAGTTTGGACCAAAAAGGTTAACTAAACGATCCTTAAATATTTTATTCCATTCAAACGTCCCGTTCTTTCTGAATTCCGGCAAAAAATTGACCTTAAGAACCAATATTTCAACGCGAATTCAGGGGGCGGAAAGAAAATACGTTTTCGCTTTCTCATCAATTTTTCGCACCTCGTTGCCTATACATTAAGAATATAAAATGCTACTTATTCAAAATTCGTCCTTTTTTCCATCCATGAACGGAAAATAAAAAAGTAACCTAAAATTTAAACTGCTGATCTTAAAGTAATACGGCCATAATAATAAGGTCATCGACGAAACGAATCGAATAAAGCCAATAATCAGTGGTACTGATATCAGTATCCGTATTCATATCCCTATCGAGTCGTATTATTTAAGAATCACAGGGGCATGGTATATACAAAAAAGGATTTTTAACATTTTTATATTTAATTGGATTACACTATGCCATTGAATGAAAAGTAAAATAAATAAACGATTAATCGTCCGAACACTAGGCGTGCCCTCCCGTATTTTTAACAGATATCTTTTAAAAAAGTAGCTTAACGTTTTGTGAAAGAAAGCTAAAGCTAAGCCCAATCATATTAAAAAACCAATGATCATTCACCCAACATGTTTTAACAGTATATACTGTCATCTTCAGGGCTTTACCTAGAGTGGTCCTACAAGTATGGTGACATCTTATGTCTATATTAAATGGACAACAACAAAAATTTTTATGGAGACATATGTTCTGTTACCTTCAGGGGTTTATCTAGAGTGGTGCTACAAGTATGGCGACATCTTATGCCTATGGGAAAGTAGGAAAATTTTTAAGCAGCTTACATAGCTTATTGTGTTAAATGCAGAGCGAAATTTTTTATGAAGGACTATTTGTAATTATAAAAACATCATAAAAAACCATTATGAAAAAATTTAAAATATAACGCAGCTGTTTTAAGTTTTTTCAAAATGTTTTTTTTATAATGTTTTTAGAATTTTATATAGTTCTCCATAAATAATGTCTTTCTCCATTCAACCCAATAAGCTATATGAGCTGCGAAAAATTTTCCTACTTTTCCGTAGACATAAGATGTCGCCATCCTGTAGCACTACCCTAGGTAAACCCCTGAATATGTCTGAACATTTTGGGTGAATCTTTAATTAACAGTGGAGAATCACCTAATTAGTTTCGTTTATTTGGACTACGTCTTCAATATTAATAAACATTTGGGTCTATAACAAAACCACTAGGGTATTAACCTGTATATATGAAATGGCCAAAAAACGTGAACCTCAACCTAAACAAAACTTTGTTATAAATTGTCCGACGTAAAATTATAAAAGTGAAATTGTCACGTTTTGCATAAAATCTTCGTAATATTTGGATATTTTTTAATTTAAAAATAACTTCTTAACTTTAATATTTACTTACTATACCATTCTCAAAATTTATAGGAACATGCATGTCGGTAATGTAAAAAATAAAGTACTTACCTAGGTTTTTTTAAATTATTACGGTTATTAAAGAGATATTTTGGGAATAAAAATTACTCAACTTTTTTGGGTGTTCCATTTTTTGATGAGCATAATTTTAATAATGATTGTCATAGCCCTAAAATTACCGTAGACTATAGTAAGCAGCAATGTATATTATTATATATGTAGATATACATACCCGGATTAAATTACATAGGGTAAACAAGCAACCCCCATGCTATAAAGTTAAAGTAAACAACATAATAAAGCATACTAACCCTTAATGCTTATAGGTATAATACCCCTTATTTTATTTCAATCAAAGTTCTATTTTGATATAGTCATTACTAAAGTTTCGTTTTTATTTGAATCCTACATATACGATCCTTTGGTCCAATATCAAATCAGTCTCTCATATCTTAAGTTCTTAGCACTCACCTATACTACTGAAGAACTTTTATTACTATTCAAGACGGATGTTAGAAACTAAAAATACTAATAAAAAAACTTTTTAACAGAAACTTGAACCGACTAAAAAGAACAAAATTAAATAATTTTTATTGATATATACTTGCACAATCCAACTTCTTTGAAATCGGCGCTTATTGTATTTCTACTTCTTAGTGTACTTTTTTGAAGACGGTTCACATTTTTGCTACTGCTTTCCTTAGGCCCTACCTCCTAAGCTTTTTCAATATAGGTACCACTTTAAGATTATAGATTTTTCAATTTTTTTTCTAAAAGTGGCGAGAAAAGTATATTTTTTAATGAAACGAAGGACACGACTCGAAGCATTTTTTGATGTTTTTCCGAATAAGCTAAAATCAAAAAAGTGCTCCGAGCCTTCACAGTGCGCTTGCTGTAAAGTTCAGGTTTTTTGGAAAGACCACCTATATTTTGCTTTTTTATATGATAGTATAGTCACCTAAATCGCAGCTAATCCTTCTTGAAAGATGTGTAGCTTTTTTGTTTTTTTTTTATATATTTATTATATTTTCAAGCCTTTAGGAGTTAAAAGTCAATAGATATAATTTCGGAATTCAAACCTAAAAAGCAGAACAAAGGAGTTGAAAAAGCTGAAATTTTAACAGTTTTCCAAAACGAGCCGCTACTGCTTTCGTACCACTTACTTTTAAACAAAAACGAATAGCTTGAAATGAAAACCGTTCTTAAATGGGAGTCTTAGTCATTAAGATATTCATAAAAAACTTGAGTAATGCTTAGATTTTCCTCTTTTCTATTAAAAATTCGATTAGCCCCCCCCCCCAAGGGACGTAGGCCGAAATTATTTTATTTTTGATTGTAATAAAGTCATGGTTTGAGCAATCTTACACATTTTTTGAAAATTTTAAAGAAATACACAGACTATTATTTTAATTCCTATAATTACGTAATATCGCAATAGATAGCAGAAATACAATACATTATTCTAATAAAGTAGGTATTATGCCGAAAAAGTACAGTTTAAAATGCATGAGAACGCTTATTAACTTCGGGAGTAAGGGTCCTTTGCAAATGGTTTTAGAACATTTGGTACTAAGGGACCCAGTGATCATTTGTGCGAAATTCCATGATTCTATCGTTATGCTTTAGGTGATATTTAATGTTGTTTTTTTTTCAAAAAACTTTTTTAAAAAGCTTTCATAAAGCTTTTTATTTTTTAATTTAAGCTAATATAGCGAGAAATATTTGTTCTTAATGTGATTGTTCCGAGGATAGTTGTGTCACTTTTTGGATGGCTGTTATTATTATTTTTCTATATTTTGTTTAACGTCGAGAATTGGGATCCTAGGCAAGAGGCTTCGAATAAGTAACACACGACAAAAAAAATTCTGGAGTCAATGACTATTTGTGGCAAGTTTCATCGCTCCAGCATAATTTCTAAACTTTTAACAATTTTTATGTTATTTTCGGAAATAGGGGCCCTTTTCAGAAAACTTTATGTTAGCAACATTTATCAAAAATTATCTAAGGGCCTACTTATTATATATGATTTTTTTTGTACCAGAAAATATTTTAAAAGTCAGGAAAGGAAAGGTAAGATAATGGGTCAATTTTTAAAGTCAATAAACATAATTTCGGAATTTAAATCTAAAAACCAGGACAGTAACTTGCAAAGAAGTTTGAAAAGCTGAAATTTAGACGTTTCTCCAAAACGAGCCGCTACTGTTTTCGTACCACTTACTTTTTAACAAAAAGGAACTTTTTAGATAAACCGATAATTTGGCTTTCTGAAAATAAAAACCGTTCTTAAGTGGGTGTCTTAGTTTTTGAGACATTCATGAAAAACCCCAAGGGACGTAGGCCGAAATTATTTGACTTTTGATTGTAATATAGTCATGGTGTCATGTGATAAAAGTTTAAACAATCTAACACATTTTTTGAAAATTTTAAAGAAATAAACAGATTATAACGAATAATTATGGAAACTCGACAATCGCAATCTATATTTCCAAAATTTGAGCCGAGATGTGTAATTTATTGCGGTTTCTATTTTATTTTAATTTATTTGGTTCTGATAGTGCAGTTGTGCGAATAATATTTTAAAAATTGTCGTTTTTTTGCTGTTTATGACCCACAACTATGAGAGTATTTGCATATGCATATCCAGCGTCCTGCTGCTCTTTAAATGTTTTTTTAAGTTTTCTTAGGCTTTTCTTACAATTTTATTAAAAAACTTATTTTCTAAGATAAGAAGTCCATTAACTTTAATTCTAATTACTTATATTTGTTTGTCTGCAAGTTTGCTTCAGACTAAGGAACAGTTTTTTTAAGACCAACAATTAGTACTGTTTTTATACATAAACTTATTACCCTTCTAAATCAGATTTCCGTAATGATATGCGTGTACGTAATGGATATTATACTGTGATTTAACACCCATGGCGTGTTAATCGCTTTTTTGTAAAATTAAATGCTCTAAAAGCGTAACGCTATTTTAACACGTCGTTCATTAAAAATAACAATCACGATTTATTTTTAACTTTATTAAAAAATTCCGTATTATTATCATTTATACCGGGTTATGCATGTGCCTCCGCAACATAAGGGATAGTAATGTATTTTGGTTTCATGTCATGGGTTCTATTTTCGAGACAAGCTTAAATAAAATTAAATACATAAATAAAGGGTCATTCTTTAAGGAAAATACCAACTTTGGGTTAGATATCAAAAAATCCGGTTAGAAGATTAAGTTCTTTGTTAAAATGTCTTCAAAAAAGCTATTTACATGAAATCAATATTCCTATAAATAACGAAGTTATAGACCCCATTTTCGTACTTAAGCTTGTCTCAAAAATCGAGCTCAGGACATGCATACTATTTTTTTGTCTATCTTGCCTAGAAGTACCCAAAACCCCCCTAATCCCAGAGAAATTGGCCCACTCTGTACTTACTTATTTTTATACAGGATGTTCTAAAATTTCGAGTGCACCCTAATATCTATAAAACCAAACTGCCTTTTACAAATTTCACATAATTAGATGGTTTACAAAAAAGTATCTTTTTGGATGCTAATCATCGAACCCGTCATTAAGGAAAAAGACCTACGGCGGCAACGATACTTTTTTTAAATAAGATACCCTGTATATTTTGTAAAATTTAACTTTTCTGTTGTTTCTCTATCTCTATAAGACCAATTAGTTAAACAAGAAAACAGATATTCAGCATCCAAAAAGATACATATTTGTAAACCATTTAATGATGTGAAATGTCACTTTTCTGTCTCTTTTGGTTCTGGAGATATTAGAGTGGAATCGGATTTTTTTAGGACACTCTATAGGCAGAAAAATACCAATTTACGATCAAAGTTGCTTTTTTCTAGAGTTTCAAATAAAATAAGGTAAAATGGGGTATTACCGGCCTAGTTAAGGAATTTTTAGGTTTACCTGCTTAAATTATTATAAAGAGTTTATATATTGTGTAAATTTTGTCAATTACAACAAAAAAAAAAGATTAAATTAATTTTCTTTTTACAGCCAAAAAAATTATTTTCCGTAAAAAGTCACTTTTTCTATTACCAGCCCATCAGAAAATCTCTTAATCTAACGCCGGCCTAAGTGATATAAGTTGGACAACTTTGCACATTTAAAGGCAAACTAACTGCAAAAATATGCGTTTTAATTAAAAAGTAGTAGTTCAATAGCTAAAATTTTCCATTTCGTCAATTTCTGGAACTATAAATAATCCCCTATTGTTGATGAGCTAAAGCGAGTCTATATTGGACATTACTTCATCTAAATCATACCATATCACATCTTAACGATGAGGCCATTTCCAATGGCTTTTAATTTTCTCTTCTTCTTCAATTTTTTTGTTACTTATGTCTACTATATCTCCAAAAATTCAAGAAAAAAATCTGTTTTTTTCTAAGGTGATTAAAACTAATTGCGATTTTCGGCAATTTCGGCCCAATAAGCCGCAATAAGATCGAGGTTCGTAATTTTAATCCAATACCGGCCTATTTTATTTTTGCGATTTTGACGATTTTTTTACAAAAAAATATTTTATTTGGTGTGAAAATTACATTTAATGGACTTTATTGAATCAAACGAAATCAAAAACTACGAATTATTAGGAAAATGCGTTCATCACGAAAACACTTCCTATTGACTCTTTTTTTGTGCAAACACCCTTTGCAATTGTATAATATAATAGGCTAATTTTGCAACATCCGTCAAGAAATGTGTGGGCCGAAAACAGTTTGAGTTATTTTTTAAAGTATATCTCATAACAATGCGGAAACAAAGTTTTAAGTTTTTTGCTGTAAATTAATTAAATTAAATTCCGGCCCAATGAGCCGATGTTCCAAATTTTTATCATTTTATCTGCAGAAAATAATTTATAAAATGTCAAAAATATGTTTATTGGAACTTTATGAATCAATCAAAATCAAATACATATCTAAACAGCCAAAATTTTACGAGTTATTGGCAAGAATTCCTTAAGACATAAACTCAAGTAACTTACCGAAAAGAGAAAATTACAATAACAATGTTACCTGTTCGTCTCACTTGACACTTCTGGACTGGCTTTTTTTAGCGCATGTCAGCATCCCCATTTTTCTTGCATAATTTGATCAGCGGATGATAATTCTATCATAGACTGGTAGCCATTCTAAGAATTTTTCGCGGGAAATAGGAATAAATCAGGGGCAAAGTTGATGTACCTATTTGGGCCGGAATTACCTTACGATTTTGCATGAGCCGGTAATCACCCATTTTACCTTACATAAAAACTATGCCCCCAAATACAAGAGTACAGTATTGCATTTATGAAAACAGAACAAGTTTAATAGTGTATCCGTTATAGTCTATCTAACACCATATCACTATGGGATACTATAATGGCCCAAGGATCGCAAAATTTGTAACAATAATAACTTTGAAAAACAAATAAAATAATATGAAAATCAGCCCTGGGCAAGGTCAAAGGCGAAAAATCTACTGTGCATGACTAAAGCAGGCTGCTAACGGTCAGAAGGGTTTTTTGCTCTGCATTTTAGCCATGCTAAATTTATTAGAAGAGTTATTATCGCTATGGCTTTTTTTTCGCAAAATGCAATGGCAAGGCCATTATAGTATCCCATAGTAATATGTCTAAAACGGTCTTTTAGAACAAAACCTTCCCATAGATTTGTTTTATAAACTTATAATAATTTAAAACCCCTACCTAAGTCCGTATCGTAGACACTTTATTTTCTATGAGTTTATATGAGTTTATGTTAATACACCTTACCCCACCTTTAATTTATTTATAATTTCAATAATTTTAAATGAAAAAAAATTGGTGAATAAAATAATTTTGCAAAACGTGACAATGGAACTGCGAGAGCAAACTCGCTGCCCTAAAAATTGTACAGTGATTTGCAATTTTAAAAGTATATTACCAAATATTCCCAGAGATTTCCAGCTGATTCCTGTGATTCTCAGAAATAATGTACAGGGTGACTGTTTATAAAGTTACACCTGGAAAAACTTTTTTATTATTCGTCACAAAAAGATAAAGAGAAAAGTTAATTACCATGTGGCCATGAGGTCCTTGTTTTTAAAGGAAAACTCTATATATTTTTCAAAATTTTGAAAGATCTTTGTTTCTGATTCAAAAAATACACCATATGTTACCATTGTCTTGAATGGTCATTGTGCAAATTCACAAAAAAGTTGCCATAAGAGTAATGTCTTGAACAAAAGAAACATGGCAAATTATTTTTGATGTTATTCGAGAACCTCCAAAGATAAATCCTACCTATCGATATTTTGAAATATCTGTCAAAATTTTATGCAATATACAGGGTCAAAAGATCAAAAGATCTTGAGTGGAAAAACGAAAATTAAAACTTGGAAGAGTATCCCACAAGGAACACACAAAGGACCAAAGCGAAAAGAGAAATGATCAAATGATGTGTCGTCCTGGGCAGTTGGAAATTAAAGTGTCGATTTGGTCCTTTGTGTGTTCCTTGTGGGATACTCATCCTAGTTTGAATTTTCGTTTTTTCCACCCAAGATCTTTTGATCTTTTGTTTTTAGATTCTTTTCGGTCAAAGTAACTGATTCGGAGGTTTTTTTTAACTTCTTTTTGTAATATACAGGGTATTCAATTCAAAAAACAGAACCTCATGGACGTAGAGTGTGATTAAGGCCAAAATTGAAAATGTTACAGAAATCTACCTAATTTCATAAGGGATTTACTTTTTGATTTATCTTCTTGTGAAAAATAACAAAAAAGTGGAAATTTATAAACGGTGACCCTTTACAGTGATTACCACCCCACGAATTCCCCATCGTGAAACTATTATGATTTTGTGTCAGAAAACGACAATTTAAATGATAGGAATTAATTTTTAATCCAAAAAAATGTAGAATGTTTATTTGTCAGATCCGATCAAAATCAGAAAATTCGATTAATTAATCAGTCCAGGTGGGTCGGATTAGTTGATCACGAGATCTAGTAAACTGGAAAGCGGGAATATTACGAACAGATTTCTAAAGAAATTGAGTTTGACAAATACGGAATTCTACAAAGAACAGAATGATAATTTAAAAAAAAATATGTAAGACACTGTTTCGAAGGTGAGTGTTCTTACATTTGCCGATTCTTATTTTACGTATTTTGATAAAATAAGATGTGGGTCCCTTAAAATGACGTTCATTTAGCCAGAGGCTTGATTTCTCCCAGATGTTATAAGCTCTTTGATATTATTCAGCTGTCAAACAATTCGCTTAAATTTTAAACAAAATCTTTGTTTATTGTGCGGTTTTTGAATTGTCTTTGTTTGTAATTTTTAATTTTTGTTTTCTCAGTGGACCATTTTTTTAAAGCTCAAAACAAACAATAAAATAGTCCAACAAACAATTTCTTGCTGGACACAAAAGCGGACATTTTATTTAGCTTTGTTTCACAAAACCGTGTTTTTCTGCCAACATTCGACTGATTTTTATGCTTAATTTTTTACAAACACGGGTTAATTTTAAAAACTGGTGTACAAAATTTTGACCAAAGCTAAACTTCATGGTGCCTGTGGGTCAGAAACCAATTTGTATTGTAGTTGAAATCGTGACATAACATTTTATTTAAGTTTGGTAATGCCACCTATACCCACGTTCTCTAGAATAAACACGGTCTAGTAAATTTTTTGCTTAGCCCACCTGATGACGACACAAAGATATCAGCCTGTTTTCTTTATTTTTTGTAATAAAAATTTTATTTGTTCAACATTTCTTTTCTTCTGGCCCTAATTAAATACTCTGTGATATTACTTACATTATTTTCGTCATGTGTAGCTGCATTTATGCGTTTTTTCTAATGAAAATACACATATAATATGCACGATAAGTCTTTCCTTCTAAATAACAAAATAATCACTCTCTTAAAAATGCCTGACAAATATCAAGCACAAAATAAAATAGCTTCCAAAACAGAAAAAAAAACTACATAACCTAACTTCTGAACTACGAGCATGAACTAAACTAACCTCATCCGATGAGTTTCTTGTCGGAATCGATTACCAGCTAATGATCTTAATGTGAATGTGGTGAAAAATCAATCAAAAATAAGTTATATTTACTTAAACACAAAAAAGACACAAACAAAAAATAGTTCTTGCATCACTCATTTAAACAAAAAAAAAAGAAAAATGTATACTTATATAGATTTGCATTTCCGTAGACCCTACATATGTCTGTCGAAGATTTAAAAAAAACAGTTCTAATTCCGTTCCTGATCCACAGAATGTAAGTTTAGTACCTGGTCCACAATATTTACTTTAGTATTAAAAAAACCGGTTTTAAAAATACCTTTTTTCCCTCCAAGTGCAAGTAAGGCGTTTTTGGAAAACGATTCTTCTTTTTCGTAAATTTTAAATTACTTTTTTAACGCTTCGGATCTTAAAAGCCTTACTTGTAATCTTTAGGGTCATTTGAAATAGTTACTCATTGAAAGGTATGTTCGAGGGTCAAAACCGCATTTTCGACTCCTGCTCTTAAAGGTTGAGAGTTAGGAAATTCGGTTTTCTTGGTTCTGAAACTCGATAGTTTAAGGAGAGCTCTTGAAGGACGACTTTAGTTTTGTCTGTATTGTTCGGATTTGTTTGCTGTTGACAGGCATGGGACAAAGCTCGGATAAATCTGTAAAGTTAAAAATAATTAGACAACCAACGAAACTATCAACAAATGAAACTCAAAACGAATTTTCAGTGGTATTAGTATCCGCATCCGTATCTCTATATCGAGTCGACCAATTAACCAGTCACTTTGGAGTTGACAAATGCGTGACAGCGACAGCTGACTAAAATATTAGTTTTTCATTAAGTCATTTCGCCACAATATTAAAAGAGTCTCGGTTGATTAGTCGACTCAACAATAGATGTGTGAAAGTCCCTGACATTAAAATATATATTTACAAAAACGATACCAAGTATGTATGAATGGGTGTGATTGTACATAAATTTAATTATTTATACAAAATATTGAGACTGTTGCTTAATCTGTTGCCAAAAATTTATTATTATAATTATTTTTAAATTGTGTTTATTGGTTAAACGCAACTCCAAATTTTTCGAGCGATATATATATCAATGAATATTGTGAAATAAATTAATTGTGTAACCTGAAAAAGATCATTGGGTTTCTATGTGTAGATAGATTTTTCTTCATTCGCTACAAGAATTAAAGACTAGACTAAGATGGCTCATTTATAATTATGTATTCTAAGTTAAAAGATTCTTTTCAACTTTTTATATACGTGGTGTTTTCCAAATAAGGACAAAGGAAAACTTTTTAATATTGGTGAGCCATAAAATTTTAGTTTATGATTCTTGGTTCAATGTAGATTAGATACAAATTCACACGTCAAATGCCGAGAGAAGATATTTCTTTATTTATGCTTATTAAAAATAAATGGTTTAAATAGATACCAAGGCCATTTATAACAAAATCAATAGTAGCATAATATCCCATTTTTGATAAATTTATGGAAAATGCAAACAGTACCTACAGTGCATTGTTTTATGATAATCACATCCACTTGGCAATATCATAAAATGTATTTTATTCTAAATGCATTTATGTATGAAATAAAAACGTAGTAAATCTGGGAATATATTTCCATTTGCTATTGCCACAAGTATGACTAGATGCCCCTGCAGTAATTTGATAATGATTTTTCAAAAAGTTTCGTCCCTCAAATTTTTCACAAAATGTTAATTTTGTTAAAAAGTCACAAGATTTTAATTTTGTCGTAAGTATTCCGGGCTTTTATGATATGTCATAAGTACAGTCAGATATTGGAACATGCTTCATAATTTTCGACCAAACTTTCGTAAATACACATTCGATATTCTTGCTGTCAAGGAGCAAATACAATGAGCTTCAGGCTACTGCGAACATAGGGGGAATCAAGTCCAATTTACTCTCCGTGCCGTACGACCGAGGTGGATTCGAAGCACGCTGCAGTGTTATCTTTTGGAAATTCATTTTGTTTTTATTATTTTGTTTTATTTCTGCCTTGCTCGAGAAACAGATGGGTAAGTTCTTAATTGAAATAATACATTTTTAAAACTAAAAATGGATGTCTACGAAGTTGCCGAAAAAGTTCAGATGGTCAAATGGTACTATCAAGGTTGACCATTAAGACTTATTCAAGAACTTTTTTTGGAAAATTTTGTAAATCGCCCAGAATCTAGTTTATCAACGATTTATAGGTTTGTGCAGAATTTTAAAAAGTTTGGTTGTGTAGCGCCAAGAAAACATAAAAAAACCCACTGTTTTGAATGACGAGCAGAAAGTACGAGATGTGATGATTTGCGCTGCAGTGGAAGAAAATCGAAAGTTAATCTAGCCACCAAATTGCCGAAGCAGTTGATACGTCTTCAGCCATTGTCTTACGTGTTCTCAAAAAGAATGGTTACCATTCTTACAAAGCGTCAAAAACGCATCATTTTCAGGAGGACAACTATCGTCGTATGGAATTTTGCGAAACAATGATGGAAAGGGCTACTCGTGATGAAAACTTTCTGAGATCTATTCTTTTCACCGATGAAAGCACTTTTCCATTATTGAATCGTCATAACCCAACACACGTTCGATATTGGTCGAGGGAAAATTTGCATTTATATTTTGACGTAAGAACACAGTATCCCCAAAAACTAAATGTTTGGGGGGGTATTGTAGGGGAACACGTAATTAAGCCATTTTTTATTAACGGCAATTTGAATGGTCCTAGATAGTTGAATCTACTGCTAGGCAGTTGCTAGGTGTAAGATTTGGTGAAACATGGTTTCAACAAGATGGTTGTCCCGCTCACAATGTTGGCCTTGTTAGGAAATATCTTGATAATGTATTTCCTAATCGGGTTATAAGTACACGGGGAGTTATTTTATGACCAGCTCGATCACCCGATCTTGCTCCTAATGACTTCTATCTGTGGAGTTATATCAAAAATAAAGTTTACGGGCATGAAAGGGCTAATAATTTGGAAGAACTTCGGATTAAAATTGAAGAAGCTTTTCAAACTATCTCCCCTAACATGCTTGGAAACGTTAGAAGGGGTTTTTATAATAGGCTCGGATATTGTCTAGCCGAGCAAGGAGGACTTTTCGAACATTTGCTTTAATTTTTTTTTGACTGGGAGAATCTTTTTGGTTTTTAGAATGTATTATTTTATTTTGAGAACTTGCTTTTATTTTGTTACTCCTTATTATTTTCATTGTAACACGTTGACAGTGATAAATCTGAGCAGTTGACAATAAAACGCTCTTATTTATCAGTGACAAAAAATAAGAAAATTATGTTATAAAAATTCGTGGTTGGAGGCTTACTAAATACCAAACGAAAGTCACGCAAGTGGTGATCGCAAGCCTGAGTATTGGTTGCTTCACTGATAGGTGTGCGGTGTCCCTGCATGTACGTACACTGGCAAATTAGACTCCTTCCGGCCTATGTTTGCAGTAGCTTGAAGCGGTCTGTATGTGAAAAGTGTCTACTCTATACAGTAAACTTAATCCATTATCACAAGTCTTTACAAACCATGTTAGAATTAAACATGAAATGGAAACAGAAAACCGCCTATACTTTATTTGGTTTATTTTTAGTTTGGTCCTATGATCCACCAAGGATGTACTTGGTACGTTGTGTTCTTAACCGAATCGCTGAAAAAGACTATCGTAAAATAATATATTTTTTGTATTTGTGCTTAATAAACCTATGATGATGATAGCAATGATAACAATAACTATAAAATAATAAAAATATAACTGAACACAAAAACAGGTAAAATGTTTCATCAAAACATCTATGTGAAGGAGGAGTCTCGAGCATATAAACTAGTTTTAGTGGTAGGTTACTGGATAGCTGGAAGTCTTATACTTGTGGCTTTATTAAACTCAGTTAAACTTCGCCGGAATGGATAAGTATTGCACTGGTATAGAATAAAATCTTTATGAGATTATTGTTTTCAAAAGTTTTAAATTATTTAAGACATTGCTTGTTGTTTTGGAGTTTTCGAAAACTAACAAAGACGAATAGCCTTACTTTAAGTGTATACTTCGCATAGTGTATGGATTTTATATTGTTATTGGTTTGAGAAGAAACAAAGTATCATTTGGAAAGAGTAAAATCAGCTCTTTTGTGCAATATAATCAAATCAGAAACCCAGATGGAAGTCCATTTTCTCGGCACCAACAAATAATAAAAGAAAACAGTATATTTACACTCAAATGCAAAATTAATGTCAATTAAAAAAAAAATACAAGTAAAGACATAAAAAATGTATGTATATTTAGTACTTATTAAAGAACCCAGGCAAGAATTGTTCATCATTCTATATCAAAAAAATATTATAATTTAATAAATTCTTCTGTTATTCTATTACCTTCTCTGAAATATAAACTTTCTAGATGAAACTTTTCTTTCCAAAGTATTTGGTTCGTGTTGACCAAAACATGGTTGTTTCGTGGACTTGCATTTGCCTATTCTTTTTGATGTGTAATTTTTTTACCCTTACTCAATTAAAAGGTTAAAATAGCAAACTATTTTTTGAAAATTAATTTATTTATGATCGGGAGGACTAAATTTTAAGAAATATATAAATGTTTGTTGGCATTCACCTCTCGTTTTCTCTTGTGATGCCCCCTCAAAAAAAAACATGCCCTTATTAGCTCCTTTTACAGACCTAGTATTTGTTAAGTTTATATCTCTTAAATTATAACCAGTACTAATAAAATTTAAATTACTTTTATTTTACCCTTGAAGTATTCACAAATTATCAATCCAGTTGTGTAATTTGAAGCTGACTTTCTCTTGACATTTGAAAATTTATATTTACTTGCTTAAAATTTACCTACCCCAAAACACTGATAAGAATTATAAAAATAAACTAAAAATATCACTAGGGAACAAATTCCAACTGCTTTTTGTTTCTTGAATATAAACTATTTTTTGGTGTTAAAGTACACCCAAGTAATCAAAAAAAAAAGAAAGAGAGAAAAGATTTAAAACTATATTATTTATTACAATGAATTATACAAAATACATATAACCATATACATATAGCACACTTTTATTATTCAATCTAGAGTTTAGACATCCATTTCATGCTTTTCAGCCTACCTTTTGAAAGTAGCCTGTGGGGCATCTCTCGTAATAGTTCAGCAGTAGTCAGCTAATATCTTAAAGTTCCATTTTCCCTGATAGCTTCGTTCCATATTTAAAATATCTTGGTGGAACCTCTCACCGTGCTCGTTACTTGCAACGCCACAATTTTTCGTAAAATAATCCAGATGAGAAAATATGTTTGGGTTTTAAATAAATACTTCATTGACAACTATCTAACTTCAATCAAAATTAACAATTCAAATGTCTACGACTACCACATCTCCCCTTCTTGACGGATATCCCATCTCCCCTTCAGTCATGGAACCATTTCTGGGATTGGTCGAATAAATTTTCTTTTTCGGATATATATACGACCACTTGAGGATTTGATGGTGTATTTTCTGTAGGGACCAACTACGACAATAATGCCTGTATTGTCGTATAATTGCGGTAGGTTTAGAGAATCATCCAGTTCGTTCCAGTCGTCATTCTCTAGCTTGTTCGGAGTGAGCCATGTTATGTTTGGGTTTTAAATAAATACTTTATTGACAACTGTCTAACTTCAATCAAAACTAACAATTCGAATGTCTACGACTACCACACTAGGTTTGGTAACACAAAAGAAGATGGACAACCAGATCTTTGTAGTTTTCTGCTCTAGTGTTGCCAAAAAAATTTGTTGCAACCATTTTAAATGCATTCCAAGCATTTTTTTCCTTGCCTTTAAGTATTGAACCAAATTGCGCATCTCCAAAAAGTTTCTTATCTGGGGAGCCACAAATGTTCCCTCTGTAATTTTAGCGTCACTGATTTTAGAAAACTTTTCTTTTAAATAACTAAAAGCATCGCCTTATTTGTCCATGGCTTTCACAAAATTTTCCGTAAGTCCTAATTTCGGTAGGAAAGTATGGGGGAACTAATGGCGCGCTGGTTACATATTATATAAAAATATAACTACTAATTTAGGACTTATGTTATAAATATTTAAACACCTTATAAAGTACAATTGGTATAATAAATCCAGGTATTTCCCATTTAATGGCGGAATTTTTCCATACATCACGGGAAGATAGGTAATTATCATAATTAGCATGTATCTATAAAGCCGGTGCCATCTGAGACTTTTGCAAGACAGATTGTTAATTAGTATGATAAAATAAGTGAGATATTGCTATTTTGGTCTAGAAAACATTTTTTCTATCCCCAGTGTTATTAACCCAGTCATAACTAGCTAATTGAGACTTTTTCAAAACATATTGTTAAAAAAAATTAACCCTGTGTTTCGTACTTCCATTGTCTACATTTTAGTTATACACGTCGTTTCGATCAACACAATCTCTGGTCGTCTTCAGGTGCAAACTACAATCTATTTCTAAGGCTACGGTACTTATGGGAAAATGAGAATGAGAATGAGAGGCTTCCATATATATGGAATTTCAATTCAATTCAAACGAGGCATAATAAGAAATTTTTATAACAGAGCCGTCCAAATTTGTAACAATTCTCGTGATTTGGAAATCGACATAAGAAACATTAAGAAAGATCTGCAGCAGAATGGTTACAGCCTTATAACAGATACTATTTTTTAATTTCATCAAACAGAACAGAGATTACAGGACCAAAACCAGGCTAATGCATTGCTTACAATTCCATACATTAAAGGAGTATCATTGAAAATTCGAACAGTAGCGAACAATTTTAATATAAAAATAGCTTTTAAATCTAACTATACAATTCGAAGCCTTCTTAGTAAAACAAAACCGGAGAACAAACAAAATAAGGAATGCATTCAGCAAGTTCCTTGTGAGTGTGGTGAATCATACATAGGTGAAACAAAAAGACCACTATCTGTTAGGCTTAAGGAACATTAAATGAATACCCAAAGAGGTGAAACAACGAAATCAGGAATCGCCGAACACGCACGGCACAAGGAGTCACACTGGAAGAAACCAAAATTCCTTGAAGCTGCCTTTATTAGGCAGAATCAGGGTATTTTCAGTAAACCAAGTGTGGGCAGAGCCAACTTCTTAAACTTCAGAGTTAAGTGATTTCTCATAGTATATAAGTACGTAGCCTTAGGAATAGATTGTAGTTTGCACCTGAAGACAATCAGAGATTGTGCTGATCGAAACGTCGTGTATAAATAAAATATAGACAACGGAACTCCGAAACACAGAGTTAATTTTAAATACATTATTGCCTCAAACTTTTAAACATATTGTTAATTAGTATAATAAAATAAAAGAGAATTTGCTATTTTGTTACATAAAAAATTTTTACTGTTCCCAGTGTATTCAATTGGAAAGGGTTGCATTTACTGCAAACATGTTCGTGCTCTTTGAGCAGGTGTGTTGGTTCCGAGCCAACCGTTTTTCTAAAAAAGCCAAAGTTTTCAGCTCTAAAGGTGGCCGATTTAAAGTAATACAACCGTGCCTGGCTTCTTCTTATTCTCTCGGCATTTGAACTTTTCCGTTTTATACCTTTCCCCTATTTGGTCTTTTTTTTCGGTAGGTAATTTTAGACGCGCGGAACTGACTAAAAGTAGGAAATTTTACACCTGGACCCGGGGCCTGTGTTCTCGAAAAATGGGAAAAAGTAATTTTCTTCGTACAGCACCCAAAGCTATCCTTAATAACTTTTTCGAAAGTTCATTAAAAAGCGCAAGCGAGCTGTAAATGCGCCGCCTCCTGATATCCAAAGTTTTTGGCGCTCTTAGGTCAATAATATAGTTTTTTATTTTCCCCTTTTGTTTGAAACTTAATGGTGCATATCCGAAAGCGTTAAAATAACTGAATAAATAAAAGACAATATGTAAAGTATTGAAACAAGTTGAGTGTGTTCCCAGACTGGCTGTTCTATAAAAATCGCAATTTTTTATTGCCGTTAATCAAATTTATAATTTTTAGCCGTTCTTTTATCCTAAAATAAGTTATTTCTATTCCAAAGTTAAATGCAGTTCCTTAGGCCATAGTTTATTCCCAGATATTTAAGAAATGACTACTTTTTGCATAACATTGCCAGGTTGCCCAAGGAAAACTAAATATCAGAATTCTTAACAAAAATATATCAAGAATTTTTCAAAATTTTCATTTCTTTTCGATAAAAAAAGATCTTGTGATAACATCTTTCTCCCAGGTTCCAAAACCGATTTTTTTAAAAATTATGAATGGAATTATCAAAAATTTCCTCTGGATTACATTATTCCTTTTTATATTTTCCTGCCTGAGCAAAAGAAACTATCGCACTCCGGTCAAGGAAGTCATTTCTAGGCATTTATATTTCATGGAATTTAACAGAGAAATGCGTAGTTCAAGTAACTGGCCTTAAAACAAAGAAATCTTTAAATGCGTTAATTTTTTTTTTTTCCATTGCCACCACTTTTTTAATACAGCCGTCTATTGTTGTATAGAGGTTAATTAACCTTAAACTTTGGCAGGGTTTTGTGGAGCTATGCATGAAAACGGATATGCCTCAGAAGTCCCTATATTAATTATTATCGTGTCTTAATTATATTACGGGCTCTAATTTTTCAACAGAAGCATAGGGCACGATGGGCATACATTAATTAAAATCTTACAATGATCTAAGTATTTATAACAATAAAAAAGAGAATTAAATTTATTTCCAAAAAGGTAATACTCTTTCATTGATAAAATCGGTGTCAAAATTTATATTTCCCACGCCCTCATTAAACTAAATTTTCCTATTATGTTCGTCGCGAACTAAAATTGAAAACTTTTAAATCGTTATTTATTAAAAAGTAGGTAGCAAGTGATCCATTTCACTAACAGCAAATCCGTTCTTAAGTACTTACCTGATTTATTGATGAACTTTCGTGCCGGGTACAAAACTTTGCAATTTCGTCGCCCGCCTTGTTTCTTTGCAAAATTTAGTTCTGTTTTAAAGTTGGTCAACAATATTACAGGCTGAAAACTTACGAAAACAATGTCCAAAATTAGAAAAATTAATTTTAAACCATTTTATTAATCGGAGAATACTTTGCTTTTCTTGTGGAATTTTTCCTTTGTTACATTTATTTTGTCAATCAATCAATCAAAAAACGTTTATTTAATATTAAATATGTACACAAACCGTGCCTAAGTCTATAAAGAAGGTTTACAGGATCTGAGCTTACATATTCGGAATATCAAAAAACCTCGGAACGTGGCTACTTTTACGAAAAAAATCTGATGTTAACTTAGTTTTTTTAATTGCCTTTTTTTAGTCCACTATACCAATATGGTATAGGAGTCTATTAAAATCGTGAAATTTTGACTTTTCTTAATTTTATCAAAAAACAAAGTTGTCTGTGGGTCTGTTGTCTGTCTGTATACACGGTAACTCAAAAACGCCTTAATCGATTTTAACCAAATTTGGTACAAAAATCCTCTATCGGCTGACCATAAACTGATTAATTTTTGGGTAGGGTGGCGAGGGAAGGAGGTAAAAGGGGGAAAAAATATTTAAAAAACTCACTTTGGAACAAAAGCAAGTAGCGATATACGGTTTTCAGATTTAAGTTTCCATGAATATGGACTACAAATTTTGTTATAAAGTCCAAATCCGTGGGAGCTTTAGTTATTTGAAAAAACGTTAAAATATATTTACAACAATCATAACTTTAGGAGTAAAGCAGCTATTGATATCCGGTTTTCAGATTTCGGTTTTCGTAAATATTACCAAAAAATTTTGTTATAAGGTTCAAATCTTTTAAAGCTACAGTTTTCGAGATATTTTCATTTCCTTTCAACATAAAATAATTGATTGTATGATTGATTGAAATAATTGATTTTAATGAAGGACGTACAAACTCTTGGAAAAAGGGATTTTATTTAAAACCGTCCTTAAATAAAACCAGGTTTAGGAGCGTATATAGAAACATAGGCACACCGAGGGGGCGGGTTTTGGGATTAACCCCCCCCCCCCCGAAAAGCCTGGTTATGGTCACAGTCGCTAGATTTACTGTGGTATTTCAATTGGTGAATGTGGCTGATTTCTCTTACAAGTGAGACTAATGGGTGGTGGTTTTTAATGTTATTTTTACACTTTTTTATCTTAATTCATGTGTTTATTGTAATTACTGTCTACTTGTGTTTAAAATGTTTAAGTATATATTTGTTCTTGTTTTTAACTTTCCGCGTAGTTTTAATATTATTTTCATTCATTTTATTGTCCAATCAGTGAAGAATTATATTTTAACGGTTATTTTTACATGTTTATTTTCTAATACGATTTAATTTTTTTTTTTGTGTTTGTTTATGTAGTACGCGTACTTGTATTTTTTACATAGTTTTCTGATACACTAGAGATTTATTGAAACGCAGTTAGGGCTCGGCACTAATAAGACCAGGCGCTATTTTGACGATGTTGACAGTTGGCGGATTCAAGATGGATGATTTTTGGTCATATATTGCTAACCAATTTTAATTAATTGTGTTCAAATTTGGTATGCGTTTATAATTCCGATAAAAATACAATAATATGGTATTCTTAGGGAGGTGGGTATCCCTCTAACGAATGAAGGAGGGGGAAAAAGATTTAATTTGTTCAATTTCAATCAAAATTGGCATACAGGGGTTTTTAAGGAAAGGGATTATGAATTTTTGATTAGATTTGAAAATTTCAATATGGCGGATTCAAAATAGACGACTAACGTTATAAATCTAAAAGTTAAGGGTGTGTGCTCAAATGTAGTATGCGTTTATAGTTCCGGCAAGAATATGGTATTACTATTACTCTAACGGGGGAAGTGGAGGGGGTAAAAATTTAGTTTGTTCGATTTAAATCGAAATTGGCACACAGAGATTTATCTGGAAGGGGATATGAATTTCTAATCAGATATGAAAATTGGGATATGGCGGATTCACGATTTAGGGTACAGATCTAAAAATTAAAAAATAAATTCTTATAAAAAAAAAACTTTTAAAGAACAAGCTTTTATTAAATGCACTTAAAAGTAGAAAATAATTTTTTACCTTTCTTATACCATAATAAAAGCGATGGGCGCAATTTATAAATTTTAGGTTTACAGTGACAAAGAGAGAACTACAAAAGAAGAAGTAAATTCTTCTTCTAAACATAATGCTTTCATCTAAAGAAGCTAAGAACGGGTGAGATTGCCGTGCTTGCCAAGCCTTTAAAAATATCATTAGGTTATAGAGTAATAGAACTGTTTCTTGGGTGAATTGAATACGATACCCAGCCACTGACGATACCTAAAGTTAAAATTTTTAATTTGCGCCCATCGCTTTTACTATGGTATAAGAAAGATAAAAAATTATTTTGTACTTTTAAGTGCATTTAATAAACTCTTGTTCTTTAAAAGTTTTTTTTACTAAAAATTAAAAAAGCAAGTCTCAAAGACTTCGTTTTACCGATGAAGACAATATTTGTTTGATACGAGAAGTTCAGCAAAATCCCTTCGGAACCCCAAATGCGTCTCTCCAGGTCCTCAGCTCCACCTTCCCCCAAGACCATTGCTTCCAACACATTCCATGCTTTTCAATCACTCAAAAACACTTTTAAATACGAAAATATCAAAAACACAAAACAGAATTACGAAAACAGGCAGCATATATTTATAGGTTAGAAACAAAGTCGTGTCGTCACCGTTTCGCTAGAGGCGCGTTCAATAATTCTATAATTGGCACCTTTTCGGGCCATCAGGCACAGTCTGTGTTAGGATCGGCGCTAAGTAGGCCCTATCCAGTTTGGCTCGGTTTCAATAATTCTCTAATAAAGATTATTTTACTTTACTTTTATTTTTTTTTCATGAATTTGTGGGGGAACTGGCGACTTCGACTAATCGAGTCTGTGCCTTTCAGGGAAATAATTATTTTCTCCCTGATTTTAGAATAGCTAAACAGTGATTTTTGTCTTCCCTTTCTGGTCTGACGATGTTTTCATCATTGCCTACTCGTTGGAAAAAAAACCTAATATCCCATTAACATTAAATTAATCGATTAAAATTAAAGCTAACACAAACGACCGCCCATATAAACTTGCCCTAAAACCCTAAGGTAGTAAAATAACCAATTAATTTCGGGATATGTTACGAGAAATCGGGTTTATTCCCGAACTTCGTTAGTCCCCATTTCGGGATATTGACGCAGTAACCGCGAAATCTGAGTGGAGGCAGCTCTTATGCACGAGTGAAATAAATTGCCTTTAAATACATTTTAAAAACAACGTCAAGCGTTGTTATCCCTAAACCAGAGGCGTAGCCAGAGAGGGGTTTGGCTCCAACCCAATCTGAAATAAATTAATCATGATCAAGGGCTTCACATCACTTTTTTTGACCCTTTACTCCAGTTTGTGACATGTTTTTGGTGTGATGTCTTAAATTTTAAAAATTTTTCCTGCGGTGCTATGACGTCATTAATTGTTATAATTTTAGTTTAGTTCTAAGGAATTTTTATCACCATTCAAAACATGTAATAATGGTATTCTTAGTATAATTTTTCTTAAAATTTTCATCTGCGGCGCATTTATGATTCGGCAACAAACTTATTTATACCACCACAACCCACCCCTTCTTGGCATCTAACCCAATCTACTCTTTCAAAAATGTTTTACAAAAAAACCTAAGAGATCAAAATTTTTGAAGACTTTTTTGTTTTTTGTGTCAATTTTAATATTTTAGTGTAATTTTTTCAAAATTTTTGCCTGCGACGGAGGGTTAATTCTGAAGATGATACTTGCTTTTAAAAATGAGTAATTTGGTTTCGTATAGACTAACTCAACACCTATTAAACCACCCCTCTATCCTCCCTTCAGTTCAAGAGCTCAAGCAATAAGGCACCTAAGTAATTTTTAAAAATTTGCGATACGTAGGTAGTTGATTTTTATTACAAGATGAAAGTCCGCCCCCAGAGTCGATTTCTGACTACGCCACTACATAAGCTATATTATGTAATTCTTTATTGTACAGAGTATCTGAACGAAAAGCTATTAAGGGCTTTGAGAATAAAACATTTCTTCACGTTTCCAACCCTTCAGACAAGTCGATTTTTTTGCGAGAGAGACCCCTTCCGAGGGTTGAGGTTCCCACTCTAGAATTTAAATAATAAACATCTTTTTAAAATGGTATTTTAGTTTCATTTACATTGGTTACAATTTTAAAGAAATTGATTAATTTATTTGCCAACCAACTGATCATGTAATTAACAAAACAAAATTTCTGGGTCCCCTCCATTTTGTCCACTTATTATTGTTTCGTTTTTAGGTTAATTTTTTTGCCCTTATAAGGGGTATAACTTACCCCTTTAATATAAATACAGAATGGATCACATGATACCATTACAATGATATTAATTTTAAAAAAAATTATATATTACTAAGTTTCAAAAATGGATGCTATAGAAGAGAAAAAAATTTTCAAATAGTATAATACAATTTCATCAAAGTAAATTATCTCGAAATGACAAAGCTCACCTTGATGAATATATTTAATCTTATTTTAAAACTTAATAATATAAATTAATAGCAAGAGAAGATCGATTCTCTTGAGTCAAAGGAAATACACAAAGAAAGGATTTCTTAAATCACGAAAATCGAGTTTGGACTTAAATATTTATTTCTTAGATATTTTTATGCCAGTTTGAAGAGCTTTTTATTTACAAATCAATAAATGACTAGGGAATGAATTATCTGATCTTTTCAAGATAGTCAGTCACAAGCTAATTTTTCCTGAAGATAAAACTCCAAGATCCAAATAGTATTATAAAATCTCTCAAAATTCAAGGTAAACTACCCAAAATTCACCCAACCCCCCCCCCAACCCAAACAAACCACCCCAAACCCCCCTTTAATCCTTCCAAAATTTGCATTTTTTCAGGTTTATCCGATTTTCGCAAAAAATTATCTTTATTTGTAATTTTTTATTGAAAAAAAAACAGAAAAATAACATTTGAGCGAAAAAAGCCAGAACAAACAATTGTATATTGGTCCAGAAGCATTAGCAGGATTTGGGCATGCGTAGAAAATCTTTGCGTATACTTTATGGAAATTATCTTCTGCTTCGGTTGGTTATTACATGGTACACTTACAAATTTTTTGCGCCCTTATAATCTGTAGAACTATATTTTGTGTTTATAATAAAGTTTACTTTAACCATACTCAAGTAGCACATAAGGTTAGAATTTTACTGTAAAAATTTTTTCGCAGAGAAATTATGGTTTTGCTGTTTTCTGCTACAACCTGTTTAAAGCTACATTAAAAGGTTAAGGCAAACACTGTGACACAACATCATTGCATTGCCATTGTATGATAAAAGCCAAAATTGGCTTTTTGACAGGGTTTGTCCTAAAAAAGAACTGATTTTTAGGCAAATTGTTTGTGGCAGCAAATTTAAAGGATTTTTGTGAAAATATACAAAAATTTTATATGATTTTAAATAATATAATAAATATGGTGAAAAAATTACGCAAATTTAGGTTTTTTTATTATTTTTGTAGGCTTTGTTTTTTTGTTTAAATTTCAGCCCAATTTATGTTCAAATCCACAAGTATGCCTTCCAAAAATTTTGTTGTAGTTTTGGCCGGCTTTTCAACAAACAAATTTAACATGTCCGATTTCCATCTTTCATGTTTAACAAAAAAGCATTTTGATTTGAATTTGGTTATTTTTATTTTTAAAAACCTCTTTTTAAATGTATTTCTATACCATTCATGATAGGTGGCGCCGCATTCACAGTTACAAAACATATATAAAAAGACATTTAATTGGTCCAAAATGTAAATATTTAAGTTATTTTGTTAGCTATAAAAGGGCAATAAAATCCAGAATACTAATTTAGATATAGCAAGATAAGAGAGCCAGGGTTTATTTTTGCTTTTTTGGTAAGACCAATAAAGAATTTGGGTTTTAAAGATATTTTGAACATAAGACTGGGTTATAAAATTTCAATATTCCATATAATTTAAAGAAAGTAACTCCAGAAATCTTTTCAAAATTACCTTTTGGCAGTTGAAAATCTGATTATAAAAGCTGAATGTTCAGCTGCAACAAGTTGAAGACGGTTTATTACACTGGTTTTATTTGAAAAGAGATAATTTCATTAGGTTTATTTTACTAGTATTAAGGCTGTAATATTTACTTATTTTTTTATATAAAACGGAAAAAAATAAAGTGTGATAAAATTAAAATAATAATAAATTTAAACAAAATATCTCTCTTACTAGATTTTTTTACAACCTTTATGGGCGGACGCCACTGTCTCCGTTGCTGTATGCCTTTAAACATTATGACAAAGCGCTACGCTAGGTTTTGAGGCAAATGGGATAAGTCTGAACTGGAAATTATTCAGAATAAGAGTGTCTAGTATAGTAATAACCAACACAAAGTTCGCGAAAATTGCCTACGCATTCCCAAACCTAGCCAATGATTATGTAATCCACAAATTTGTGACTTGGCTCTTTTTGCCAAATGTCCTTTTTAGTCCACCATACCAAAAAGTTGTCTGTCTGTCTGTTGTCTGTCTTTATACACGATAACTCTAAAACGCCTTAATTGATTTTAACGAAATTTGGTGCAAAAATTCTGTATCTGCTGACCATGAACTGATTAAATCTTGGGTAGGGTGGTGGGGGGTTGAAGGGAGGAAAAAAAAAGATAAAATAAAAAAAATTGTGGTTAAAAGTCGCGACATATGGTTTTCAGATTTAAGTTTTCATAAATATGTACTACAAATTTTGATATAAAGTCCAAATTCGTGGTAGCTTTAGTTTCCGAGTTATTTGAAAAAACGTTAAAATATATTAAAAAAATCATAACTTTAGAACTAAAGGAGCTATTGATATGCGATTTTCAGATTATGGTTTTCGTAAATAATACCTAAAAGTTTTTTTATAAGATTTTTTCAAATAACCCCAGTTTACGAACCACACTGGATTGTCAACGATAACACAAGCAGTGCATCGTTGGATAGGATATTTTATTACCTACGATATAATATAATGTTTACCCTGCACATATTTTTCTCTTGGGAGCTTAGTTTTTGACAAAACAGATTGTATATTGATATTGGCAGATTTGATTGATATTATTAAGACCCCAAAAAAATTATTTGTAACTAAGTCCAGAATGATAAACCAAGATATAATTTTAATTTTTTCCAAATATTTATTGCTTCTGACAGAAGTAATGGTATCCCTCGATACATTACATATACATACAACAACGATAAGAATAAAAAATACTTTTTTCTACGAACGTGTGGAAAATACATTTTTGATAGTGTGCGGAAAGGTTTTTGCGCACCGTAACGTCAAAACTTGTTGAATATTTTATATTACTTTCCTCACGCTCTTGGAAAACAATTGTTTATAACGCTTGCGGAAACGGCTGTTAGGAAAAATTGCTATTCTTGATGTGTAGATTTCCAGTAAAACTTATTTTATTTTTATTTCTATTATTATGTTCCAAAACAAATTGGACTCATACATTACTGAGAGGAATGCTTTATGACATTCCATATTTTTAAAAGTTTTTTATGTTTTTTTGTCCAATATAGAACTAATGCAAACCTCCTTAATTCTTGCAAAAAGTAGTTAAATGGAAATTGGATTATCACGCACAACACTTAATAACCAATGTTAAAAATAGCGTAAAACCTTCTGTGCCAGGTGCAAGGTTTCCTTTTAAATTATCGAAAAATATGGAGAAATGATGACATGATATGAAAAATCAATTTTTATAAAAAAAATAGTCAGTTTCGCGGCGGTACACTACTCAATTAAGTTAGCCTTAGAATTGGAAAGGACCCGGTCATCATTTGTGTGTAACTTTTTTTCATGCCCTTTTTGCCGCTCTGAGTCTGCGGCTTCTTAGAGTTAGATGGTGAGAAAAAGGAATATCCATCTCTTCTTTTTATTTAAAGCTGGTTGACATCATCTTGACAAAAACCAGTATACCTCTTACCCCTTCAATGCTCTTTAGCTCATTATCGCGGCCATACATTATTGGAAAATAGGGTTGCAAAAGTCTTAAAAAGGGAGAGGTACAGCTTCTACTTCTGGCAGGAAGAAATGATATTTTCCGTCAAGAGTGTAGATCTTGTACAAAAAACATTAAGAATCAATTTTTCTGAACCAAAGCTTAATTAAGGAATTTGGTTTTGAGCTAAGACACATTTCAAAAGAATAAATTTTCTTGGCATAAAGGAACATCAGTGCTAACAAGAAATAAAAATGCAAAATAGCGTGATGCCAAGATGTGAAGCGAATTTGATTGTGTAGGCTCGGCAAAACGAATACGAAAAGTCGTCGGTCAGCGTGCTGCTCGCTATTCTTTTCGCTTAGCAACTTCAAAACGTTAGGTATTACGAGAATAGCGGTCCTGATAGTATTCGGTGGCCAACATAAATTCTTATTGACGGGTCTTTCTTAAAAGTGTTTTTTATTGCTTGATTGTGAATTACTGTTTTATGTTTATAACAAAGATATCGATTTCTTGTTATCCCCATCTTACTTCACTTAAAAAGTAGTCACAATTTTGCCACAGTTAACTTTTTTCCTTTCCAGTTCATGATATTGAGTTGACTAACCTTTATTTGTGTATGTTCCCTAATAATTCACCTCTCCTTCCACTCATTGCACATAAGCTTACTTAGATGTAAGAAGCTTCGCCATATAAAAATAATTGATGTCTTAAAGGTCACGAAATAGCAAAGCAAATAATCTTTATAAAGCCCTGCATTAACATGATACTTATTTCCGTATGGTGGTCCTTTTTCTATTGAGACCTTTTTTGACGAGATCCATTCTACTGGCAGGTTTACCCAACTCATTATTATGCCATAAATTTCGTGCTATTTCTGAGTGTCTGTTATTTTTACATACATAATTAGCACTAAATTTAGGCTTAAACATAAGGAAGAGTTGGGTAAACGTGCCTTAAAGCATCAATCATCGGAGAATTTTTCTGTTGGTGCATACGGGCATTAATACTTGCTTTGCAATGTCAGTGACCTTATAACGTTAAAAGTGTTAAACACAGTGTGTGAACCATCGAAGACAGCGCCATACTGGAACACAGCACCGATGATCAGGGGCGAGTAATTACTAATTAATCTACTAATATTCCTTAGTGGGCTTACTTTGGAGGAACAAAGGACATGAATCGTATTTCTTCGGTTTAAAAGGTTATTTGTTTTGTTTCATAAAAGTATGAAGAATATCCCATATTTAATGTTTTAATAAACTTATTATTATGTGGATTAAAATGCTGCTCCATCCATGTCTTTTCTTGCTCCGAACGCTGCACCATAGACCTGTGATATATATTATGTTGCCATTTAGAAAGAGATAGAGAAATAGACTAATTTGGTGTTTTAACAGATTTAGAGGTAGATTAATTTATAACCGATTTAGTCCGCAAGAGCTTAAAAAGAAACTTATTAACGCAAAACTACACAGAAACAAGGTTCCATTGAGCCAAATAAATATTGGTTTCCCATGGTCCAAACAAACATTTATTTGAACTAAACGAATATTTATTTAGGTCAAAATAAATTTCTTTATGTCAAAGAAATCTTGCTTGACAGAAATAAATATGTATTCGATTGAAAGAAATACTTCTTTGGACCATGGGAAAAAATATCTATTTGGCTCAATTAAACCTTTTTTCTGTGTACAGATATTCAAACGAAGCTCAACTAGAAAACATGTTTTAAAATCCAAGGTTTTAACACTAGTATAAAAAATGCAAATATTAAAAAAATTCAATTTTTCTATTTTTATTTTTTGTTTTTTTTATTGGGTAAACGTACTTTACTTCGTGTTTGCACCTTTAGTTTTTATTGGCAACACGTCTTTCACTCTGGTAATACTCATTGCAAGGTGCAAAAACCTAGTAACAGTTTCCTTTAAAGCTCGAAAATTATTAGAAACGTTTATTAATTTTAGGTACCTACTTATAATAAATTCTAGTTTTTCCTTAAACATGTGTCGTAGATGCAGAACATTTGTTATCGGTATACCTATATGTAGAGTAAACACGTTTACTAACCAAATATAGACTTATAAAATTGTAACAGGAAACAGATTAGAATAGAAAGTAGTGTTTTTCTATATAGAGAACAGAAGTAGAGAAATAATATATCGATTTAGACTATACTTTGTAACACTAGGTTAGGAAATTCCAATTTTGGATAAATTTTTGGCGCTGAATTTTTTAGAAAATTTTTAGTATTATACTTACAAAATAATTTTTACTTAGCAGCAAAAAACCGTATATAGAGGTAGTCAATCGAGTGTTTAGCCAAAAGAAATGAATTAACTTATAATTGTTTCTGTTTACTAGCTTTTTATTTCTAGATTATATTAATAATAACCCAAACATAATATAGAGCCATTAATTAGAATATAGAATTTAGTTTACACTCCATACAAGATAACACAAATTACTTGACACTTTGACTTTTTAACTAAATTTATTTTATATACACCCTTCAGAAATAATATAATATAATAAAAAAAAACAATTTTTGATTTATGAAGATTTTTTTTTGACAAACGACCACGCAACTCCCTGAAAAAAGTTGATAGACGTTTCTTTTTAAAAATAATATCATTCCATCAATCAGATTTTCACGAACTTTTTTTTTTCATGTCACACCGAATCCCATGTGCACGGTTTTTATTCAATTTCAGAAAAAAGTATGAGGCAAATACTACGAGATGAAAATTATTTTTTCATGGCTTTTAGTATTGGTAACCCCTAAAATTTTATTACTTCTTTTTAAGTTGCTTTTAGATGTTTTTAATCAAACTAAGACTCTATTACTCTATTACTTGGATCGTCCTGTATTATTTTCTATCACAAAAGTTTTATTCGAGCATGGAGGTTCGCGATTTTTCTTTCCCTGAGACGTCCATCGATTCCAGGCTTTGGGTTTGACATGAAAGTGAATAAAAGGTAACAAAAAGTATAAAAGCTCATCCACTTTTTTTCGTAGGCCAGTAAATGGGGACCTTTTAATTTTAAAGGAGAGATCATTTTCATAAAAGTTGGTTTCATGTACAGTACAGTACATTAAATAGTTTTTTGAAATTGCACTCAAAAGTCTGAAATAATGTTTTTTTTTAATCCTTGTGAAACCCAGTTAGGTGCCTCTTGGAAATTGCCAAGGTCGGTGTGGCCCTTAGTAAAAATGCACTTCTTATCTATAGGCAAGGAGCAGGAATGGTGCCGATTCTGGGTTTCGTAGGATGGGATCGTTCGCCTGAGAGAAGAGAAGTGACGAGATGATCAAAGAATCACCAAACTATTATGGGCACGCGCAGAGATGCCTTGCACAACGATTTTTGAGCGAAGCTGTTCTCTCGATTAGACCCAGTAGTAGAACACGCTATTGGTCGATATTTTACTCGCTAGTGCACATGCTACGGCAAAGAACTCCGCACACCGGCTCATGTAACCTAGACATCGGGCGATTTTAGAATTTTTTTGATATGTTGTAGGTCTGGACAAGGGCTTTAAGAAAATGCGCCTTAAAAGTTGGTGAGGCATTTAGTTTGGCTACAGCGGCATATCAAAGGTGGGATTTAATTTCCGAAAAAAACCTGCAGGTATTTATTTATTTTTTAAAGGATAGAGTAAATCTCCATTTGTAGATTTTTTCGTAATGTTTTCTGACAGATTAGGTCATTGGAGGACCGTAAAATTATTAAAATACTGTTTATTTTTTCATTAAAAGGGCCAATTCAACGATATTAGGTGTGTATGTATTTTGTGCTATTTTATAGTTTTTTTAGTATATTTTATAAAAAGATAAATCAGTGGTTTATCATCCAAATATTAAAATATTATTTACTAGTAGTTTCAACTACCTCAAGGGTTTTCAATTTGATTGGAAATCGTCTCGAAGCCCTTTTATAATTTTGATATTTGCTAGCTATTATATGTCATAGTTGTCAATTGTGGCGTAGAGGCGTGATGTAAAATATATTGATGTTTTTATTTTGTTCCGTTTTTTTTAAAATGAATTTAACTTTTAATTTAATTTAAATTGGCTGTTACGAAAACATTTATTTTTGCCTTCTTTTTTTCTGAGCGGATACATCCACCAACTTCTCTCCATTTATTGACCCACAGCACGCATATCTTCACGTGTAAAGTATCTTTTCTGACCTTGATTGCTTGCCCGAACTCTGCTCCGCAGCTTTAGGGTCATCGGCAGTCGCGTGCGAAAAACAATACAATTTTCCGCACTAGTTAAAATAATAAAAATTACTTGCTTTAGAAATTCATAATACTTAGCCGCCTTAAGTTTCATAAAAAAAACTTAATTTATGGTTCACCCTACGCCACTGGGTTGGAATATTTATATTGAAGCAAAGTAGTAAATGAGTAAGATTCTTCAATTAATAAGTTTAATTATTAAATTATCAAAAGTATAGGTAGTATTTTAATATTTGGATGACACACCACTGATTTATCATTTTATAAAATATATAAAAATCTATAAAATAACATAAAACACATACCCACATAATGTCGTTGAATTTGTGCTCTTAATGAAAAAATGAACAGTGTTTTAATAGTTTTACGGTGCGCCACTGACCCAGTCTGTCAGACAACATTGCGAAAAAATCTACAAATGCACATTTACACTATCCTTCAAAAAAGCTATAAATACTTGCATGTTCTCTTTCGAAAATATAATTTCACAATGATATTTTGTCCAGACCTACAACATATCGAAAAAATTCCAAAATCGCCCGATGTCTGGGTTACATGGACGGGTGTGCGGGTTTCTTTGACCGTCTTTCAGAGTAGGACGTCACACAGTGGATCGAGATATAGGGAATTCTGGACATTTACCTTAGCTTTTAAACTTTTCAACTTGTAGTTATAAAATGGAGTTTAGTTAATAATAAAAACATTATTTAGTCAATTTTGAGAAAAAAAAGTGACACTATCTCAAAATTTGGCATGACGGATCATATCAAAACTGAATTATACAGTTATACAGGGTATTTTAAAATTCAGTGCAAAGATTTTAGACACGAATTTTTCAGGTCTAAATAAGAACATTTTTCCATGAACATTTCCATAAACACTTTGTTACTGATCTACGGAGCGTTGGCTTTTCACATTTTTTTTAGTTTTTGAACTTGAAACATAGACTACTGTTTAGGGCTTACGTAATCCAAAAATACTGACTGACCGTGAGAATCTATAGGGAGATATATTTTCATAGGTGAATTTCTTCTTTTCCCCCTAAACTTTACGTGGTGCGCCGCTGATGGATTCTGAATTAATACATAAATTATCTTTTTAGTTTAGAAACTATTATATCCCATGTAAGTTTTTCGCGTTTGTTACTCATCGCGAAAAAGTAAGTTACCAAAATCATTTTTTGTAACTCGCTAAATTTGATTAGAATTTTTAACAACAGGGGAGAGCACATAAGAATATTTAGTGCTTTTGGCCGTTTTTCTCAAAACATCGAAAAAAATTGCAGTCACGTAAAATGTTTTATTGTTTTATGGTTTTTAAAGAATGCAAAAATAATAAAACAAAATTTTGCATATTTGAGCATTCTTTTAAAAATCAATGTGAATTTTAAAATGTTTGAAATTTTGATGTAGGTATAGAAAAAAATTGGAAAAATATTGATTTCAAAAAAATATAAAAAAACATTTCAAATGTCTATTAAGTGTTTAAAGGGTCCGTTCTTATAAAACAATATTCACAATTATATAAAATGATCTGTCAAAACCCGTCACAGTAAAAAGGGCAAAGATTAAAAAATTCATTACTTATAATTTAATTAAACCGCAGTATATCAGCAACAAATTAAGTACAAAATAGCAATAAAAAAATCAATTGTTTTCTTAATCTTCATAAAAAAGCATTGCATCGATCCACTGTGCGTCGTCTAATGACTTTTGTGCGATGGGCCCGTCGCAGAATACGGAATTGAATAGAAGTGGTCACTTCTTGGGGTATGATCGTTCTATTACGCCCAGAATAGAGCCCCAGAGGGCCGATCTTAAATTTCGCGAGAACGGTCGCCTGGAAACATTCACATCTCCCATTTCAACCAATAAGAAGTCTCAGAAGCTGCCAAACTTGTACGGTGCACGCGCAAAGCTGACTTGATTATCGCTTTTCAAGAGTGTCCGTTCTCCTGCTCAGAGGCAGGTGTATGAAAGTATAGGAAGGTTCTTTCGATACACGGCAATCGGGTAAGGTTTGGTCGTGGTCGGACAAGTTTTGGATAACTCGTGGACGTGTTATTTCTCACATTTTTACAAAAATCTTGAAAACTGTAAAAGTTAGGTAAATCTAGCTGGCAGACTAGGAAGCAGCAGGCTCGAATGAGTAAAAAAGACCCGTGGTTGTAATGTATATTATTTTAAGAACATTTTAAGGACTCCTATTCTTTTTGTGGGCGTGACTTCCTGAGCGGACCACCACCGATCACTGGCAGACGGTGTGTTCTTAGTTGGGAATTATAAATTCTTTAGAATACCTATAGTAAATTTTTTTTACCCGATGAAGAGGGTAGTTTGACTCTGGACCACCGGTCTATATCCTAACAGCGTCTTAGCCTGCAGAACAGGTATAGCAGGATCGGATCTCAGCAAGTACACATTGCTTTACACAAAACCGAATGCGACTCGTGACGACGGGCGGCCCCAATTCCCAGCAGTTCTGCAGTCGACGTTGTGCATAGAATAACAAAAAAACGAGTTAGAAGTAGGCGGCACGGTTGACACTGCACCGAAAACTTTGCGGGACTCAAAGGCGGACGGCCGAGGACCACACCAAACTGGGTAGAGAAACTAGCCGGTGACCCAAAAAAAGGAGACCGGGACTTTTCCGAGACCGGGATTCCATGGGCCGCGGACTCCGGATAGCAAGCCCACTCCAAGGAATGCCTCTGAAGACTCCGATGGCGACCTCAACCAGCGAAACCGAGACCTCTATTTTCGGGTCAACCTATATGACGGCGGGCTGATGAGAAGAAAATTCTACCGTCAACCAAGTTCTGCTGGGACGGTAGCGATGTTAGATAGATGCAAGTCTAACATGTAGCAGGACCACCCTTCGGAGGGTGTAAAGCCGGCGGTACACTGTGTATATTTGCTGCGCAGTCTAAAGATCCCTGCCCTCGACAAAAAGGTGTCAGGCCAAAATTAAGTCTTCTTAGAGAAAGAAAACTTGCATCCTTGGCACGTGCATCAGTACATTAAGCAGTCTAATTGCCAAGGCTACAGCCGCCCATCTACTACTACTATCCTTTGCAGCTTTGTTACAAAAACAAGTGGCCCTGGGAGTTTTTGACGTTGAAAGGGGTGGGACGTAAAATCCGCGGAGGGTGTCGAGAAGTGCGCATAATTTATTAAAAAGTGCATTACAAAAACGGAAATTATAATAAAGTACAGGTTTATAACAGTACTACGTAAAAACAATAAATAAGCAAAATTGTACTATAACAAAATCGAAATAGATCCTAGCGGACTGGCCTAAAACGTTACAAGGGCAAAACAGTACAAACGTAAAATATTTTCATATTTCCGCCAGCTGGACAGGAAAACCTGTGTAATATATTGCCACTAGATGGCAGTATATAGCCGACAAATAAGATGGCGGACAAGATTTTCGTAACGGCTTTTGCCGCGCTTGTTTTTTATTGTGAATGGGTTATCTAATTTCAATTGGCCGACTGTAGGCGAGGTCAGCATCCTCTGTACCTGAAATACAGAAAGCAGTCTCAGGCTAAATAATCGAACGGTGTCCGTCGAACCGCAGCGCCATCTAGCGGTAATATTTTGACTTTACGTTTGCACGGTTTTTGATCTAGTAGTGTTTTAGTATTGTAAGGTTTTAGGCCACTAAGTTTTGATCAGTTTCTGTTTTGCCTCTACATAGTTTTGTACTTTTAAAATTTTTGCCCAGTACTGATTTTTTATTGTAAATTTAGAAAAGTGCGTTTTTTAATTGTATTTTTTGCTAAATTGTAGGAATTCGTATTGCGTTGTAGTCAGAATTCTTTACCAAGCAATATTTTAGTAGTTACTTGTGTAAAGAGAAAACACAGGATGGGAGTTTACCAATGCGAGGACGAATACTCCCTCCAATTCGACTAAAAAAAAATATTGAAATTTACAAGAGAGTACAAGTATAAAGAGGACAAGGATACTTCTTTGGTGAGAATGAATACAGTAAGGAAAGAGAACCACTAAACTTTCCTTTGTTGTAAAAAATCAATCAATTAATTAATTTAAAAAAAAAAACATTATTTTAGACGTTTGGAAACTGTACGCCTGGCCTAAAACAAAAAGTTTTTATAAAAGTTGCTTAAACTTCCATTTTCATAAAGGCGAGGGAGACTTTTAGTGCAAGCATTTCTAGTTAAAAAGTTTGTTTTTGAATGGCGTCCTGCCTTCTTTCGGGAAAAATATTTATGCTTCCCCCTTTACGAAGTTATTTTGTCATTTTTGCTGTCTTTTTTAACTTCTTTAAAATGGATTAACAAATGAAAAATTATTTGAGATAGAAAGGGTGGTTTTATTTAACTTTGGTTTGCCATTTAATATCTACCAAATCAATAAAGCTAACAAGTAAAAAGGGGTCAATTTTAACCTTCAGGGAAACCCAGCCAATAAAATACTGCTAGATATTTTTAGACCTAGTTTTTATTCTTACTAATAGAAATAACAGAGCTTAGTAACTTACTTCCAAAGATATTATTTATTAGTTTTAAACCAATATTATACATAGTTTTGCTTTCAGACTTATAGACCGATTAATTTTTAATCAGGTTTGAGTTCTAATCGGTGTTTCGAATACGCCGATTTGCATTGATTTAGTTTAGTAAGACCCATTCTAAACTTGAGTTAATACTTTATTAGAGAATTTTAGCACTGGTGAATATGGAACGTTCTAAAATATTGACTTTAGAATAGTTAATTTAATATTTTACTTTTATGTAGAATAACAGCTAGATCTAAGAATAAGCAACCGTAGGTATATTTTCTATTCAACTGACTTATTATTTTGATTTAATTTAAAAAGCAACAGATTCTGTTTAATTTTTACCGGTAAAATAATTTCTGGAATTTCAGGGAAGGTGTAAAAATGTATTTTTTTTTAACTTTTCACCCTGCATTATTATGTTAATAATAATAACATTACTTTACTAATACTACTAATTAATATTGTTCTGCTCTCAAACTTTTTCCCTGATTGAGAAAAATATTTTATTTTTGTAAAAAATAAAACGCACAGCCAAGAAGAAGTAGTTTTTAGGAAAAATAGTAAAACAAATTCATTTAAAAAAGATTTAAGGGAACCAATAACTAATAAAAATTTCTCGAACCACGTATAGGATATATTGCATCGCAATGTTTATATTTTCGTAGATATTTTTGTTGATTTTAAAAAAACCAATACGTAACGTTAATGTCGTACACTCTCCTGTTGCCCCACATTATTTATGATATTTTTTATTTACGCGAAAATTTGATATTTTACACTTTTACTTCAACCACCAAACCACCTATGTTACACGCCACCAAGCACCTGCCACTTGCTTGTCTAATTTCAGTTTTCTCTGTGTTTTTTCAGTCGATTTATCCAACGGACAACTCACTCCCAACAATAACACGCCTCTGCTGACCCAAGCCGCCTTGTCAGGTAACTAACACCACCCAAATTACTAAAACCAAATAACTTCATTATACGGTGTCCGAAAAGTAGCATCTCTGGCCTAGCTCCGCCCTCTTAATTACTGGCGACACGACCAGAATCAAAAAAGAAGCTTTTTTATAAACTATCTAAGAATATGAAATGTAAAGGTGGATTCTAACAACACTTAGCGTAATTTAATTTAGAGTAACTTAATTTAACATAAGAGTTGCTCTTATGAGATTTAATGATCGCGTTCATACTGGCGTAATTTAACGTAGTTTAGCGCAATTTAACTTAAGAGATGACCAACTTTTATCTTTTCTTAAGTGAAATCAAAATTGCGCATGACCAAAGAAAGATGGCCCAAGATTTTTTGTAAACAAATACAAGAACAGGAAGAATTTGATTGGCCAGCTGAAAAAATTTTTGACAGAAAACAGCAAAAATTGGCAGCTTCTTAAGAAAGCTGTATGAACACCCTAATTTTTTTTTTAGGTTAAATTAGGTTACGCTAAATTAAATTACGTTAGAATTCACCTTAACTCTTCCGCTTCCGGTTTTGGATATGTTTAGAGGTATCGCTATTTTTCGAACACCCTTTCCGTGCTTGACCAAAATATAGGATGACTTTTTTTCTTATGACTGTATTACACTAACAGGTACTCCATAGATTTCTTCATAGTCAAAAAGTTTAAGCTTGATTTCAGCAATGTTTAACAGAAATTATTCGCAAATTTTTTCATGGATTTATTCACGCAAACTGTATTTTTCACGATGTTTTTCTGGAAACTAAAAGCGAACAGGCTGAAATTTTTTATGGGTGTAGGGTACCACTGGGAAAATCGGTTTTTCGCTCATAACTTCTGTTAATTTTGCACTCGAAGAAAAATCGTTTTGTAGCAAAAAACAATACCTACAAAATGACTTCTTTCAAAATTATAGTACCTTTTTTTTTCATACTCAGAATTCCATTATTTAAACAAAATGAGCATGATGATATTAGTTTTTTCGTAATATTGTAATTTCCTATTACTCTGCTTATAATTCTAGCCTTCTTATGATTCTGGCCCGTTTTGACAAATATTAAGTGAACTACGTCAGCGCGATCTACAAAAAAGCTAGAGCGATGAAACTTGGCACAATTGTTAAGCACTAGATGAAGCCTATTGATTTTCAGAAAAATCGGAAAACGGCAAGTGAAGTGGAAATGGAAAAAAGTGCCAAAAATATGCCTTTTTAAGATGAATCTACGTTGTTCCGCTCTAACTGTCCAGGATGTTAACTTAAATAATTTCAAATTTTGCACTAGTTAGGCCTCAAGTACAGGGTGATTCAAATTGGGCACTTTTATATGGGTACGGGTACTTCTAGCAGAGATAAAGAAAAACCCCCCTTTGCGAGGCTCAAATTTCAAGACAAGGTTTTTGGTGAAAACCGCATTTTGATATGTCCACCCATCTTTGAGCTACAGGGACTTTTTGAAAAGTCTGCATTTTGGGATAGGGCCTGTAACTTTTTTATTTATGAAAATTTCTCTTCTGTGCAAATTGCTTTTTTGTAGACCTTTTAAAGCAGAATTCAGATCTCGCGCTGGATTTTATCCGCGACTTTTAGTTTTTAAGACATAACGCAAAGTTTTTTATTTTATTTTTGTGTTCAAAATTCATATCATATGTGATATTTTGGTTAAGTAGGTTTGTAGATATTCAACATTTTTTGACAATGAAAATAAAGTTGGTCATGCACTAAAGCGCTGACGACTGGCATAATATGATGTCATAGCCTAATTCTTTTAAAAATTTGGAGTAGGTGGAAATTGAGGCTTCTTCATAAGAAACTTTAATGGTTTGAAATTAATTCTTTAAGACTATAGTTAGTTAGGTAGGTAGTTAGATTGGTATCCGGACATGACCCTATGCGGCTATTACTTATGAGGCACATTAACGGATAAAACAGGCCAATCAAGCCACAGCCCCCCCCCCCCACCGAAAGATATTCGAGTTTTGATATGCTTATATTTTCGAACCGATTTCGAACTAATTTTGAACCACTTTTAAAACGTTTGAACCACACTCCTTTCTGGTTTTTTTTAATATTGAAAATGGGGGTGCAGCCAGACGTCAAGCTACACCCCCCCCATTTAAAGCGTAGAGAAAAATGAAAAAAAATAAAACGTTCAGAGATGGGTGACCTGACAACAAACAAGACCTGGAAAGTCATTTTATGGATTGCGTTAATGCTTTAAGAAATGTAGAACTTCTTAGAGCCGCCATAAGTGCCCCGGTTATGTATTGGACAAAATGGCGGAAATTTTGAGCACCTTTTATAGTTTTGTTTTTTGTTTTCTTTAATTAGTTTTTTTGGTATTAAGTTGTTTCAAATGGAGTGGGGTAGGTAGGGGTACCTTTTGGTACTAGTTATTATTTTGTGATTAATTAGAGTCAAAAATTTTGTCATTTATTTAGTTGTGTTATTAATTAGAATTTAAAGTTTAATAGTCGAATAATATAAACCTATATAAATATAATAAAATATAAATATAAACTCTAAATTCATATTGGTAGAAGCCTTGTTAAAAATGAAAAATGTAGTAGACCATGACATGACCTTATAAGTTCATGTCTTTGGTGCATAGCCGACTCAATTTTTATTGTCATATCCATATCCGGCCATGGCCACCTTGTTGTGAAAAGAAAATGTTGAATTTCTCAAAAACTGCTTAACCAACATATTACATATGATATATTATTTTGATAAGAATATAATTATGAATACAAAAATAAAATAAAAAACAGCGTGTTCCATAAGAAAAAAAGTAACTTTGCGCTATATCTTGAAAAATAAAAGTGGCGGATAAAATCCAGTTTGAGATCTGAATTCTGCTCTAATAGATCTACAAAAAAGTGATTCATAACAAACAGAAATTTTTATAAATAAAAAAGTTACAGGCCCTATCCCAAAATGCAGACTTTTCAAAAGGCCCCCGTAGATAAAAAATGAGTGGACATATAAAAATGCGCAAAGGGGGGTTGGTTTTTCTCTATCTTCGCTAGAAGTCCGTAGGTCCCCATTTACGACATATATAAAAATAGATGCAAATTTGCCGGAATTTTTGCCGTTTTTTTAAAATATCTCAACCCATTACTCGAGAAGTAGCCAACCGATTTAAACCAAATTTTGTACAATCATAAGGCCGAATGTGTGCTCAGTGACTGTAATGCCCTTGTGCACCACTTCCACTTACCACCTCCACTTGTTCAAGTGCCACTTGAACTGAGGGTGACCCTTGAGATTTACTTGGTTTGCAAAAGTTCCGAATAGGTTCCACTTGCAAAAAGTAAGAAAATTATTGGCAACGTGGCAATTATTTGCATTATTTTGTATTTTTATGTGCTGACCATAATTTTTACCTGTCAGCTGTCAAAAAGCAACGTAAAATTTAAGGTTATTAAAAAAAAATTATTGATGATTTATGATTATATGGAGGAAGAGGCAAACAAAACTACTATACTTGATGCACTATGAAACCTGGCCATTTATTATCACACCACCAGATTAAACCAACTCCTTTTTGAGTTTCTTTGGAACGAATTTGCGAAAAAAAGGTGAATTATTCGCTTAGCGAAAAAAGTTTGTTTTTAAGTATTGTGCAAAGTTTTAAAAACACATTTTTTTTGGCATTCTAAACCTTTTGTAAAAGGTATCTTCATCAAAAGTGTTGAAATAATCCATTCTTTGAAAAATACTTCTTGGTATTCCATTGATTTCCATTTTAATTAAGCACAGACAACCAGATCACAGAAAGATTTTAAGGCAACGGAACAATTTTATATACTCATAAAATTAATGGCTTTTGTTTAAAAACGTTACCAAAAAATAACCTAAAAATGCTCTTAAGCCGAAGTATTTGTACGGCTTATCTTAACTACAGCTTAAGAGCCACTTACATGATATTCCACACCCTTGCAAACCAAAACTAAAGCTTAAGCTCGGCTTACATGTCAAACCGAACCTGTGCACATGGGCATAAGTAGTTGGTTTTTGAGAATAGTTTTTAGTTTTTCAGTTTTCAGGATTTTCTCGATTGAGAGATTGTTTGCCCCTTCTTTTTTTGACGGTTCCTGAACTGCTATTGCCTTTAAAAAAATAATTTCTAAATAAGTTTTGAATACTCTACATATACCGTTTTTAAGTTTTAGGGCAAAACATCCATAAATACGCAGTTTTTTTTTTTTAAATGCATTTTTACAAAAATCGCCATATCTCAAAATCGGCAAGCTCTAATGGGATGAAAACTGCACATGATTTCTTGAAGTTTTTTTACATAAGAATCAATCAAATATTTTACCCATTTTGTAGATGGCGCTGACGTAATTCACTTAATATTTGTCAAAACGGGATAGAATTATAATAAAAAAAATAAATAAAGAAATTTTGAAATATTTTTTAAAATACATATTTCATCATTATCACGTGACTGCAGCCTACATTAAACAAATAATTAGAGCTTTAAATAAGGCTTATTTAAACAAATGACAAAAAACGGCCATAGAAAGGTAGGAGATACGGTCGGTCTCCATAACGCTGCGGGTAAGAAGATTCCGGGTTCGAATCCCGGCTTTTTTTTCAATTCAATTTATTCTGTACTTTGACCTATAAACTTATATTTTAAATTTTAAGCACATGGTGCCCGGGTCATAATTGTAAATGAATAAGTAGACTAATACACATTTAAAGTCAGCACTATCAGTTACATGCTTAAGAAACATAATTATTTTTTCGTATAATTAAAAACACGTAACAAGAGTTTTTTTTTTAAATACATATACACTAACACAGTAATTATAAAAAAAAATATAAGAGAAGCAGAACTGACGAAAAACGAAAATATTAGGGGAAAAAGCGCTATTGTTTTAAGTATTCCTTGTATGAATAAAAAGCTTTCGCCACTAAATATTTCTTAATTTCTCTATAACACATACTATCCTTAACTATAGATTTTAAATCATTTGGTAAGTATTGTAATATTTAATGGCTATGTAGTATGGAGACTTCTTAAAAAACTAATTTTGATGTTTTGGCAAGCGCAAAAGTTGACCATTTCGAGTATTGTGCTCGTGGAAATCAGAGACTTTTGTAACCTGAGATGGAGAGTTGTTTATTTTTGACCTAGCATATTTTATTGCTTTATATATATATATATATTTATATATATATATATATATATATATACCGTAGACTGTTAAGATATTATTTCTGATAAAATAGTTTTTGCAGGATTCCCTAGGATTTATATTAAATATAGTTCTCACTAATCTCTTTCGTAGAATGAAGACCCTACTTACAGTTGAGGAATCTCCCCATGCAAGTATGTTATAACTTAAATATGAGTAGCCTAATGTGTAATAAACAGTGAGTAGGTCTTTGGTTGTAACAAAGTTTTTAAGTTGGCGTATGGCATAGCATGTACCTAGGTACATGGATATTTTGTGTTTGTCCCAACTTGTTTAACGCGTGCGAACACTTGGCTAGACTGGGTAATTGATCCTGAATTGGATGGAAATGCCCAGTAAAAGAAAGAGATACCAACGAATCCTCGTCCTCCTTTTACATCGTGCGCAGAGCGACTGCAGGATCGTTGAATTTTGTTGAACATTTGGCGCGGTATACAATAAAAAGACTTAGTTTAAGAAAAAAAATGTTCCGAGATAAAATGTAGAGAAATTGCTGCTCTACAATGTTTTTCGTAAAAATTTTTCAATCAGATTAACAGGAAATTAGGAATAGTGAGAAAACTGATATCATAATGCTCATTTTGTTTAAATAATGAAATTCTGAGTATGAACAAAAAAGTTACTATAATTTTGAAACGCGTCGTTTTGAAGGTATTGCTTTATTGCAGTTAAGGGGGTGTTAATGGTGCAAATCTATAGTTAAGCTTTCCCAGTGGTACCCTACACCCATGAAATATTTCAGGTTGCTCGCTTTTAATTCTCAGAAAAATTACAATTTGCTTGTTGGGTTTTTTTAGTTTATTAAACTGTATAACACTGTAGCGGTCTGAAAATTGCCTTCAATACCTTATTAGATTAATGAAGAAATTTATTAATTGATAGAGATAGAGATAAAATATATGTTTTGTAGCTTAACACGCTTTTGCTCTAAAAGGTATATACGGATATTATACTCTTTTGTTTGTTTCGAATCTCGAGCACTTTGTTAGATGTCACCTTCAATGAAAAAAACTACGCTGCAAACCATTAAGCCCATTTTCGACCTCGGACGTCATCGTAAATCATCGGCCTCAACAAAACACCGTCGAGCGAGCGACACATTTAAATAAA
Organism: Oxystoma pomonae; assembly: GCA_963921995.1. Taxonomy (NCBI): domain Eukaryota; kingdom Metazoa; phylum Arthropoda; class Insecta; order Coleoptera; family Brentidae; genus Oxystoma; species Oxystoma pomonae. Next base: position 34,689,983 of record OY998164.1, read on the forward strand.
AATCTCTGCCAATCATTTATCCCAGGAAAAAAGGGAGACTTTTACGGAAACGAGAATGCAGCTTTTTTTTCGGAAAATAATTACTAAATTAAACGAGTAAACAAACAACCTAATAACTTTTTAGTACTTAGATTTAATTAAAAAGTTAAATAAAAAACAGTTTTTAAAAGACCAAGGATTTTAAAAAGGTTCTCTGCATGGTGCTTAGATTAAAAAAAGACAAGATATCTGGTCAAACGAAAACTCCTTGGCAAATAATAACCACTGTTTATTCACAAATAAAATCACGACAACACAAAGGTTAGAATTATCGAATATTTTTCTATCCTTTTAAAAGACGTTAGAAAGATAGGGACAGAGAATTCTGTATCAACCACTTTAGGTCGTGATTGGCGTGGGTGGGGAAAGTCGGCAGAGCGCAGACGGTCAGATGATATTTTTATTGACATAAGGTTTTTCGTGTTATTTATTTTAAAATTTCAGGATGATTTAAGCCGATTATAAGTCGTTTTAAAACCACATTTTGTCAAAAAACGTTTATAGTGTGTTTTTTACCAGTAGCAGAATATTTCAGTACATTTAAAGTGATATTTTGCAACAAGTCGTCTAATAAAGAAGAAGTTAAAAAACCTCCAAATCAGTTACTTCAACCGAAAAGAAACTAAAAAACAAAAGATCAAAAGATCTTGGGTGAAAATAACGAAAATTCAAACTTGGATGAGTATTCCACACGGAACACACAAAAGAGCAAAGCGAAAAGAGAAATGAATAAACGATGTTACGCCCTGGGTAACCAGCGTGGGCTCATTAGTAGTTTCACTGGTCACTCTCCACTATACATCATTAAACACCATCATACACTTAGATTTCCAACCTTGAACCACTCACAAATAGGCATCGTTCCGCACTGGTACTTACTTATCCAAGTTACCTAATACGAATTCGTCCTGGCGTGTTAATATTTCCAGTAGGATTATGCTCCTAAGGCAATTAAAACAAAGAAGAAGTTAAAAAACCTCCAAATCAGTTACTTCAACCGAAAAGAAACTAAAAAACAAAAGATCAAAAGATCTTGGGTGGAAATAACGAAAATTCAAACTTGGATGAGTATTCCACACGGAACACACAAAAGATCAAAGCGAAAAGAGAAATGAATAAACGATGTTTCGCCCTGGGTATAGTGGATGCTGACCAGTGAAACTACTGATGAGCCCACGCTGGTTACCCAGGGCGAAACATCGTTTATTCATTTTTTTTTTCGCTTTGATCTTTTGTGTGTTCCGTGTGGAATACTCATCCAAGTTTGAATTTTCGTTATTTCCACTCAAGATCTTTTGATCTTTTGTTTTTTAGTTTCTTTTCGGTTGAAGTAACTGATTTGGAGGTTTTTTAACTTCTTCTTTGTTTTAATTTTCTTAGGAGCATAATTCTACTGGAAATATTAACACGCCAGGACGAATTCGTATTAGGTAACTTGGATAAGTAAGTACCAGTGCGGAACGATGCCTATTTGTGAGTGGTTCAAGGTTGGAAATCTAAGTGTATGATGGTGTTTAATGATGTATAGTGGAGGGTGACCAGTGAAACTACTGATGAGCCCACGCTGGTTACCCAGGGCGAAACATCGTTTATTCATTTCTCTTTTCGCTTTGATCTTTTGTGTGTTCCGTGTGGAATACTCATCCAAGTTTGAATTTTCGTTATTTCCACTCAAGATCTTTTGATCTTTTGTTTTTTAGTTTCTTTTCGGTTGAAGTAACTGATTTGGAGGTTTTTTAACTTCTTCTTTGTTTTAATTTTCTTAGGAGCATAATCCTACTGGAAATATTAACACGCCAGGACGAATTCGTATCAGGTAACTTGGATAAGTAAGTACCAGTGCGGAACGATGCCTATTTGTGAGTGGTTCAAGGTTGGAAATCTAAGTATATGATGGTGTTTAATGATGGATAGTGGAGGGTGACCAGTGAAACTACTGATGAGCCCACGCTGGTTACCCAGGGCGAAACATCGTTTATTCATTTCTCTTTTCGCTTTGATTGGAATACTCATCCAGGTTTGAATTTTCGTTATTTCCACCCAAGATCTTTTAAATCGTCTAATATTTTGAAAACAAAGAGAGAGCAAGTGAAATCAGTCAGTGGCGGTACATGCCGGTAGGTACTAGATCCTTAGATTAAAATATCAACAAACACTTTTTTTATGAAGTAGTTAATTCCCAATGCGTCAAATGAGATATTTTCGAACGTTTTTATAAGGTTTTATTCGAGTTTTTTTAATAAAGTCGATAAAATAAAGCATACTTTTGATGAAGTAGCTAATGGGCAATAAGATATTTTCGAAGGTTAATTTATAAAATAAAGGTAGGTAAAGTTAATTTTAAAAAACCAACTTGCAAACAACAATAAAAGTTAATTCACATGTGTTCAGGTTTGTAAGGATATTGAATTCCGACCTCTTATCAGAATATTAAGGTTGATTTATACTGCCGCCATTGCCATCTGCGCTCGCCCTTTGAATTGATATTTAAACCTTTTTGTCTGTCCTAGATGTATCTATGTACCCTAAGCATTATTGACTTTATTGTGTACTGAAGAAGTCAGTTATTAAGTAAGTTTCTGCTAATAACCAGAAAAAATAACAAAATTAACAAACACAATAACATCATTTTGGTGCTATGAACTGTCTTTCTTTGTTTTAATGTTTGGTATAATTTTATTGTGTTGAAAATTGAAATTGCTATAAATCATATACAAACTTTGTAATAAATTTCTTTTATACAAAATTATACTACAAACATTTACTGTTAGGAAGCTGCCAAAGCTCAAGTTGGCAGAATTATTTTTTGCATGTTTTTTAAATTATTTTACAGATTTCATATTATAGTAAAATTTTAATAATATAATCCATGTGTAAATTTCTATCTAAGTAGGTACGCCACTGATGTGTTTACTATAAACAACAGAAAGGTAAACATTGGTCCATATAATAATATAACCAAAGTCTCCGTAAGTGTCAGGTATCTTGTCTCTTTTTAATCTAAGGCATGTTGGTATATTTTGTAACTCGTTTCTTTAAGTTCAGAAAGTAAATTTTCCGATCATAAAGGTATAATAACTAAAATAGAGACATTATGTTTACTACAGTTTGCGATCAGATATAAGGTAAAAAATTTGGTAACGATGCCAGATTGTGCTGAAGTTTTATCCCTACACGTAATGTTTTTACAAAAATATTATTTTTTTAATGTGACGTCGTTTTTCGACCCATTTTATTTTACTGGTGTTGGTTAGTTGGAGAGGGTTCAATAAAACACAGAAATTTAATTTTTTTCTATTATTAGGCCATCCTCAGGGCACTAAAATACAATTAAATAATGTACAATTTGTTGAAAATATTCATATGTTTCACATTAAATTCTAATTAACTTTTTTTCCTTCATGTTTTAAAATATATAAATAAATACAAACGTACATGAAGAAAATCGTATAAAATATCACAAACACTATTACGATACTAGAAACATAATGTTTAATGTTACAAGTATATAAGTTTTGTTTTCTTAAGAGCAGGCCAGGATTCCAAAATTCCGATTAATTTTTGTTTAACATTATCATAATAAAAAGCACGTTTTAAAAACGTTTCTTTGAAAAGAGAAAACATGTAAGAACTTATTTAAGAAAAAACACGAAGAAAACACACGTAAAAAAATTGTGTAGCAATAGCTTTGTAATTTTATTTTTAATCTTTTTAAAATATGTGTAAAATAATAAACTGTAGTTTATTAATGAACACAAAAAAATGCTTTATGCGAGTACCGTGCATCAGAACGTGATAAATTAAAAAAATTTCAAAACAGATCCCAAAATATCCAATTTGACAAAAACTAATAATCTGGGTAGGTCCTAATTAATTTAGTCAAAAATAATTTGTTATGGTGTGTTATTTTGTTTAAAATATGTATTTGTTTTAGTGTTTTTCGTGTCTCTCTTCTAAATCATGAATTAAATTTTGAAATTTAAAATTCTTAAAAACTAATTCTTGTTCTTTGTATTTTTTCAGCCTTGATAATGACACGGATGGTGTCAAAATGTTGGCTATTGATTTAGTGACTTAATAAAAAATTTCCAGAAAGCCAAAAATCATTTCAGTTACAAAACAATTATTATTTTAATTTTTTAATATATATTGGGAATAAAACCTAGAAAATGTGACAACCTCGAACTTGTAGCAGGTCACCTAAATAACCGTGTACTACGCTGCCTTATTCATTATTTGCATGCTTAGTATTGCCTGATGCAGCGTTGCCAGTGGAGAAAACAATGGCTTTCCCTAAATCTAATGAGTAATCGCATTTCAAAGCGATTTATGAATGACTTGATGGGTCTTTTTTAGATGAGTGTCTTTCACCCATACATACTAAGCAAAAAAAATAACTTAGCTTACCGTTCCACATTACGAAGCAGATTAAATTAACACTGCCAGAATAGCTAAAAGTAAGATAATTTAAACTTTTTTATCATTAAAAAGCCAAAAATGTTCTTAGTTACACATTTCAGAATTATCAGCGTTAAATCTAAATGACAAGAAATATTCAAAAACTGTTGAGACTATCGTGTTTAATCGACTATCAAATTATCGCAATAAAATTTTAGCGGTCGCCATCTTGAATTGTTTTCAGTTGTCTTAGAGAATATGGAAAAAAATAATTACAATTTCAAGACATTTTGTTTTTAATACCTGACTGATCTCGATTTAATTGTAAAAAGTTTAAAATCAAATAAAGCGATCCATTTTGGAGATGGCGAAAATATTTTAAAAACTTTTGAATCTATCGTGTTTATCGGTTTCAAATTATAGTAAAAAGATATCTATTTTGTCAGAAAATAAAATGCTGAAAATAGTACCAATTTGGTTGGTTATTTTTGTCACAATCATAAAGATTTTATGGATATAAGTAAAGTTACCTCTAATAACTATTAACTGTTAAGGCTGTTAAAATTTGTTACCCTAAAAATTAACAGTGGGATTTACTAAGATCTAAAATAGTACCTCCCACAGGTCTAAATATTTACACCTGTGGAGGGCATTAAATTTTAAAACCAATTTTCAAAAAAACACTTACCCATACAGAAAAGACACAAAGTTACTGATTATTTTGTACTTTTATTGCTTCATACCACTGAAAAACTGCTTTTTTTTTGTCAAAATAAATACCATATTTTAGAAGAAAATGCCCTAAAACTAATTTTTTTGACAGGTTTCAAAATGGCAAATGGTGAATGCGCCAAAATTTTGGCATATAATAGCTTCATAATCTGTGTTTGAGGTTATAAAATTGGTAATTTTTTAGACCACCTCTGGGAGGTGGTTTAAATTTATAACCCCCAGAAAGGATTGTTTTGTGGCAATTGGTAATAGGTTCGTTCATAATTTCCCTAATTAATCACAATGATTAATTTACCTTATTTAATATCCCAAGTTGTTCATTAATCAATAAAACACCTCCAATTTTGTAAGGAAAAACGCCATAGGCAAAACAAACATAAGTGAAGGTCACTGATTATGCACGAAAAATATACCAAACAAAAAACCCAAAACAACTTTATTAATTTATTTACAAACTGAAATTAAAACATTGAGGTTATCTAAAAGCTCAGTCAAGAAAACTTTCCTTACTCAAAGCCCACTCATTTTAAAGCTGTAGCTTTCATCAGTAGAGGTTGGCAGAGGTAAAAGATCCAAACTCGCTGTCTGTGATTGAACGCAGCGCTAATATTTGTAAACTGACTTTTCGACAGTGACAGAAATGTGAACAAAATTTGCATTTTAGTCTTTTAATACATTTTAGAAATAAAAACACCTTTTACATAAATACAAAATTAATCTACTCCTTATTTTATTATTACCGATCTAAACCTTTGTGTAAGTAACAAGGGTAAGTTTTAATTGGAGTGACATACAATCCCAATTTTAATTTGTTCTACAGAGTGTTTACTATTTAAACCCCGCGTGAGTTTAAATTTTTTAATTTTCTTTTTTTCTAAATTGAAACTTTAATAAGCAAATTTATTAAAATTCTTTTTATAAATCAAATTATGTCCAAAACTCAAGGATGGTTGGTTTAAAGTGCTTAAAACCAGAAATTTCACTTAAACTTAGGACCGTTCTAAAATGGACTAAACCCTTTTAGTAAATCCCACCGTAAATGTTTTTCCTTTTATTGGTGAATACGTCAAATTCCAATATATCGAAAAATATTATTAAAACAACTTATATTTTTTTAGATTAAGCTAGATATAATTAAACTATAAAAAGGTATACAAACCAATTATTAAAAAAAATCGTACAAGATCGTCGATCCCCGAGAGATAGACCTCTCATCTACTCCTGTTTTAGTGACTTTCGGTCCAGATCGGTGACCATTTTGACATTTAAATCATGTAACAACTGTCAACAGTGTCAAAAATGGCTTCTGCTTTGGAACCATATGGTACTAAATCGTAAGCAGTTGAGTGGCTTATATCTCGAAGGTGTCGCCTGGACTACCACTGCTAATCGAAGATATATTTTAAGAGTAGGAATGTGAATCATGTGACAATACATTTTGGATTCAAATAAACGCCACATTTTGTTAAAACTAAGACACGGCTCGGAGCACTTTTCAAATATTTCAAATTGGTGGCGTTACAAAGAAATTTTCACAATTAGCATTTGGACGTCGTTTCGACGTTGACGTAGACAACCTGACGTTCGGAAGCTACGTCAGATAGCGCACCGACTCAAATGTATACCAAAATGGGGAATACAAATCCGGGTTGTAACGACGTCGCCATACGTAGATTCCATAGAGCGAATACAGAAATTTGTACTACAAACTAATACGTGCTTAGTGCAAATAGCTCAACGCCTGGACAACAAAGTTAGTTACAATTTTTGTATAAATTTAGGAGACCCCTACGCTTTGATTCGAAATAACAACCAATGGTCAAAAAAATATTCCTAGATTTTTATACTTGCAACGTTGGCAGACATAAAGATGCCGTCAGTGTTTTATGTCAAAATTATTACTTATCCCATGAGAACATTGAGACTTGTAACTTGTGCGAGCTTTAAAATCAGGCTGAATACCAAAAATTATCAACGCACTTCACTTTACTGACGCACATGACCATTGCAGGGCCGAAAATACACGATCGCCACGGATATTCTCACTTTTTCAATAAAAAATAAGGTTTTATTGGAAAAAAAACTTCACCATTCTTTTTAAAATATGCCTATACGATCTATTTAGATATTTCAACAATATTTTATTGCAAAGTTAACAGGATTTCACGATATTTCACACAAAAATGCAAAATATCCGATCGGCTTTATTGTTTATCCATAACTACCGCAAGGAAAAGATGGCTACGTCAGAGAATTCCAGTAAACTTGCCCGATTTCCACTGCCACGCCAGTTTTATTTTTCAAATCTTACTTACAAACGTTGGTTTCATCTACAGTAGGGAATTATTGAAATGCAGTTAGGGCCCGGCACTAATAAGGCCAGGCACTATTTTGATGCTGTTGACAGATACGCGTGCGCAAGAACGACCACATTTAGTGCCGAGGTTAGGACCTGCCCTTATTTGTGGAGGAATTATACTGGGCCGCATCTTGGCTGTGTTTAGCCGTATTTGACGTTTTTGACAACTATTCGCCATTTTTTTGACCATAACCCTACTTTCAGGAATTTTTTGTGTTGTGACGGCCAAAAAGGCAAAAATTGGGACAAAATAGCACAAGAAAATTAAAAAAAGCAAGGCTCAAATACTTCGTTTTACCGATGAAGACAATATTTGTTTGCTACGAGAAGTAGTTCAACAAAATCCCTTCAGAACTCTAAATGGTCCTTCTCTCCACCCTCCAAAAAGAACTTTGCTTCCAACACATCATCCATGCTTTTGATCACTCAAAACATAAAAAAAAGCAACACAGAATTTCGAAAACAGGCAGTATATATTTGTAGGTTAGAAATAAAGTCGTATCGTCACCGTTTTGCTAGAAGCGCGTTCAATAATTCTATAATTTGCACCTTTTAGAGTCAGGCACAGCCTGTGTTAAGGTCTGTTCTGTTTAAGGAACGTTGCTTCCAAAAAAGATTCCTCCACTACGTCTATCTGACATCGGAACAAGACCCAGAAAGGTGGCAGTAGTGAGTATTAACGCAATGCCAAAAATTCTATCCTGCAAAAGTTTGTAACAATGTTTGCGTCTTTTCCAACTGACTTTAATTTTCTCTTCCGTTTTATATATGTTTTGCAACAACGCTTTGTGGTAAACTGCTTTATGGCCTAGTTAAGTTAAGTTTAAAGTTGAACTTCTACCCAAATTTATCATAAAAGTCCTGTGCTAGCTATTCGTCATGATTTTGTTGAATTGAATATTTGAATTGGGTTTTCTTTAGCATTATTAGCTAGGACACAAAAATGTATCGCACGCACGAAAATACAAAAAGGAAGTCTAATTTTCACTACTTTGGGTTGGATTCCAAACCCTAACGTTGTCAAATATCATCACCACATACATTGGGTACATTTGCCGCATCCCGGACGTGGGACAGACGTCGTAATTTTGACTGATTGCAACGTTGGCAGGACAGACGTTAAACCGTCGTCAGAAAACTTTACTAACATAAGTACTACAAGTTCAGACGTCGGGCTAACGTCTTACTCAGTACTACATGCCAATGTTCTCCTTAACGACGTCGAAGCGTTGTCGGGAATCCCTAGAATACACACAACGGCTCCAAATGTTATCTCGACGACTTACGTCCGTCTATACAAGCTAAGACGTTGTAACAACGAAATATAAAGTATAATCCTTGACTTAAACCACTAAAGTCGTCAACTGACTATATTTTATACTCCCTCTGACGTTAAATGCTGGACAAAAATAGTCGGAAGATGAAAAAATGCTATTTGGGTTAGCTTGTTCGTCAAAAAAATCAAAAAAATTTTCCGAGCCGTGTCTGAGTTTTTACAAAATGCGCCTTCCATTGAAAGTTCAGCCCATTCTGATGTTTATTTGACTCCAAAAAGTATTAAATTAGATTAGAATAGATTCTTTATTTCCATAAAAAAAATAACAAAAATTTTTTCGAAATTGTCAAGTTTCTCCTACAATCTAAATGCGTACTTAAAATTTAAAAAAAAGTGACAACCAATAAACCCTTATATTAAAAGTTGTAAATACTCATCTACTCTTGAAATTTATTAAGGGTTTTACAAGCTTAAATATTACCTGGTAATTTATTAAATAGAAGAGGACCTAAATTATTAGGTGATCTAAATGATACCTTAGATTTACATACATTTGTATAAAGACTTGAAATGCTTTTGGTATTTATTATGTATACTACAGTTTTTTTTGAAATTTTTAACATTTTTAAAATCATACAAACACATTTTATAAATAAACAAAGACGGTAACTTTAAAATATTAAAATCTGCAAAAAGTTCCTTGCAACTATGTGAATGTGGAACACCAGCAATTGAACGTATACATCTTTTCTGAGCTAAAAATACATCCTCGGAGAGAGCTGACCAATCCTAAAAGCACACCCCGTACCTCAACCTGGAATCCGTATTTGCAAAATATATTTGAAGTAATTGATTTTTTGTTAAAATAGTTTTTAAATGCCGTAAAACATAGCTTCGTGAATGTATTTTGGGAATAATAAATCTTTTCTGAGCTAAAAATACATCCTCGGAGAGAGCTGACCAATCCCAAAAGCACACCCCATACCTCAACCTGGAATCCGTATTTGCACAATATATTTGAAGTAATTGATTTTTTGTTAAAATAGTTTTTAAATGCCTTAAAAAAAAGTCTATATGTAGTCCAAGAAACTTCGTGCTACTGCAACAAGCTAATTTTTGCTTATTTAAACTTATTTCCAGTTCTACTGACTTCTGAGCATGATGAAATCTCATAAGAGTAGTTTTGGATGGATGTAAGTAAAGAGAATGGCTAGAAAATTAGGAATTTATTTTTTCTATAAGGTGGTTCCGATTTATCAGATATTAATACTACGACATCATCAGCAAATGCTGCAAAAAATGCTTCAGGATCGATGTTGGTGACCTGATTTATATAAATTATGAAGAAAATGGAACTAAGAATAGAACCCTGAGGAACCCCCGTCTTAACCCTTCGCGAAGCAGAAGCTACACTTCTCAAATTATTCTGCGCATCCACATGTTGAATTGCAACATACTGCTCTCTATTTACAGATATCACAGTGATCGTTTTGAACGAAAGAAAAAAAAAGAATCTCTAATCTTAATCGATTTCAAGTAAAAGGCAACTGGAACACACACTGTCAATTTTTTTTCAAAAAAGTCAAGCGTCAGGCACGAAAAAGTCTAATAAATTCAGGTTGTTGAACTAAATTATCCTATTTCCCAATTCGGGACTATATTTAACCATCAGATCCTTGTTGCCCTGATGCGTGACGGTCGAGTGCTCGAATTGTGAAAATTGGATTTACTGGTCAAATATTTATTTTTCCTTTTTTGTGTCCATCCCGCTCGTCTGCCAGCGTTATGCCTATGTGTATACGGGTAGACTGACGTGTGTTTTTTATGCGTATTTTTTGCTTTTAATGGAATAAAGTTACATAGTTACATTAGTTTGTCAGTTTAAAATACAAAGTTGCAAGGAGAACCGCGTGAGCGTGGTGTGTACCTTACATATAGTACTAGGGGTTTTAAATATGAGGTCAGTCAAGCCACCTCCCCCCCCTTTCCGAAAGATATTGGAGTTTTGATATGCTTTTAATTTCGAAACAATTTTGAAGTAATTTTGAACCACTTCTAAAAATTTTGAATCACACTCCTTCCTGGTTTTTTCTCATATTCAAAATGGGGGGGGTGCAGCCGGACGTCAAGCTATCTTTAGAGGGGGTGTGCCTTGACGTCAACCTGCACCCCCATCATATTTTTTTAAAAGAACAGGGTTGCTGGTGGGGTTTTTCGAAATTCTTTTTGGTGATATTAGGAGTTAAAAATTAGTTCTTAATTTTGGGATAGTTTTTTTTCATTTTTCTCTACGATTTAAATGAGGGGGGTTAAGCTTGACGTTCGGCTGCACCCCTCATTTTGAATTTTTAAAAAAACCAGGAAGCAGTGTGGTTCAAAATTTTTAAAAGTGGTTCAAAATTAGTTTGAAATTAGTTCAAAATTATAATATTAATATAATATTATAATTGTAATATAATAATTATAATATCTTTCCGAAGGGTGGGGGGGTGTGGCTTGACTGACCTAAAATATGATGGAAAGAGTCTCAGCAAAAAATGGTGAGGTACTCTATCCATCATAATATATACCAATGCTCTGAGATGATTCGATTCAATTTATAGTTCTGTTGAAATACATGTAGTCCAAGAGGTCGCGAAAAAACGGTGCAAGAGTTAGGATGGACTAAGTTAGGTCAAACAATGGGGTACTTAGAAGTGCCTTTCCTTCGAGTAAATACAGAATCTTTGAAAATGTGTACAGTGGTAGTATGTTATGCCGTTAATATCATACTAAGTTTGCGACCACCTCAAGACGCCGCTCGCCTCATCTTATAAAGATGCCCCCTAAAAATAGTTGTTTGGCCATATCTCCCTTCCAGCGCCCCTTATGTAAAAATGTTTGAATAAATGGCGTGCAATATTTTTTTTAATTTTCCTGATATTGACCCAAATCAAATGCAATATAGGCAAAAACACTGTTTTTAGTATTAAAATGTTTTGGCGTCTGTTCTAAGTAAAGCTGGTGCTTTGAATCATTTACAGTAAGATTTACTAAGATCTAAAGTAGTACCCCCCATAGATCTAAATATTTACACCTCTGGGGGTGCTAAATTTTAAAACCAATTTTCAAAAAACACTTACCCGTACAGAAAAGACACAAAGTTATTGACTATTTTTTATTGTTACTGCAAAATACCACTGAAAAACTGCTTTTTTTTCAAAATATACCATATTTTAGGAGAAAATGCCCTAAAAGTATTTTTTTTTGATAGGCTTCAAACTGGCAAATGGTAAATACGCCAAAAATTTGGCATATAATAGCTTCATTATCTGTGTTTGAGGTTATAAAGTTGGTGATATTTTAGACCACCTTTAGGGGGTGGTTTAAATTTATAAATAGCACCCAGAAAGTATGGTTTTGTGGCAATTGCTAATAAGTTCGTTTATAATTTCTCTAAGTAGCCATTTTCACAAGGATTAATTTACCTTATTTATTATTTATAATATCCCAAGTTTTCCATTAACTATTAAAACACCTCCAATTTTGTCCAGAAAAACGCCATATTTTTAATCCGTTTTCAGAACAAAAAATGTATTTACGACGGCACTATGAGACAAAACAAACATAGGTGAAATTCACTGATTATACACGAAAGATATTCCAAACAAAAACCCAAAACAAGTATATTAATTTATTTAAATACTAAAATTAAAACATTGAGGTTATCTAAAAGCTCAGTCAAGAAAACTTTCCTTACTCAAAGCCCACTTATTTCAAACCTGTAGCTTTCATCAATAGAAGTTGGTGCAAGTCAAGGTACAAGCAGAGATAAGAAATTCGAACTCGCTGTTTGTGATTTTAACACAGCTAATATTTTGAAACTGACATTCCGACAGTGACAGAAATTAATACATTTCATAAATAAAAACACCTTTTAAATAAATACAAAATTAATCCACTTCTTATTTTATTTTTACACATCTAAATCGTTCAAGTATTAATTGGAAAAATTAATTAACAAGGATAAGTTTTAATTAGAGTGTTTGTGTTCACTATTTAAAACCCGCGTAGGTTTACATTTTTTAATTGTCTTTTGTTCTAAATTGAAACTTTCTTCTTAAATCCAACAAAAGATTGTGTTAAGATGATTATTCAATAAACAAATTTATTTAAATTATTCTTATAAATCAAACTATGCCTAAAATTCAAGGAGGGTTGGTTTAAAATGCTTAAAACCAAAAATTTAACTTAAACTTAGGACCGTTCTAAAACAGACTGAACCTTTTTAGTAAATCCCACCGTTAATGTTTTTACCTTTTTTTTTATCCTAAACAAAAATAAAAAAACAGACATTAAGTCGTTTCATCTATTTTTATTTATTTAAAAGATGCTACAAGTTGCGTATTCCTTTATCACCCACTAAAAACGTTTGCAGAACGATCATTTACACCCTGTGTGCTTATTATAAAACCAATCGTGTTATTTTTTTTAAATTTAATTCCATTATGAACTAACTTATCAATTAATACTGTTTTCTTCGAAAATCATAACTAAATAAAGGTCTTTTAGAAAGAAAAAGCATAGAAAAAAATATTTATACAAAAGTACACAATGAACGGTATTCAGGAAACCAATCTTTTGAAATATATTGCGTACGTCGGTTGCCATTAGCAAAAAAGGGTCGAGTTTTTTTACAGGGGTAAACATTTTTTTGCCTCAAAGCATATTGATTCCGGGTTAAAAGCTTTTCAAGATTTTTAAGGTCATACAAAACTTTAGTTGATTATTTAGTCAAGGGTTTAAAGTTACCACACGTAGCAAGTAGCAAGGCATTCTAGATTCTTTACAATAATGTGGCGTACCGCCTTTATCACATCCTACTATATGATTTATGGAAAAGATATAACTCGACAAATATTTATCCGATTTTTGTAAAAGGAACACCGTTTTGAAGAAAATTAAAAATGCATTAAAAAAAATTGGGGTGCTCCACAAGAAAAATACCAAATTTGTGTTATATATCAAGAACTAAAAGTGACTCATGAAATCTGATTTAGTGATTAAATTCTAGTTTAAAAACTCTACAAAAATGCAAGTAACACACCAAAATGCAGATTTTTATGACTATTTCGAATATCCAAAAATTTGTTAGGTTAGGTTTGAATTCGTCCCCGAGTCTAAGTAAAAACGCAATCACTTTTTAGGGCTATTTTTACTACTTTGTTCCCTCGAAACTCTTCCTTATCCTACAAGCCCGTATTATTGGAGAAAAACGGTAACACCTTACCTAATTTTGTAAGGATCTCTTTAAGACTGGTTTACTGAACCTAAAATGATCCTTGGGTTACATGGGTACCTTGTAGCTACCTACATATTTTTTTTATGGGAACCCATAGTTTATCAGAATTTTCAAAATACGAATTGTTTTATGCAAGAATTTTTTTTCAAGCAAAACATTTTCCATCAGAATCGGAATTTTAAAAGCTTTTAACAGAATCATAATCTATCGGAATGAAACGAACCTCTCTCTCTTCTTTGTTTTATAGCATTAAATTACATTTTAGAGAAAAAAAAAGAACAAAACATATTTTAGGAAATGAACAAGATCTAAGGATCTGGGTTGAGTAAGGTCAGGTTGTGTTCTGTATCTTTTTTATCGCGCCCAAAAAATTCAATATAATCAAAACAATAATTTTTTTAAAGAAAACTTTTTCATTTTCCACCACAATTGTAATGTAAAGAATCCATTCTTTATGAGATCGTTTTTAACAGAATCGTAATCTACCAGAATGAAATGAACGTCTCTCTCGAGCTGATATAGGTCAGTTAAAAGTGAATCCGTCCTTCTCTTTTTTATAGCATTAAATTATATTTTAGAAAAATAATTCTTACCCAACAAAAAATGTTGAGGTAACAAAAAAGATCTAAGGATCTGGGTTGAGTTGGGTCAGGTTGTGTTGTGTTGTGTCCAAATTAAGTACCCAACGATATCATTTGGATTATTTTTATTGTAGGTAGCTGCATTTATGCATTTTTTTAGTGAAAATGCTCCATTATCGATGAAAAAAATAAAAAAAGAAGGTACCTTATAGTTTTAAATTTGCAATCAGATTTTTTGCATATAGTATTCACAACAAGTCTGGCCTCTAGAATAATAAAATAATCACTCTCCCAAAAATCCCTAGCAAAACACAAATACAAAAAAATAGCTTCCAAAACAGGAAAAATAACAACTACATAACCTAACTTTTGAACGACGAGTTCGAACTAACACCAACTCATTCGATGGGTTTCTTGACGGAATCGATTAACAACTATTGATTTTACTTGCTCGCAAAGTTATAATACAAGCTAAAAGCAAAAAATAGCCCTGGACTCAATCATTTAAACAAAAAAAAAATGAAAAATCCGAAAATTTAATTTAATTTGTGAAGCCTTCTTACAGTTTTTAAATGGCCGACAAAAATCATCTGGTGACTTTGTGTTGTCATCAGGTCGAAAAATAGAGCAAAATTACTAGACCGTATCTATTCTACGGAGCGTGAGTGCTTAAGCGTAGTTGCATCTCAGTGCGCATACTCAGAATGGATACGTCGTACAACAGTGACTACGGCTCACCTATCTTTAAGACCACCCTCGCAGTATAGCTAGCATATCCTAACTATTTTGTTATCTGTGGGTTTTCATAATCCACAGTTTCACTTCTTCCATTTTTTATTCTATTGCCCTCTTACTTTTTTTCAACAAAGAAGGAAATAGAAGTAAGCGGCATGAAGTAATAATCAGAATGAAATGGACGTCTCTCTCGACCTGATATAGATCAGTAAAACGTGAGGTTAAACGCGACTTCGTTCTTCTCTGTTTTATAGCATTAAATGAAATTTTAGGGGAATAATTTTCACCGAAAAAATGTTAAGGAAAAGAAAAAGATCTAAGTATCTGTGTTGTGTCTATAATTTAAGTCTAAAAGTATCTTCCAACATTAGGCACAATGAAACGATCGTCTCCCTCGTGGTGATGTGAGTTAAACGTGACTCCATCGTTCTCTATTAATATCATTAGATCAAATTTTAGGTAAATAAATCTTACAGAACAAAAAATGTTAAGAGCACAAAAAAGATCTAAGGATCTGGGTTAAGTTGAATCAGGTTGCTGGGATGAGTCCTCAGTTTTTTCTTAATACGAAACTGTTCTGTGTTTTATATTTTTTTTATCGTGCCCTTAAAAATTTATTCTAATTTTAGTCCACAGACATTTTTTCAGAGCTGTTGTCGATATGGCCACACTGCTAGCGTTAAAATAATGGTGGTTAATGTAAAAACATCAAAATTTACAGGAACAAAACGATTGCGAATAATGTAAAAAATATGTTGATAAGGTTTTGATTTAATTTTCAAAAGTAAGCAATTAGCACCAAAGAGTTAAGTGACCACTTAGTTAAGTAGGCGGTTAGAATGTGACTTGGAACATCTCGCCAAAATTTGCCAACTCACATTTTAACCACCGACTTAATTGGTGGCCAGTTAACTCTTTGGTGCATATGGCCCTGCGCCCGAGGACTCTACTTATAAGAAAATTTGGTTTGAAGGTTGACAGATATATACATAACATAACATACATAATAATGTATAACATACATAATCACTGTTTTACGCTCTTTGATCTTACTTGGGAATCTTTTAGTTAATTGTGGGTGACATTGGCAACAGCGTATCGGTTTATCAAGTTTATTATCCCTTTCGCTTTTATTTATTAGCTCTTGCACTTCTTCCTCAATACAAGCTATTTCGGCACCCTAGGAAGGAACTATCGAATACTGTATAAAAATATTAAAAAAGCTATTGACACCAGGAAGGACAAATATTTTAAAAATTTATCCGAATATTTTAAAGTCATTATTAAACGAGATAGAAGGGAGTTTCATTTATAATCGATATCCCTGTACCTCGTCTGCATTAATAGAAAAGTCTAAAGGTATATTTACTCAAATTTTAATGCTTAATGGGTAATTGATAAATGTAATTGATAATTAATGGCATATCGGACAAAGCGTTTTTGTTTCTCACTTCATTACGACCAGGCCTCCAATGTCTAATGGAGAATCCAGACACCTACAGACTTGTTTCATCCTTATTAGGAATCATCAGGGAGTAATAGGATCGTACCTGGCAGCTACACAGGCACCATGCACACCTCTCGAATTTAAAGCAAAAAGTTTGTAATCCGCGGAGACGTAATACCTATATGCACCACCTGTCGAATAAACCGAGAAACAAAAACATCAAAATTACTTAAAAAAGTAAAAATAGAATCCTGTACATTTCAGCAGGTTATAAAGAAGAAACCTGTAAAATTATAAGGTCACTGTAACATGACTCTTAAAAAGAGGTAACGTTCGCAGCAGCACCGCCCCAATTGGAGATTCATACTACGTGGCCCTAATTTTAAGGCATCAGCAAACAATCGGTCCGGAGGAGGCTTGTTGCGCAGGACTAAAAAACCAAAATATTTAAAAAACAACAAAGTGAATCTCGTGTCCGCAAATAAAAATTAAAGTAACACTCGTGGCATATCGGAGAAAGCGTTTTTGTTTCTCACTTACAGACCTGTTTCATCCTTATTAGGAATCTTCAGGGAGTCATAAGATTGTACCTGCCAGCTGAAGCTACACAGGCACCATGCACACCTTTTGAATTTAAAACAAAAAGTTTGTAATCCGTGGAGACGTAGTACCTGTATGCGCCACTTGTCGAATAAACCGAGAAACAAAAACATCAAAATTCAAAAGTGCAGAAGATCGTAAATCGTAACATTCGCAGCAGCACCGCCCCCAATTGGAGCTTCATTCTACGTGGCCCTAATTTTAAGGCATCAGCAAACAATTGTTCCGAGGAAACTTGTTGCGCAGAACTAAAAAGCCAAAATATTTTAAAACCAACAAAGCGAATCTCGCGTCCGCAAATAAAAATTAACACTCGTGGCATATCGGACAAAGCGTTTTTGTTTCTCACTCACAGACCTGTTTCATCCTTATTAGGAATCACCAGGGAGTCATAAAATTGTACCTGGCAGATGAAGCTACACAGGCATCATGCAAACCTCTCGAATTCAAAACAAAAAGTTTGTAATCCGTGGAGACGTTGTACCTGTATGCGCCCCCTGTCGAATAAACCGAGAAACAAAAACATCAAAATTGAAATGTGCAGAAGACCATAAATACAGAATCCTGTTCTTTTTAGAAGGTTATAAAGAAGAAACCTGTAAAAGTATAAGGTTAAACATTGAATGCCTGGTCGTAATGAAGTGAGAAACAAAAACGCTTTGTCCGATATGCCACGAGTGTTACTTTAATTTTTATTTGCGGACATGAGATTCACTTTGTAATTGATAGTGTTTAATGCGTAATGTATAATGCTTAATTATTAGGAGTGTTTACCCAAGTTTTTATGCATAATAGTTATAGGAGGTCTTTATACCATTTTTATGCTTATGTTTAAAAATGAGTTTGGTAAATCTTCCATAAATCACAATTTTATACAAGGAATAATATTTTGGTTGGTTGGATTTTATCTGCTTTTTTTTAAATAGATAAACAATAAATAAATTAATTGATATTGATTTGCTTTTTATACAATTTTTACTACTATAGTACCCAAAAAAACGCAAACGTGATCGAAAAAATTACAAGTGACAGATTATGCACGCGAGTTTTATTATTTTGATTAAATTTAATGCACACTCAAAATCACACGGACATATTCAGAGAACAAACTTTTCAAGAAAATGAAAACATTTAACCACTTTTATAAAACAATTTTCCTTACCGTCCAACACCACACACACAAAGTTTATCGAAAATTTTTTTGCGAGAATTTTATTGAAGATTTTGATTACTGTGACAAATATTAGAAAATATTTAGTCCAAACCAAATTTATTACTTTTATTTAAATATTAGAGACATAAAGCTATTTGTAACTCATCGCGGTATACGTATCCGCATCTAGCGAGAACCAAGCACATTGATTGGTCAGAAACTTGTAGCACGTTCGAAAAGAGCAGATATATACTAATTTAAGGTGTTTCTGAACGCAATAGGTGCTGAGATACGATACGTGTGCCGTAACGATACGTGATACCTAACGCATCTCAATACCTATCGCGTTCAAGAACACCTTAGATTAGCATATATCGGCTCTTTTCGAACGTGGTACAAGTTTCTGACCAATTAATGTGCTTGGTTCTCGCTAGATGCGAAAAAACGCAAACGTGATCGAAAAAATTACAAGTGACAGATTATGCACGCGAGTTTTATTATTTTGATTAAATTTAATGCACACTCAAAATCACACGGACATATTCAGAGAACAAACTTTTCAAGAAAATGAAAACATTTAACCACTTTTATAAAACAATTTTCCTTACCGTCCAACACCACACACACAAAGTTTATCGAAAATTTTTTTGCGAGAATTTTATTGAAGATTTTGATTACTGTGACAAATATTAGAAAATATTTAGTCCAAACCAAATTTATTACTTTTATTTAAATATTAGAGACATAAAGCTATTTGTAACTCATCGCGGTATACGTATCCGCATCTAGCGAGAACCAAGCACATTGATTGGTCAGAAACTTGTAGCACGTTCGAAAAGAGCAGATATATACTAATTTAAGGTGTTTCTGAACGCAATAGGTGCTGAGATACGATACGTGTGCCGTAACGATACGTGATACCTAACGCATCTCAATACCTATCGCGTTCAAGAACACCTTAGATTAGCATATATCGGCTCTTTTCGAACGTGGTACAAGTTTCTGACCAATTAATGTGCTTGGTTCTCGCTAGATGCGGATACGTATACCACGATGAGTTACAAATAGCTTTATGTCTCTATTGTGTACTCTTTAACGCTCTGCAAACTCAGACCGGTCGTTTATGATAACGTAGTTGCAGTTTTTTATAATTTTATACTTTTAGTTGTGTTTCTTTGTAGTTTTTTTTGTGCGAGTATTGCTATTATGCGTAAGTCGTATTAGATACTGATAAATAAATTAAAAGTTTTCTACAACTTTTTTAAATATAATTACTCTTACCCCCTTTACCCTATTAGCCTCTTTTGCCGAAAGTTTATTGTAAAAAATATTTGTCTTTCTTTACAGTTATGAACAACTACCAGGCCGCAGCGGCAGCCCAAGGCTTTGGACCACCCGCTTCCCCGCACGCCGCTGCAGCCGCAGCCGCTCAAAATGCGTCGGCGAGGGCGGCCGCAGCGGCTGCTGCCTTCCCAGCTGCATCTAGGTAACTATTTAAGCTCCTTTACTATTATCACAAAGAACATACAGGTTTTGTGCTATTATGCTCCCAGCAAACACATCTGTTACATTAACATAGTATTTACGTAAATCTTAAATGAAAAAAGTTACATAAAAAAAGTTTTTTATCAAATTTACGTAATATTTACATAACATATCTTATGTTTCTTTAATTACATTGTATTTACGTAATAAGAAGAGAACTTTTTGTATGGCATTATACGGAACATGGGAGTAACTTTTTACCTTATTGTGACATTGAAAGTACATAAGTATTATATGCTCAATATGACTTTAATTTTAATTTATGTTATAAATTTATATAGTAATTACATAAAGAGATCGTTACTTACGTGACGAAAAATTTACCCCAATTTTTACCTTTTGATTTACTTCCGAGTTACTGGTTAATCGATATCTGCTGTGTCCCAATTTTTTGTTGCCTTGTATTAAGAAGTAAGAAGTAGGGAACTTTGTTTATGGCAGTATGCAGAACATTGACGTTACTTTTTACCTTGTTGTAACTTCCAGTTTATCTAGAATATATGTAACAAATCATATGTTGTAACTTTTACGTACTATTTACGAAACGGTGTTGGCTGGGCTACTAACTCAAGGCCGCACACTCAACGAAAGCTTAACCCAGCCAGGGTTAATATTACGTAAAAGTTACATCACATGATTACTTTGTACTTTTAAATTAACGTACATTTAACGCATAATGCCATGCAAAAATTTCCTTATTTTATATGTAAATAAGATGTAATTAAAATAAGGCCGGCCACCGTAGCGCAGTAGGCAGCGTATCTGCCTGACGCACGGAAGGTTCCGGGTTCGAATCCCGGCTAGGTGGATGGATATTTTGGGTTTGTCTTTAACTTTGCATAAACTTCGCTGACACTGGGCATTGATCCTATAATGGATGGAAAGTCCCAGCATAAAAAAAACGTAAATATTACAACAAAAAATTGGGAAACGACAGATATCGATTAACTGGTAACTGGAAAGTAATCGAAAATATTTAGAATAATCTCTTACAAGTCACATCAATTTGATGTCACGTAAATAACGTACTCTTTATGTAACTGCTGTTAAATTTATAACATAATATATATTATATATATATTACGTATTGCAATGTAACATTTATGTCAAATTAAAGTCACATTGTATATATAATATTCTAACTACTACTACTACTTCTAATGTCACAACAAGGGAAAAGGTAACGTACATTTAACGAATAATGCCATTCACAAAGTTCCCTTCCATAATATTACGTAAATTTTATGAAAATTTTTTTATATAAATTTTTGTATGGGAAGGTCGTCGAAATTTTAAAAACTTTTTGGATTTTTGTTGGGAATTTTAAATTATCTTACCCCCCCCCCCTCAAAGTCAATTTCTGGGTGCGCCACTGTTTTGGTAGTGCCAATTTACAGCCCGACAACTTCGCCCACAACTATAACTTTAACGCTATTTGTCAGTTCTAAATAGCCTTCCAGCAAACACATGTTACATTAACATAGTATTTACGTACATCTAAAATCAAAAAAAATACATAATTTTTTTTAAATAAAATTTACGTAATATTTACATAACATAACCCTTGTTTCTTTAATTACATTATATTTACGTAATAAGAAGGGAACTTTCTGCATGGCATTATACAGAATATTACTTTTACTTTTTATTTTGTTGTGACATTAGAAGTATATAAATATTATTTACACAATATGACTTTAATTTTACTCAGTTGTGACATTCCAACATGTAATATTTATAGTACATTTATGTTATAAATTTATATAGTAGTTCCATAAAGAGTACGTTATTTACGTGACGTCAAGATTACCTCGATTTACTTTCTAGTTACTAGGTAATAAATATCTGCCGTTTGCCATGTATCATTTACGTTATTTTAATTGCATATTATTCACGTAAAAAGTAGGGGTCTTTTTGCATACCATTATGCAGAATATGGAAGATACTTTTTACCTTATTATGTCTTCCAGTTTACCTAGAATTTATGTAACAAAGTAATCATGTGTTGTAAATTTTACGTAATATTTACGTAACGGTGTTGGCTGGGTACGGATTTTATGTCGACGGTCTGGTTATTTGACGTTTAGGATATTTTATTAGTTTTTATTTTTCATTTTCAAAATAAAATTAATTTATTGTGGTTTTCTAGTCCAAACCAAATTTATTGCTTTTATTTAAATGTGTTTTAAAGTTTTTATTTAGTTATTCATGAAAAATCGCTCAAACAGAAAAACACACTTGGATGGAATTTAATGAAAGCTCGCCAAATCACAAATTCGCATGCCCTTCGTACATCAAAATTCTTACGTTAACCGCCCGTACGTTTGCGGCGTTTCATGGCAGTCCTTAACCCTATATGACGTTCAAATATCAACAGTATCCAATAGCGTTAGTCGTCGGACGATTTAGGCATCACCAAAAACTATCTAATATTAACCCTTTTTGATGACCCATTCTGTCGTTATACACTACAACATTGATCTGCTGGTACTTTACTAATATTTAACTTTGACCGCTGGCTACTGCTGGCACCGGCAATGATGTGCATTTTTGTTATTATTTTTATAAGGCAGAGCTTGCATATTTTAAAAAAGTGCCAAAAAAAACAACATTTTAGTACTTTTTTTTCATAAAGCAAGAAATTTCACTGTACTTTAAAAAAAAGGTAGTTAGTGCATCCAGAGTTAATGGAAATAGATCATGTGAAAATTTGTACAAAAGAAAATACAAATATAATCAAACATATTATTAGTAGTGGCAAACATGTACAACAGAGGTTAAAATCAGCGAGTATTGTACAAAACACTTACATCTTGTTAAAAATAGTTAGCTGCATCTATTGTAAGTAGATGGCGCTACTTTCAATATTTTTGCTCTAGAGAAGATACTACTATTAGATATATTTGTGTAGACAGCGAGAGCTGGGAACTGGGAATTTGAAAATTATTATCAAGAAGATTAGGAAATATGATGGTGATCATTATCCTTGGAATATTTTCAATATCCCTAATGGATAATTTCGGGGATATCCCTGGGACGTACTATACTATTAGGGTGTGAGATTGTGCTGTTTGTTTTATTTTTATGTAATTTTTATTTTTTTTAAACTACTTTCTACTTAGTACTTATCCGTTATATTTTTACCGTTATTAGAAAAGTACAAAGAAAAAATTGAAGTACAAGTACAACTTTTTTTACTAAATATAAACATGCTGGCCTGATGCAGGCTGTTGTTCCAAATCAATGCTAACTAAGTACTTTGCCGTTATTGACAGCACGGAAAGCAAGTACTTAAAAAATACTTTTTTTTAAATTTATGTTTGCTGGGTAACTAAACCCTAAATATATGACAAAACAGTGTTACCGGATGTACCGATTTTTTCTTTAAAAAGAGGAAGAAATGTTATGTTACAATTATTGTTACAGTCCTGGCCCGACTCTGGACATGTACAACAGCAGTGGCGCCGGCACGGGAGACAGTATGGGTTACGTGCAGGCCGCCAGCCCGCAGCCGTCCAGCTTTCCGGCCATCGCCGTCAGTCGGGCGCCTCTCAACTACAGTCCGGTAAGTAAGGTAAGATGTCCAATTTTTAATGAACTTTTTGTATTTCAGTCATTTGGAACATTGGACCTTTTACTTTCTATATAAGTCATCCTAAATATCCCCCTTCCCCTCATTATTATCAAACTGACACATCCGACTACTGCGAACATGAATGATTTCATTATTTCGGGGGGTAATGACGGATCTCAAATTAAAATAACAAAAAAGTTCATATATACTTTGTTAAAAAATTATTTGCTTTAAGTTATTTTCTTTAATAAAAAAATTTAAGTAAATAAAGCCTGCCCATATCCAAGTCAATAATTTGAGAAATAAGAACATATTAACATACACAAGTTAAAGTTTTTTTAATATTCTTTTCAATTAAATTCATTTATCTTGTATGAATACCTATTCATACATAGGGCAACAATATAGTTTAAAATTTTACAAAATTTAGGTTACTACTACTATACTAATATGGGTATTTGTAAAAATTTAAATAATACATTTTTTAAATTTAAAAGACAACACGATAATAAACAAGTAAATAAACATATTTTACGTTACCTTCAAATAATGATAAAATCTTACATTATCGAGCTAAATTACATAAATAAAAAATAACAAAACAATTAAAAAAATTATTTGTAGAATGCCTTGCAAAAATTTCATTTTAATTTAAAAACTCATTATAGAAATAAAACTCTTTTTCTAATAAATATATTTTTAAAGTCTTACAGAAGATGCTTTCGTTTTTAATAAGCTTTAATTCAATAGGCAACGCATTGTAAAATTTTATTGCATTATAATTTGGAGACTTTTCATAAAAAGCATTGTGATATTTTGGCAAACGCAAAATATCGCCATTTCGGGTGTTATATGGATGGAACTGTGAAATTTTAGGAAAATTATTTACGTGTAATTTGGCATATTATATAACTTTGTAGATATAGACAATAGGGATTGTTAATATATTATTTTTAATAAACTAGCTTTTGCAGGACTTTTTGGTATTGATGTTAAATATAATTCTTAAAATCCTTAAAGTAAAAACTCTGTTTATAGTAGAACAATTTCCCCAGGCTATTATATTGTAGCCGAAATGCGAGTAATTTAGAGAATAGTAAACTGTTTGTAAAGTAAATCTTTTGTTGCTACGAATTGTTTTAGTTGTCTTAAAGCATAGCATACACTCATAAGTTTTCTACAGACATACTCAGTTTGAGTTTCCCAGGAAAGTCTTTCATCCATATGAGTACCCAGGAATTTCACAGATTTTGCAAAGTTCATATCTTGTGATAAATATAGATTCGGGCATTCTCGCCTTTTTAAAAGATACATTATTTCTGTTTTTCCGGCATTTAAAATTATCATATTTTTAAAGTACCAATCTGTAAAACCTATCACACAATTTAATTTATCGATCGTTTAAGTTCAGTTAAGGATGTAGCTAAAATAAGCAATGTTATGTTATCAGCAAAAACGTGCAGTAACCCAGCTTATTATGTTGGACAAGATCATTTGTGTACAACAAAAAAGAAGTGGGCCTAAGATCGATCCCTGCGGAACTCCTGTGTCACTTTTATATTCAGTTAAAAATGCTTCACCTATTTTTACTGTCAGATGCCTATCTCTTAGGAATGTACCTATAAACTCCAACATTTTCCTCCTTATACCCAAATTGTAGAGTCTATTTAATCGTTTAAGTTCAGTTAAGGATGTAGCTAAAATAAGCAATGTTATGTTATCAGCAAAAACGTGCAGTAACCCATCTTATTATGTTGGACAAGATCATTTGTGTACAACAAAAAAGAAGTGGGCCTAAGATCGATCCCTGCGGAACTCCTGTGTCACTTTTATATTCAGTTGAAAATGCTTCACCTATTTTTACTGTCAGATGCCTATCTCTTAGGAATGTACCTATAAACTCCAACATTTTCCTCCTTATACCCAAATTGTAGAGTCTATTTAATAAAAAGTCAATATTTACAGTTTCAAATAGAAAGTATAATTGACCTACCAATATCAATAATTTGAGAAAGCAAACCATACGTTTACATACACAGCGCTACTAGGTTACTGGAATGCTTAGCAAAACCTGTACTTTAAAATCAAATGAAAAATCGGGTAGTTTACTTATTTGCACTTATTCTTTAATTATAAAGTAATCAAACAGAATAGTAGCTATATTCTTTGTGCTATGGGATATATTTTTCACTTTCTCCACAACTAAATTATTATATGAACCCTTAATAAATTCACATGATCATAAAAAAGCGTACGGAGTTAACATCTTATTTGTTTAACACTAAGGAGTACAATGTGCTGTTGGGTATTGAGCCCTTGTCCCTATTTAGCTACAACACGTTTATGATTAGCAATTTCTGAATATTCATACGCATTTAATTTACTATTACTACCTACAGATTCTAACATTTTTACATTTTCTATCCCAACAAAATTAAGGATTAAACGACTTACCTGTAAGGAAGTTCAATCCAAATTATACGAGATTGGTCACATCCTATTAGATCCACCAGGTAGTGATACTTCGTAGCACGTCATACGCAAGTTTTAGAGATAAGAAAAACATACCGCCAGCAGCCTGCTAGGTACTTCAGTATACTTCTAAAGATCGGCAAGGGCGGGTTAACTAGTACTTAAGTAAATTGCATCAAAAATACATGAATATATAAATGGGAGGGTGTCTAATAGGATGTGACCAATCTCGTATAATTTGGATTGAACTTCCTTACAAGTAAGTCGTTTAATCCTTAATTATACTTCGATTGGGCACATCCTATTAGATACACCAGGTAGTTGTCTAGAGAATATGGCGATATTAGTTAAAAAGTTAAATAATAAAAAATTAAAATTTAAATGTGTTTAAAATATATTTCTTAATATAATTAGCTAAGAAATCTTTTGAAATTAAAGGTTTATTCTAAAATCGATTGAACGTTTTCCTTTTTTCGGAACATCCCGCAGCCTTTCTAATACTTTTGATTGATGCACCAACCCTTAATACTGCGGAAGACACCCCATGTCCTGTGCTATGTCCTTTAAAATTTGATTCTATTTCTGCGTTTTTTAGAACTTTTTAAATCCACCTGCTAATGTTTTGGGATGTAGCGGACTTATAAGGCTGTTTAATTGTTAAAACAAGTGTATCCTCTGTTCATCGAAATAGTTTTGTTTTCTGTATGCAATATATTGATTTTTCTGCTCGCAAATCAAATTTAAGGCAGACCTATGTGTGTTAAGACTTCAATATTTCCCAGTATTTTGAGATTCTGTTTCTAAAACGGATACAACTTGATTTACATTAGGCTGCAGTATGCTCTCATTATTATTGTTGCAAAACTTCCATCATTTGTTCCATCATCAAAAATAAATTGCATCCTCCCAAATGCCAAAGCTTCTTTCATAGTGGGTCGGGTCACCTAAACGAAGATAAGAGTAAATCACCTTCACTAATTCTAATTTTGGATACCATGCTTCAGTTCTCCAGATAGAATAAACCACCAGATATATCGCATTATCGTTTTCAATTTTTTTCTCTTTTTTACATTTTTGGAAACAGAGAGGAAGGGGAAATATATAAGAATTAAGGTTTTTCTAATTCATTGTGAATGCATCCACTGGAAGCCACGACACAAACCGGTGGCATTTTTTGTTCAGGTGGCTTGCAAATAAATATACAATTTCTATACCAGATTTCTTGTCCGCTATATAATTATCCAACGTATTTATGTACGTGGCAAATACAAAAAAATATACCTAAACTCACTGCCACATCATTTTCCCAATAGCAATCAATTCTTAGTAAAATATGACAAATTTTTAAAATCTTTTACAAAACTTGTTAAGCCATAAAAAACTGCCTTCATTTCAAGAATGTTTATGTGTTTCTCCTGTTCACCTTGTTGGCGTCCTTTCCATTGCAACACGCCCCCATCCCGATTTGTATGCATCGGAGAACCTTTTAATGTTGTAATTAGGCTGTAAAATAGTATGTGCTTTAACCTCCACTCAAGAACCTAACAAGCATCTTTTTGTTATAGTTGTTTCTGTTAGCCTTTAAGGCAGGATATTTTTCTCGCTCAAGAGTTTTTACGTACAACAAGCCCTACTCTATACAAACCGAGGCTAGCCTTCCTATAATTTGCGAAACCTCTGTAATTGTTATTTTATTTTTTCCTTTGAATAATCTGAATGGCTGTTTTTATTTTTGTTATTCTTTTTTGTGCAATATATATCCACGTCTTTTTTGCATTAAGGATAAATGCTAAAAATTGTATCTCTTGAGTCGGTTGTGTATGGTTTTTTAATTGTTAATAAAAAACCTAGTCTTTTAGATAAGAGAAACAGGCCTAAAAGGGCGGAACAAAAAAGTGCAGTGCAATTCAACTTTTGTTTTGAATAGAAAATCTGAAATATTTTTTATTTTATCAAACATTGGAACTAAAAAATATGCATCTTTAAGATTTAATGTCGCAAGGAAGCAGTTTTTAGTAATTAAGTTCTCTAATATCTTCCAGTTGAAAATGAGGTGGACGAAAGAACTTTATGTAGGTTTCTAGGATTAAAGATAAACCTAAAATCCCCTGTTATCGGTCTGTCTTAAAAAATAGCTTAACAGAAACTGATCTTGACCGTTATTAACAATTTTAACTGCTCCTACTTATAAATGTTGTATGCTTTTAGAGTAAATTTTTAACTAATTTTTGGTAAATTTTGAGATTTTGGGGGTGAAAACTTGAAAAGATTTGTCCACAAAGGGAATTTTGTAACCTTTTGTCCAACTCAAAGCTAATTTATTTTGAGTTATTGGATTCCACTCTTCTGAATTTTTTTTTTTTCGACAGGAATACGTTCGTTCACTGTTTAGCTCTAATATTTCCTTTCGGCGCGTTTTTTATATTTTTGCAATTTGCGGCAAAACCTTCGCTAAAAAAGAAAAGATCTGGATTTTGTGCAGTAGCAATTTATTATATTTTTGCATGAAACAATATTGTGGCCAATGCAAAACAACTGCGCGGATTCGGCAAGACCCAAAAGATCTTCATCAAGTGCTTCGTCTCTCCCTTTTTTGTTTAGGCCAAATTAGAGAAAACCCGCTCTAAGGGTATAAAACCTTTTCCCAAAATGGTTTACAATTTCAAGAGTTACGTATCTCTTTTTTGTTCTGTGGATGCAAGCATCCTGGATTTAATTTGGGTCCTTGAAGAATTTGGCAATTTTTCCGGGAATTTTGTATTTTCCGAGGAGATTATTTTTAGTTTCCTTATCTATATATTCCCATAGAAAGATGTTTCTTCCATCTGCAAGCTAGCTCTGCTGATATATCTAAGGGGTGCCTCTCTATGCTAGAGTTCGAGGAACTACTAGTGTCTGACCAGTTGAGGAATTGTAAGATTTGTCGTCACATATAATAATATGAAAAACTATGTGCTAATAATACTTTTTTAAGTAAACATATTATAATTTTCTTAGAAAATTGGACACCGGGAGTAAACCATGCATCGGGAGCATGGGTGAGATATGATAGTATTTGTTTTTACGTGCAGCATATAGGATATAGCGTGCTAGGCAAAACAATTCTGAGTCCTCCTCCGTCTACATGGAAAATTATTAATTATTCTGGAAATTAAAATGTGATATTTTGGAAACGGATTTTATTAACATTATGGAATTTTTTATTGAGACTAATATGGCGCGCATAAGTCAAAAACTATGCAGGGTTTAAGTTTTTATGCGTAATAAAAACAAATGTGTGTTTACAGAATAAACAAACCCATGCCAAAGAATATTAGCCAAAAGCATAATATGTGTCTCACTCCATTGTTTAAAAACTGACAGTTTGCTGCCCTTTTCGTTTTCTTTTCCAGGTTCCTCCTTTTCTTCTTTGGGTAATCCATTGGCTTTTCACGTTTTCTTTTGTTAGATTATTTCTTTAAAAGCGTATTTTCACAATTCGCGCGCGCGATATCGTAACTAGTCGCATGACAGCGCAAGAAGTATACTGAAGTACCTAGCAGAGATCAGGCCGGCTGCCATGGCGGTATGTTTTTCTTATCTCTAATGCTTGCGTATGACGTGCTACGAAGTATCACTATCTGGTGTATCTAATAGGATGTGCCCAATCGAAGTATAATGACCATTCTCTAATACATTGTCCGCTACACTAGACTTATCTGACCTACTATACTTGATCTGATTAATATGCGCTTAAAAATATCTAGTTCCAACTGAACGTCTAGTTTGATCTATATATTTCTTATTATATTAATTTGAGTTATCCTATGAGCGAATTTTATCCTTAGGGTTTCTTAAGACACTTTCAATTTTGAAGCACTTACTCTATGTTCTATCAAAAACCCTTTGGTAAAACTATTTCCCGGTATCAGGTTTTGTCTCCTATTTAATCCATCTTATGGCTATTTGCACCAACCAATCCCTAGCATTGACCTTGCTAGGTATCACCTAATTTTAGGTAGACCCTAAGGTGTCCCCTAATTCGAAATGGTTTGCTTGAAGAATTTCTGACATTTATCTAGTTAGGTATGATTTACATTTGGCATCGTGGAAAATCTCGGACAACACAATAAGCCTTTCTTTTTAGTTATGGATTAACATCAAAATATTGTCAAACTTTTTTTGTTTTAAAATTTTTCGTGTGATGAATCTTTTTTATTTAGCGTCTAATTATATTGAGAAGCTTAATAGTTTGAGGGTTTTTAGGAAATCTGTTGCAAGGTTGTTGGAGGACAACTTATGTAATGTTTTTTTGCCTTGGGCTGTTTTTTTTCTGAATGGCTTGTCTGTTTTTGTATCATTACTTTTTATTTTGGTTTTTTCTTGACAATAATTATAACATATTTTAGTTTTAATCTAGTAGGTCTTATGGTGATAACTGTAGTATTAAAACAAAAAATAATGTTTTTGGTAAATACATGAGCCGAGACTTGAGCTCTACTTGTTAAAATAAGTAGATTATATATTTACCTTTTAAGCTTTTCCAACGAGATGTTATATGATAATAAAGTATATTTTAATTCAATATAACTTCTTAGACAAAAGAATTGCCACAATTAAAAGGTCGATTTATACTGACTATGTCTTCTGCGCCCCTACCGTTATTCGAGAGCCCATGCATATTTGTAATACTCCCACCGTCTCAAAAACATTGTCATAAAGCACCCGGTGAAGGGTTGATGGTGGATCTAGAATTCCGTAAGGTATGCACTACAGTAAGAAGTAATACGATCATCTATAAACAATATTTTCTGTTTCTTAAGCAATCGGAAGTTATTATAAATATCCAAGACACATTTAAAATTGAAACAGCTGGCATATAAATCATTTATTCCTGCTTACAGCATGAATTTGTCCATGAAATCCGTCACCTACAATTTCCTAATAACCAGAGGTCATCATGAAATCCCAAAAAAATACTAAAACGTCCTCAAAATTATTTTTTTAAGTTAGGTTTAATGTAGGTAGTTAGGTAAGGGTTAGAGGGCCGATATTGATTCCCTAGATTTAGGGATCACCTGCAGTATTTAGGGGTCACCTAAACTCTCAAGCAAGCGAAAACTGACGCCTATCTAAATTTAGGGGCTCCCTCCTAGTACTAGGGCTACCCTAAATTAGTTGGTGCAAATGGCCGTTAATGTCTTAAATCATAACCGTTGATTCTTGCCACTGTCTTAATCTTTTGTTTTTTATTTACAAACATCTAGTACTGAGATTTACGAACGTGATTGAATGTCAAAATGTAACATCCATATTGCTTTTTAAAAATAAAATCGGTTGTCACCCAGCACTCATGTTGCTCACATATCTCCCCTCCTGCTGCCTTTACCACATCTACTTTTAAGTGAAAGTACACTAATCTATGTACTAGGAAGCGCAAACTTTTTATTTAATGTTGAAACCAATGGGTAAGAATTATTTGTTATGTATCTTAGTGTGTTTAGTTTTGTTCTAAAAATACCAAAATTCAATTTATTTCGCTATTTCTGATAACAAGTGTATATAAAAAGAGAGGTTTACTGTTATGTTCAAATTTAAAGATATATTTGATAGATGGAAAGCAACTGTTTAAATTTTGTATTAAGGTGTCAATATCTGTTTTCTCTCTACCAAAAATAGCGAATACATCATCTACATATCTAAGCCAAACTCCAGGGAAATACTGGAAAGTTATTTTTGCATTATTTTTAAACCGGTTCATAAAAAATTCAGCAAAAGAAGGAGAACGGCCTCGGCGGCGATTACCCTGTCCCTTCATGTGCATGAAAATCATCTTTTTAATGAAGAATGTTCTGTGACTGCAAAATTTTATTAAAGCTCTTAGTTCTGATATGATGCAACTTTCATAATTGTTACACGAAAGGCCAAGACTCGGATTCAAAATGTGCGCCAGTTACATTCTCACACAACACTGCATTAAATGGGCAAATGGCGGAAATTTTAAATTTTTGCTTTATGGTGTGAAGTGAAGGATTAAAATTTTAACCTTAAACTTTTATGTTTTTAAATTAGCTTAACTTATTATAGGATTTTCTAGTTCTTTTTAAGCTAGACGATTTTTTAAAGATAACATTGATGATTTTTGGTGCAATTGATAGGAATAAAAAAATCTACTTAAACTAGAAAGATGATGTTTAAAAACCCTTCGCTTGACTTTATGTTTTTTCGATACTCTGTACCATCTCTCTACACATACACTACCCTTCTGGCGCAGCCAAAAAGTACACAGCATTAATTTTAGTACATTTACTTAGTTTACCTCATGTAAAAAGAGAACTATACATGAAAGAAAACTTAAGAATAAGAATCATGTAACTCACCAATAACTTACCGGCCTTTAAACGAGACTTTAATAAAAGAACTTCCAACAGATCGTCAGTGTTATTTGGTTGACCGTTCCACTTCATCAGGTTTAAAATGCACTTCACACACCTAACAAAAAACCCTTTCAGTACCCTAATTTCAGTGTATTTCTTCACCTGTATCTTACGCATGTAAGTACGCTTGTTAGGAACAAAGTTTTCTCGTTTTATGGCATGCATCCATTTCTTTGTAAGTTCAAAACATAAACACTTGATGGACCTTGGCCCTTGTAATTGTTTTGGCAATTTGGCACACAGCACGTAGTCGACATTGTTAAAAGATACAAAAGCAATTTAATTATACCTTCCTAAGATTTATAAATGCACTGTAAGTCTGCAAAAATTGGTGGGTTTTGGGACAAACTCTTAACAATGAATATTTTATATGATTAAGTATACTTTAATCGGCAAGAAGATGTTATAAAAAAATGCCTATAAACAGCCAGAAACCACTTAAAATTCTGTATAATTTCTTTAAAATATGCACTATAACGCTAAAAACACTGACGATGAAAAAAGCACTTACTACCGCGAATTTCGAGTCAAAACCCTAAATTAAAATAATATAAAAATTATCAATAAAAACTCGTTAAAAAAGTTTCAACAAACAGACTGAATGTCAAACGAACGTAAGACGGCGCCATATTGTTTTTATTTCGGGTGGATCCCACGCCTTCTATGTAGGTCGTATTGTATGAGCACGTTAGGAAATGAGCACGTAAAGGAACGTCAAGATAAACCTAGATTTATAATATTATAATTTAGTGTCACGTTCTCGATTTTTGTTATAAATTCTTGAGTATTTTTTACTGAAAAATTTATGTTGGCAAAAGTTAATTTCTCAAACTCCCTTACCAAAAACTTTGAAATGTTGTAAGTTGGAGATCCTATAGCCGACACATTCGATCTTATTTTATTACCAGGTTTATGGAACTTGGGCAAACAATATAGTTTTGTAACCGCTTTGTTGGAAACTTGTATTTTAGATTTTTCCAAAACGTTTTTAAACTAATCGTTTACGCCAAAGACTCCAGTCTTTGAAAAACAAAGAAAAAAAAATCTGCTGCTCATATGCTAAACGCTATTGGCATGTCGCCAACTGTACCATAAAAAAGAAATTGGGAGATCAGTATTTTACTAAAACACAAATGTACGAAAACTTTATCGAAATTCTTTGCTCTCAAATTTCTACACAATTTGACAACGCTGAAAAGTTTTTAGTCGGCTTTTTCTTTTAATTTTTTTGTCTATAGCCATTTATTAGCGGACAACCAATTTTAACCAGAACATATTAGCGATCACGGTTTGAACCAAAGTAGGGGAAATTTTGCTGTCAATAATCAGCTGTGTCACTTTTGCTTCAAACCAAAAATAACCCAGCTTCGGAGCAAGGTTACCTTTGGTTACCTTGACAGCACATTGTTGTTTGAGGGGATTTTGTGTACGAAACTAAATAGGTATGTAATGTAAAACGTACTACTTACTGCCGTGGCTGCATTTCCGACAGTGTCGTGAGATATTATTTTTTATATTTGTTTTTTAAGTAGGGTTAATGGCTTGATTTAGAAATATCATAAGGCGTGACATGTCTTTGTCCTGTTTATACTCATATTTTTAAGGCAGTTTATGTTAATTTGTGGGATTGGACTGTCTGTTGGACTAGGTTAGACTTCTGAACTGCGGGACAGATTTTCATGCAATTTTCATAAAACAAATATTATTTGATAATAAACACAGCTTTATTATTATTATGAAAAACCATAACTTTAAGAACCCGATAACCAACCCATATTGGCGAATTTAATGGTTATTAGTATTTTGATGGAGGGGGTAATGACATATGACATTTAGGTTATCCGCTAATAAATGGCTTATATGTTTTAAAATCTTTAGAAGAATGGAAACTGGAAATTTACGAAGTAAGAGATTGAGAGTTAAAATCGGGTCTATGTCAGATGGGGTGTGTTGAGGTTGGTGTTGCTCAAGGCTCAGTTTTGGGCCCTTTATTATTTATCATTTATATAAATGATTTGGTGCAACATGACGACTTGAGCTTTAATGATCAAAGCCTGAATTTTGGCGAACTTTTAAATTTATCCGACCATCTCTAATGCTCATCTTTGATGCTTATAAAATGCGGTTGATTAAAGATAAAAATCAAATCCTGAAAATACCAACCAATTCTAAAATAACAGAGAGGCATCATATAAAACTACTCGGATCCGCATACGGATCGTCTGTCAAAAAAGTTGTATAGCGTTATATTTTTATTAAGAAGGTTGCGTTCTTTCATAACTTTTGTAGTTTTAAAGAATTCTTATTTTGCATTATTTAATTCTCAGATATCCTATGCATACCTCTGTGTGAGTCTATCCTTACGTCTATACTGGGGTCAGAGCCCGACCGCAGTAAAAGTTTTTAAGCTTCAAAAGAAAATTGTAAGAGTCTTATCGAGAACACTATAAGCCTCTGTTCTTAAGACACAGAATTATTCCTTTGCCATGCATCTTTGTATAGCTTACTTTATTGAAAATAAATTACTATCTTTAAGCAAGAATCGCTGTTTAATGTTTATAATAATAAATTATATTCCACATCACAAAATGTCAAAATCAAAATCTATTTCACAAAATCAAAACTTTTGTAACAAATTGCCTACAAAAATAAAAGAGCTTTCTTTAAACCAATTTAAAAAAATTTATCAGAAATCACTTGCTTCAGAGATATTTGCACAGTGTTTGTATGCAACGTTTGAAATATTAGTTGTGGTGAGATGTTCTTATAGTGATGGCTCTATACTTTCTGTTTAACTTGTTGTTAGTTTATAAATTTTTTAATGTTTTTTTTATATTGTGTGTACTTTATATTTTAATGACTTGCTATAATTTGCATTTTTGGGTAGAAAAATAGTCAATAAACTTTCTACTACTTAAAATAAATAAAATAAATTTATTTTTCAAAACGATTTGACAATATATCAATTACTACGTTTATACGCACCTAAAAGCGCTTTTTTATAAGGACTGTTTTAAATAAAATCGCTTTCTCCGAGGGTGTATAAGTCCTTCATGTCATTAAACTTGTCAGTCTAAAGAAAACAAATAAAACTTAGGTCAACAACAGATTTTTTGGAAAACCAGGGTTGAGTATTTCTATAGGTTATAAGAAATGCGCTAAAGCGTTTTTAACGTGTTTATAACAATCCTAAAATGGGTTTTAAAGTGATAAACCACTTTAATAAATTTTTAAAATTTAGTGGTGTTTATACGACAACATTTCTTAACCATCCTTATATAAATTTAAGAGGTCCGTATAAACAAACTAAAAGATACAATAAAAACACAAAATAAACAATTAACACAGAAGCATAAAAAATTTCAGCTTGTTAGTGCTACTCTAGAATTTGGGTAATAATGCCACTAGCCGAGAGTATATTGTCAATTTTGAGATGAGTCAAATCCGGAATATTTGTAACTAAGGATTTTTCAAACACATACTTATAATAAATTCATCAGTTACTTTAACACACATAATAGGTTAATACTAACACAATAGACGCACAGTGGTCCTGTCTGTTTGTTTTACCCACATATTTAGATGTTTCTTAAATGATTTTGTTAACATATTTTCTTTAAAATGTTTTGGTAATAAGTTAAAAAAATTTTGGCACTAAATATTTTATTGATTTTTGGTCTGTATCTTTTTTACTTACAGGGATCACTCTTCAATCTTGTTTGAAAGGGGTGTTTTTTTGGTGTGTGGCTGTTTGTAGGTGTATTTTTTGTTTATTTATTAGCATTATTATTAGCATTTAAGTAAGTAAAAGTATCGACGTTTCTTTAAATGATATATTGCTGGAGTGCGTTTTCTTTTTATTAAAGATGAGTTCCAGTATCCATTTTTGGATAGCTTCCAGGTCTTTTGCATAGCAGTCCCTTACACTGGCCCAACCAGAGATGACATAACCTACTTGTGATTGTACTAGTGCGAAATAGACAGTTTTGAGCTGTTTTATACCTAAGTATGATTTGAGGTGTGAGAAACTTGTAACTAAATAACGTATTTTTGGAATTATATGTTTTATTGGTTTGTCCCATCTTAGATGCTCATCAATTATAATTTCTAGATAGCTGATAGGGTCAACTTTAGAAATCACTATATTTTCTTCGATATTTAAAAACTGAAACTCAGGGCGATTCTTAGAATAGGAGGCAAACGTTAAAAATTTTGTTTTATTTTGATTAAGAGTTAGTTTATTTCCTTGAAACCACTTAAATATTTCACTTAGATCTTTTTGAGCCTTGTCTCTTGCTGCATTCTAGGACTTGGCTGTATAAAAAATTGCAGTGTCCTCAGCAAAACTGGTGACTGTTCCTTGCCAGGTCAATTTCAGTAAGTTGTTGATGTAGACAGTGAATAAAAGAGGTCCTAAGACAGTCCCCTGAGGCACGTCGTACGCCACTCCTCCAAGCCCACTCTCCACATTATCAATCTTTACAAATTGTTTTTTATTTTCAAAATAGCTTTTTAGCAAGTTAAGAGCGCTTCCATGTATTCCAACTTATTCGAGTTTTTTTATAAGCAGTTTATGGCTAACCGTGTCGAATGCCTTTGTCAAGTCAACAAAGACACATAAAGATGGGCGTTTTTTATCTAAAGCTTCATATATTTCTAAAGTCAGATTGAGGATGGCATCTTCTGTCGATTTACCCGCTCTGAAATCATAATGTTTTTTTTTATTAGAAAGTTGACGATAAGTGTTTTGATATTGGCCGATAATTTCATTTCAATTTCAATCAGTTTTGGATTCATTTTTGAAAAGCGGTTTCACTTCCCCCAGTTTTAAACCCTCTGGAAACTCTCCAATTCGAAAACTTAAATTTATCAGGTAGAGCAATATACCTGAGATTTAATTTTGCATTACTTTAAGTATTTCAGAGCTGATTTTATCCGGTTCAGGGGTCTTTTTTAGTTTAAGTTCGTTTAAAGTTTTCTTTAATTCTATCTGTGTAGCTTCTTTTAGAAAAAATATACTTATTTTAGACCATTCAATGTTTTCTGGATATGTTACAAAAAAAATTGTAAAATTGAGTTGCTAAACAGTGCCAATTTTATTACTGGTTTTTTTTTTCTTTTTTTTATCACAAAGTTTATTTACACAGTTCCAAAGTGCTTGAGATTTATTTAAATTTTTTTGGATTTGTACCCGAGAAATTTTTTTTTAACATTCTTTAATGTTTTAACTAACTGGTTTTTACAATTTTGTATCGGTTTTTTAGTTGTAAATTTTCAGGTTTTTCTAAACATTGTCTATAAAGGCTGTAAACGATATGATAGTCACTATTTAAATGGGTGATAGGGGGGGGGGGAAACAGGCAAAAAGTTGTTTGAAAGTGTGAGACAATGGTGTATTTGAAAATACTCAGGTAAATGTCTATCTTAACTGTTTGTGTAAAAAGATTCTATCCACTTTCTAAATTCTTGATGTTCATCATTCGAATCTTCAAAATATGTGATTATTTTTTCACTTTATGCCAGAATCTCCTAGTCGTTCACGATTCTTATTAGTATCATGTTGAAAGGGTGTTCTTAAAAGCACAGCAGCTATGACGTTTCGTTTTTCTGGTAGATATTTAATTTTTATTTCATAACATTGAATCTGTAGAGTTGGGTTCTAAATATCTACTTTCGTATTTAACTGCTTTATCTTCTTCACCATCGCCTTGTCATAAAAAAGCTGCTTAAATCAGTTCTTATTGTGTAAGCGTTAGTATAATCCCATTACTTAATGGTTGATGCATTGGTAACCAATGTCTTCAGACTCATGTTTAACGAACGCCCATCTCCAACAAATATTCTTTTTCGAAAGGTTACTTAACGGTCGTAAAATCTTAGAAAATTCATCAACAAGGTGCGTCGAAACCAACTTGCAGCCTCTAGTAATGACTGCTATAGCTGAAATGTTTCCCGGGTGCACTGAAATAAATTTTTATTAATAAACTGACGCGCACGCTAATACGCACAAGTCATTCAAATATTTATGCTCTTTAAACGAACTTGAAAGCACGAATAATTTGTCGAGTTACGAAAAAAACTATTGTGCTATTGTGGGATTTATCAACAGCCTAAACTTTGCCGATTCCGTTTTTAAATGGCATTTTATTTTTGCAAAGCAAACAATACTAAACGTGAAAGCTATCTGCGTTCGGTATTTACCTCGTGGATGCGATGGATTTTTGATCACGTGATCATAAATTAATCTAGATTTATTACAATTAACGAACGCTCTGGACCCATTGTCTACTTCAAGCTTTTTGTTTAAAATATAATTTGTTTTAGACGCGCCTATCAACATCGATTTTTGGTGGCACTTCATGGCTAACAAATTAAGTTTAGAAGATAAAAGAATCTCTAGTTTACTGCAAGTTGAGGGCTATGTTAAGAATAGACAAGAACCCTTCTTTTCTATTATCTATCTGAAAATCAAGTATTTTTTAACAACAAAGTTTGATTTTCACCCCTTTTAAAAAAATGACACCTGAAAATTTAAAAAACTGAACACACCTTACCTCACAATCTGTTTCATCAAACCGATTTACGACTAACTGATCGGAGCTGAATTACCAAACTCATCTATTACTTTATCGCGATCTATCTTACATACCATACTTGATAATGTAAAGAGTCTGTTCCGTGACCTCTAATAGGTCATCCAAAGGCGACAAAGAATAGCTATCCGTTCCTGTTATGTATTTAAAATCTTGATAGTCTACACACAGTCGTACACCAGCTGTAACACACACACTACTGCTTTTACAATATTCTATTAGCTTATCCAGTTCTTCTTTTAAAAGTTGCTCTTTCTATGCATTCTGTATCGAGGAAAAATGTATAATCTTTGATTTTTATTATAATAAACTGCGTAGGGCGTTTCGCTTCGCCAGCGCGCCCCTCAGTTTTTGTTCAACTTATCTTTTTTTTTTATTTGTGCTTTTAAAGACCATTACGATTCTTGACATGTTGTCTTATTTTTTTCGGAACCGACTGTACCCTCATTTGACCTGAAAATATGTCATTTCTGCTGTTAGAAATTCACACAACTCACTTTGTGCTATCATGGTTTCAAGTCATTCACGCAATAAGTTATCTAACACCCGGTTCCCACCTACGACTTTTTCGTGCGTGCTGGCTCACACGTCACATGATTGCCATGATCACGAGAATATTGTAGGTGGAAACCGGATGTTACTTACTTACTTCTTTATTGCTTTCACAAAAATAGATGCATTTCTAAAAACAAATAGGTGGTTTGTCTTAATCTAATTAAAAAATTTACATTTACACAATGATTAAAAAGAATAAAAAAACAAAACAAAAATTCTGGTTGGGTAACTACGCTATGATATCTTGTGAGGTAAATAGATAGTTGGTTTAGTATAAATATACAAATACGAATAATAATTAAACAATTACACAAAAATATATTCGTAGGTAAATAATCCAAGGATAAGAGGCTCAACACAAACATCTAGTTAACTAAAGATGGTACATGATCAGCCCTAAAGACAAAATTAAATAAGTTATCTAAATTATTCGAGCATTTTGAATAAAAGCGTTTGTGGTGTAAACATCTTTAATTTTTGTCACCATCAACTAAAATCACTGTTATTTTACTAATAAAATGTCCTTTGTTTCTAAAGCTGATGTAGGGGAATACTAGCTTTTAAACCATTTCCTACATTATAGGCGATTTCGGTAAGCTTTGTTACGTGGTTTGGTACACTGTTTGGTCTGTCAAATGCTTACCAGTCGATTTCGGATACAAAAATGATGACGTCACCGTGACTCTGGTATCCTTTTTGGTATGTCAAATTGCATACCGTAGAATGTAGCATGGCTCTGTGGTTTAGTATAGTGATATCTCCCTCTATTTTCGTTTTGTTCTGCTTTAGAAGTGTAAATAAATAAATTGGATTTGATATTTTTGTTGTTTTCAGTTTTAATGGATTTAAACGACCGATACGGCGTAACTTTTTTTCTAACTGGAAAATCGTTTACTTTTACCGAAAACGCTGAGTTAGCCCATAGGTTAATCAAAGGTGACTATTTCTGTCTGATGTTTACATTTGTTGGATGGGTCAAGAGCTGATGAAAAATTTGTACACCTACTGATAAATATTCTTGAATAGAATAGATTTAAAGGTTGTGGAAGAGTGTGTGATAACCATAGGAGCTTTTATGTTGGGAATTTGGAACCTTTGGTTGCACTAAATCAAAATTATGATTGTTTTCCACAAACCAAAACTACACTTTTATGCACTCGACGCGCGTTTCGCTAACAACGTTAGCATCATCAGGAGACGATAAATAATGAACTAAATTAATCTACGCTCTATCTTATATACAATCCTTTAGTGGGCGGAGATAAGACTAATAATTTGTGATTGATCACGATTTTTAATCCTATCTCGCCTCAACCAAAGAATAAAGTGTACTAAACGGGATGGGTCCTCTATCTTTATTTAAACTATTTCTGGATTTAATGATTTCCATACTTTCATATGCATTCAAAAGTCTTTTGTTTGGTACACTTTTTAGAAGTTTTAGGTTATCTAATGTGAATCTATGATTGTTTTTAAAAGCATGCTCGGCCACACTTGACTTTTCTGTTCTTCCATATTTTAAGTGTGCTAAATGTTCTTTAAAACGTGTTTGAATAGAGCGTCTCGTTTGGCCAACATATTTTTTGTCACAATCCATCCAATCCCTTAGAAGGAACCACAATGGGTAATAGTTTATCACCTTTTATCGCAAACCTATTTATGAGCAAATTTGAATCAGATATAAGTAAAGAATTTGATTATTTCCCCAGAGTATGGTTCAGGTATGTAGACGATGTGTTTGCAGTATTCAACACTAAAGTAACTAGTGTTGAAAATTTTATGGAAAAAATAAATAACAAATTTCCCACTATTAAATTTACTTATGAAACAGAGAACAACGGTACACTGCCATTTCTATACACTTTAGTTATAAGAAATAAAAATAAATTGGACTTTGACCTATACAGAAAAGGCACGGCCACCAACAGGTATATTCCAAATGACTCTTTTCATTGCTTACAACATAAGCTTGCAAGTTTGCACTTTTTAACATATAGATTAGTAAATTTCCCCTTAAACAAAGAAAGATTTGAAGCAGAAAAGAATAGGATTAGGAATATAGCTGGCGAAAACGGTTATGACGAAGGCTTAATAAATAAGCTGATAAATAGACATTCTTTTCAAAAGACCTTTCGGAATTCTACCTTTTTCAGACAAAAAGATACCTGCGACTCAAAGTTTGTATCAATTCCTTATAATCCTTATTATACGAAAGGATTACACAAAGTATTTAATAACACCGGTCTTAAATTAGTATATCAATCCGGTAACACAATAAGAAGCTTACTAGGAAATCCCAAGGATAAAACTACAGTTCTAGAAAAAAGTGGAATTTACGAAATTAGTTGCATGTATTGTGACAAAAAATATGTTGGCCAAACGAGACGCTCTATTAAACACGTTTTAAAGAACATTTAGCACACTTAAAATATGGAAGAACAGAAAAGTCAAGTGTGGCCGAGCATGCTTTTAAAAACAATCATAGATTCACATTAGATAACCTAAAACTTCTAAAAAGTGTACCAAACAAAAGACTTTTGAATGCATATGAAAGTATGGAAATCATTAAATCCAGAAATAGTTTAAATAAAGATAGAGGACCCATCCCGTTTAGTACACTTTATTCTTTGGTTGAGGGGAGATAGGATTAAAAATCGTGATCAATCACAAATTATTAGTCTTATCTCCGCCCACTAAAGGATTGTATATAAGATAGAGCGTAGATTAATTTAGTTCATTATTTATCGTCTCCTGATGATGCTAACGTTCTTAGCGAAACGCGCGTCGAGTGCATAAAAGTGTAGTTTTGGTTTGTGGAAAACAATCATAATTTTGATAGGAGCTTTTCTTTTAGCCATTTGTTAAATCTTTTTCAGCAAAATAAACCAATTAAATAGGAAAATAACCAAACAAGAAAGTTTGGTTAAGGTTCGTTTCTCTTGGCCTACCGAACGAATTCGGAAGAAAGTGGTACGTTACGTCAATACTATGACGTCACGGGTCCCATTTGGTTAACCAAATGGTATACCAAGGAAAGCCTGCCGAAATGACCTTATGTAATTTTTAAAACCAGTCTGGCGATGGCGCGTAGAAAATATAAAATATTAATTATTTGGTAGCTATTTCTTTCATTAATAGAAATAATAGAATAGAACAAGGAACAGGTCGAGTTCCCGAGTTCAGGTTTTCGTGCTCTGAGGCTATACCATAAATTTTTTTTTTGGTGTTTTCAGTTTTTTCGTAAAATAATTGTGCCTTAACCAATTGCACGCTACTGTAGGGGCATATGTCGATAATCTCTATTCCGTGGGCTTTTGAATAAAGGATTTTTGTGACTATGTAGGATATGTAGGACTGATAGCTCTTTAGTCACACAATCAAGTGTTACCGGGTAGAAGAAGTTGATATGAAGTCATCTTTCAAGATGGCGGCCATAAATCGTAAAAGATACAACTTTCGCAACCGGGGCATAATTATACTCGATCCCATATAATTCGAGAACGGGGATTCCATAAAATTTTAAAGTCATCCGACCTTAAATGACCTTAAAAATCGTATGAACTGAATTTTTGCCATTTTCTCTTCAAAAAATCTTAATAATTCGAGGTTTTGTCAGTCCAACTTCAAATATACCTCAAACTATTAGGCATATATGCCAAATTCGATTTTTAGAGTTTGATGCAGTTTGAAGCTTTATGACCTTGAAAAATACCCCAGTAAAATTAACCCATTGCAAAAATAACATAAAAAAAGGGCGCTATTTATCAACTATTAAAGCGAAGAGGACCAAATTTGGTAAGACAGAAAGGAAGGGCAAGTCCAATAATAT
Source organism: Oxystoma pomonae (assembly GCA_963921995.1). Taxonomy (NCBI): domain Eukaryota; kingdom Metazoa; phylum Arthropoda; class Insecta; order Coleoptera; family Brentidae; genus Oxystoma; species Oxystoma pomonae. The sequence goes on from OY998164.1 coordinate 34,733,568, forward strand.
TATTCAGCTATAACACGTTTCAATATGAAGGCTAATATATCAAAAAATTTCTAAACTTCTACAGGGATGCGGTGGCACATGAATGTGTGACTAAAAAGAATGTTAATAAACAAGTGTAGTCATGAGCTACTGGCATAATTAAAAAATTTTATGCTTTTTCGGTCGCAATTTTGGACAATGGCATTTAGAACCACTGGTAATATATATCTAACTTCTGCTAACCCTCTTATAGGTTATTTAAATGACTTTGTTGACTAGACAAGTGAGTAGAACATATAATTCACAGGCATATGGGTCATTTTTACCGGGGTATACCATAATCATCTGGGACACTATATAAAAAAAATGGTAGGGAGGTTTGAAATGAATTGTTTATTTATGGCATCTCCGGCACTTAAAGTTTTTGCATAGTGGTAAATTGGAAAAAAACATCACAAAAAGCTGCTTTTTTAGTTGTACATGTTATTTTCAAGGTCAATCAAGGTCATGCATCAAGTAAACTTTTTTTTCATAGTAGGCGGCGATAGGTCAACAAGAATTAATGGCCACCTTGTCGTTTTTATCAGACACCATATTGAAACCCTTTATTGCTGAACCAATTTTTTTTAACCATATTGCTTTAATAGTTAATGAAGAGCGCCATTTAGTATGTTATTTTTACAATGTGTTAATTTTACTAGGCTATTTCTCAAGATCATGAAGCTTCAAACTGCATCAAACTCTAAGGATCGAATACTTTAAGGTAGATTTGAAGTTGGACTGAAAAAACCTCGAATAATTAAGATGTTTTGAAGAGAAAATGGCAAAAATCTTGTTTTTTGCTATTTTAAAAGTCATTTAAGATCGGATGACCTTGAAAGTAAATTTTTTGGAACCCTCGTTCTCCAATTATATGGAATCGAGTATAATTATGCCCCGGTTACGATAGTTGTATTTTTTGGCTGCCGTCTTAAAAGATGACGTCTTATCAACCCCTTCTTCCGATTGTGTCACTAAAAAGCTATCCATCCCACATAGTCACAAAACTAGTTTATTAAAAATCTCACGAACTTAACATGTCCCTTCACTACGCTGTATATTTTCGGCTTTACATAAATTTGTTAAATTGAAGTCCATATAGCGTTTTTAAACTAATTTTAAATTGTTTTAAGAGGGATTTAATGGGTTTCTCGTGTATAAAAAAGGGAAGATTTAAAGGGGAGTTATCGCAGATGTTTTCTACTTTACGGCTTATTTTAAGTGCAGTCCTGTAATTTCTAATTAGCCCGGATGGCCCATAAAACTCAAAAGCTAATAAATGGCGATTCGGTGCAAAATTGAAAACAATTTGTTAAATAATGGGATTTAGGTCGCCGTTACTGAGCGGTTTATTAGCGCCATAAAACTATATAATCGAAAAAGTAAATTTCTATTTTATAACAACAACATAATATTTCAAAGTTTCGATAAATTGAATCCCTATTCATTACGGAACACGACAGATTTAAAAATCGCCCAATAGAAAAAGGTCCGACATAAAGTCATTACATTGTCAAAATCATCATTAACAAAGCAGAACAAGAAAAAATTAATCGAAACTAGAAGTCAACTGAATTCAAGAAACGCCACACTTTGGTCCACGGTGATTTGCCAAACTATTTCCACTTCCTCAGTTGTTTTTGTTTACAATGGAAATTTAGCAGTTTCAGGAAAGAATCGCGTAACAGCATTTTACAAAATTTGGTGCAAAAATAATTTAAAAACTTTTAAATCATTATTCTGAGATGGTTTTATAAACAAATATCGTGGCTTTCTTTACTTGAGTTCAAAAATTATTAAAATTTGTAAAAAATCAGGGAACAATGCTTAAAATGCACTAGAGGTTTTTAAAACTTCCAGTTGTAACGGCAAAAAAAATCAACGCTTAAAATATACTTAAGTTTTTCCAAAACTGCAGCAAGAACATCACTCTAACAAAAACAATAATTAACAAACAAATTGTCAAGAATTAAAAGAAAAATTATTTTAAAAAAAATCCAAACGACTAAAGGGTCCTTTAGAATTTTATAAAACTAGACAACCTATCAGCTTAAGCTGACAAATGCCAAATTTTTATTTAGAAGTGTACAGCCCATCACCGACCGAAAGTAAATTCATATTTACAAGCCATTTGATTCTTAAACGTGAACACTTTTTGTTCCCATGGAATAAGAAAGCCTAATTACAAATGGCCGTTGTCCCCTTGCATGGCGCTAAAACATTCTTAGAATAAGAACAGTTCATTAAACCAACGCAGAAGTATTTTAAAATTTAAGCACCAATATTTGCAAAAAGTTTAATATAAATTGTATTTTTGCGCGACTTTGGTCCTCAAGACCGCAAAATCTCCATTGCAAACGAAATCGGCTGAGGTAGCCGAATGTTTTTTATTTGAAGAAAACCGTCAAAATTTCTGCGGTTACTTGGTTAGTTTAGATCGTGAAGAGGTCGCGTTGTCATCAATTCGATTTACATATTTTTTCTCCCGAGCCTTACAATGTTCTTGCCATTTACGGCCTTCACAAGCTCTGTTGCAGGAAAAGTGCGGGCAGGTTTTTTCGGCACATTCAGATTAATCCATATAACTATAAGATACTATAATTGCCCAAATACTTTGAAACTGTTTGGGTCACCAGGCCATAAACCAAAAATCTACTGCGCATGCACTTACAAATCCATGCCTGGCGTCGTAATGACTTTACGATAATTTAATGACACTTTCACTGCTGATGCAATCGACGCGCTTGCCCGTTTACACTCAGCGTTTATCGGTTTTTCCCGGCCAACTTGATTGAGAGAGTTATTATCGGTACTCATTTTTCTCGGGAAAAGCAAGGGTAGGGCCGTTATAGTATCTCATAGTTATATGGATTAACCAAATTGTAAGGCGCGCTTGGGCCAGTATTCTTGGCTGCCTGTGAGGTGAGTAGTCACCGGTGAGTATTTGTCTCTCTCTCTTTTCACATGGTGTAAACTAGGTGATAAGTGAGAAATTTGTTCATACTCACGGGCACGGATGTCAAGAATACAGCCGCTGGACGCTTATTCTTGACGGCCCGTGAGGTGAGGTGAGCGAAATTCTCACATCCATGGGTAAACGTACCTTTACCACCTATTTCCACGGGGAAATGAATCCGCGGGAGTTGTTGTGACGTTTGTAACCTTACTTTACTTGGTTGTCAGTTTTTTTGGGACCTGTTTGATAGTTTTGAGGTTTTTTATCTCAATCAAATTGCAAAACACTTAGAAAAAGGTCCCAAAAAAACTGGCAATCAAATAAACTAAGGTTACAAACGTCAGAACAACCCCGCGGATTCATTTCCCCGTGGAAATAGGTGGTAAAAGTAAGTTCACCCAGTCAACAATAATATTCGTACGGAAAGAGACCGACGTAAAAATTGCCAATTATTTCCCAGCAAACACAAGTCGTCGGCATTGAATCGGGCCAATGTCGACACCGTCGACAGTGTGTCGGAATCGCCGACTACACTTTGGCCCGATGTTGGTCAGATTGCAATTTTCAGTTTTCGGTCAATAATCGGCAACTGACGGAGATCCACATTACTACAGTCGACTTTATGCCGACACTAATTTAGGACCGACGATGGTCCGATTGGAACTTTGTTTAATCGGTCGAAAATCGGCAACTGACGATAGCCCGATTTACTATAGACGACTTTATGCCGAAGCCCACTTTATTTGCTTTAGGGCCGACGACGGTCCGATTGGAACTTTGTTTAATTGGACGAGAATCGGCCACTGACGATGGCCGGATTTACTATAGTCGACATTATGCCAACGCAAACTTTATCTGCTTTAGGGCCGTTGATGGTCCAATAGGAACTTTTTTTAATCGGTCGAGAATCGGCAACTGAGGATGGCCCGATTTACTATAGTCAACTTTATGCCGACGCCTACTTTATCTGCTTTAGGGCCAATGGCGGTCCGATTGGAACTTTGTTTAATCGGACGAGAATCGGCAACTGACAATGGCCCGATTTACTATAGTCGACATTATACCAACGCAAACCTTATCTGCTTTAGGGCCGATGATGATCCGATTGGAAATTTCTTTAATCGGTCGAGAATCGGTCACTGACCTTGGCCCGATTTACAAGAGTCGACAATAGGCCAACGCAAACCTTCTCTGCTTTAGAGCCGATGATGGTACGATTGGGACTTTCTTTAATCTGTCGAGAATCGGCCACTGATGATGACCCGATTTACTATAGTCGACTTTATGCCGACGCCCACTTTATCTGCTTTAGGGCCGACGACGGTCCGATTGGAACTTTGTTTAATCGGACGAGAATCGGCAACTGACGATGGCCCGATTTACTATAGTCGACATTATGCCAATACAAACCTTGTTTAATTGGCCGAGAATCGGTAACCGACGATGGTCCGATTACGACACCTTAACATTTTTAAACTTCTGAATAGTTTCTTCACTATATTCCCTGTCACATGTCACTATATTCCCTGTACAGTGGAGGATAATATTATATATATAATGAGCAAAGATATTTCAAAACTAGAATGCAGACTTGACAAGATGGTGGTACTTCTCTACAAAAATCACCTCTTCTGCCACTTAAACCAGCCCGACTGGTCAAGCACCCGCATTATCGAAACTTTGTAGTTTGCCAATGTCGGGTCGCTTTAAGCTATCACCGACGGAACTCCGTCAATTGCCGACGTTGGACCGCTTTAGGAAACCAATGTCGGACTTGAATAGTTTACCGATGTTGGACCGAGACCAGCTTACCCTTGTAGATCGATCAAATTAAGCAGTTATGGGCGGATGGTCTGTACCATGTGGTTAAACTATATCGGACCTTAATCGTACGGCAACGGTATGCCGATGTCAGCAAAAAGTTAAATTTACCATTGGTCCGACGGCGGGCTACAGTCTAACGCTGCGTCGGCAAACATACATTGGGCCTACATCGCAAAGCGGACAAAAAATACTGCTGGTCCGATGTCGTAAATCGACCTCATGCCGATGACGACAAATTCGACAATCGAAATCGGACCGACGAAGGTCCGAGAGAACCGTGTTTGCTGGGTTATTATACAAAAGTACTAGTATGCCGATATTTTTCTATGGTTTTGAAAATCAGACTCCTCAGAGATGGAAAATGGGCTGGCTCTTTGTTTCCCTGGAGGGTTGGTAGGGCTTTTTTACGGAATGCTACCTGGGCGGGATACGATAGCCGGGTCCTATATTTCAAAAACTTCTAAGAGGGCTGGGGAGGCAGCAGAGAAAGGCGAACAAAAAACATTTTCTAAAAATGGTGATTTAATCGACAGATTCATTTTTGTAACTTTTTGTGTTGAGAGGTTTGGTCCTTGGGGTGCCGAAGCAAAAGAACATTATGTCAGGAGATCTGCGGAAAAATAAAAGCTAAAAACGCAACAAACAGACTTCGTCACCTTGCCATTCGACGCGGAAACGCCATAAGCGTGTTAGGCACTATCCCATCTAATGGGAAAATAAAGAAAACCAGTCCTTCTTAACTTCATAAAAAACCATTTAATATTATACCAGACGCGTTCGGTCACATGACCATTGTCAAGGGTGTACTAAAATGTAAAGAAAAAGAGTGTTATAAAATTAAAGGAAAATGGCATTTTACATTTTAGGAAAACAATTCATCTTCGAAAGTATCTTGACTTTTGGGACACACACTGATATAAAACATTTTTATAAAAAATGAGTAAAATAGTTAAAATTAAAAACAATACCATACCTAACTAATTTATCATTAAAACATGCTTCACCCCGGAGAAATACACCAATCTCTTACTATCCCATCTAACCCTGACCTGGAGGAAAATTGTGTTGTGTAGTTGTCTGAGCATGACTGGAAAATGTGATTGTTTTATATTTGTTTGTGGTTGGTTTTCAGCTTTGTTTCTTTTTCTAATATTTTATAATTTTTATAATAATAATTATTTTATTTTGAGAAAAGAATCCTGAGGTAAAGTAAACCATGAACGTGACGTTATTTTGTTTCAAGATCCTAAATCTTGACTTTCATTCCACCGAATGCATGTTTTCCTTTAATTGATTTCAGGTTAAGGTTAGATCAGTTCAAATAACCGTTTTGCTAATGAGCTGTTCTGCTAGTTTCCGATTAAATTTTTTTCATGTTCTTTTTTGTTAATTGACTATGTTCTTGACGATGGACTCGCCCTTTTTGATTTATAGAGCTTTTAAATGTGTCCTTTTTGATAAACTGGGCGGCCGGGGAGAATCAAGACAAACACTACACATCCCCCTCCCCACCTACAATTGGACCCCCCCTTATAAGTCCCCCGTTGCTTTGCACCCAGGTGATCCTGAATAATCAGACCGTCGAGGGTTGCCATCGTCCGGTGCATAGTGCATGGGACTCCAGATTTTTTTACGCTACATAGGACTTGATTGAAACACAACATCATCTCATCAACAGGTAAGCTAAATAATCCACAATGCAATAAACAGGTGTTTCCAAACTAAATAAGAAAAAATAGAGTTGATTTTTTCCCACTTTGTAACTGTCATTTACTGTAGAAACCACAACCCTGTATTTTTATAGCCCATTTATGGAGGAAAATATAAACAGTTTGACATCAACCCGATGCACTTTTAAGAAACGCCAGCTGATCAAGGTATTTTTTTTTTTTTTTTTGATAACCGAAATATACCACAGTAGGTACGTGAAAACCACGTTACGTGGTTCCCGCGCAACGTATCGCAAGAAAGACAAAATTTTTTTGATCAGGTGGCGCTTGGCGGTATCACACCTATATTATAAATTTAATGGTGTCTGGGCGATTGGTCGACTCGATAGCAACAATAGTAACTTAAAATAGACACTTAATGTAAATATTTCAATGTATCGGCATCGGTATACCTAACGCGTTGAAAACAAAGCGACTTACACACTACAATTTTGAATTTTTGTTGTTGTAATGTCTGACCGCATTAAATTCGGTATTACGATGACGTTATGTCATATTGATAAAATCAAAAGTAAAAATAAAACGACGATAATAAATTGAAAAAAAAAACGATGGATTCAAAATAACATATCGGAATGGAAACAAATAAATATTAAATATTACTTAAAACAACAACAAATATTAGTAATTAGTGGGCGCAACATTCTTTTCAATAACACTCTGCAAACGCCTGGGCATTAAAAACTTATATTTTGAAAATATTTACGATCTTCTAAAAGCACTTTGGGATCTCCAGTTTCTCTGGTTGATGTATTCAGGATCAAACCTAGAATTTGGTACACTAAAATTCTTCTGCTGCTCGAAGATGACTGAAATATCTTTTCATCTGTGAAGACCACCCTTAATGCAAAAATAACCCTGGCCTGTTTTTGTTCTTCCGTTCTCGACTGGAAATTTCAGATTTTTTAATCCTTCTGTTAATAGTTGATAAGGAACCTGGGAACATCGTTACATTAGATGCTTCAACGGACGTGGCAAAAGGATTTTGTCTGAGGTGGTCGATAAGCCTTTCATCTTGTATCTCAGAACTTAGAGGCGTTCGTCCTGATCCATGTTTTCTATTCATCAAATTATTCTGTATCCAGCGCTTTTTCCATCGTACTATCGTCATTTTATCAACTCGTTCGCTCTCCTTGCAGACTAGCCGTCTTCTATAACTCGAGTAATAATTTGTGCTTTCGTAAATTTTGTAAGTTGCGGCATTTTTGACTTTGAAAGTTATTGTCAAAATCAGTTTGACGCATACCGTCTCTTTTAAACTGGTGAATGGAATACATACACCAATACCTTCTCCACATAGGCCAATCAACTCCTACCGTTTTAGTGTCCTTTTCTTGACCTTCGCCGCCACTTTTGAGTGAAAATGGCGGAGAAGGTGGATTAAAGGACACTTAATTGGTAGGAGTTGATTGGCCTGTATGGAGAGGGTACTGCATACACTAATAGTCGGGATTTTTTTTCAAACCTACAGCAAGGTTTTTAGTGATTTTTTTCTAATTGGGCACACACTTAGTCATGACTCCGGGGACTATGAAACCAATATAAAATTTTTCGGCGACGGCGTACGTTAGGTGTCGCAACGCCCTAAACTGTTTTTAGGACTTAGGGTCATTTTGACAGCTGTATCTCGGTCAAGTGACAACATTTTAAAATTTTGGTTGAACCTCTTGAAAGGCTATGAAATGGCCTTTAACACGGTATGCAAAACATGATTTCTTACTTTCGGTTGATTGCATAAAAAAAAATTAATTTGTATTTTTTTTTTTTCAAAAAATTTACAAAAAAAAATTCTATTCTCTATTTCTGAACGGGCTTGTGCAAATTCATTTTGAAGTGACTCTAAGAAGGTCCTAGCTATTCACTGATATCAAAAAAATGCAAATTCATGCCACGGAAAAATCACAAAATAATCGGAAACACATGTTCAGACAATTTACAAAATCTCAATTTTTTGACCACGGCTACTTAACTTCAAGTTTTTTAATCCACATTCCCTTTACAGATCTGCTAAATAAGTTTTTTAAAAGGCTATATAATACGCTAGAATATTAAATGTAACAAGGCACGATGGGTCCCTAAGTTTTAATAAAACTAAACAAAATATATAAAAAAAGCTTTTTGTTAAAAACTTCAAAAATAACAAAAATTACGTTACGCTTTATATTTTGTCGTGTGTTTAGAAATTTTTTCAGGGGATTCCTGGAATTTTTACATCTGCTTGAAGCCAATAAAATATCCTTTTAAAAACACCAAACTTGAACCTTGAACGCGTTTAAGATTTTTGCCTGTGACCTGTCAAACATAGAAGATTTTTACAAGTCGTCCAATTTTACTTAAAACACCATTCTTCTTTTGTTATTTTATTCAGTTTTTAGGACGTAAGTATTTTTAATGGTGTGGGTGCACCTAATCGGCAAACCTTACATAAAAATAACATTTTTTACCCCCCTCCTCTCTTCACTTTCTCTCGGAAGGGCCAGAAAATCTTGGACTGATTTAATTTTCTAATTACTTTTTGGTTCCTTAGCCGATTTTTATAGAGTTTGGCATTTTAAGAAGTTAAAAGAACAAAGTTTACAATTTTTGTACAAAAGATGTAAAATGTAACAAATTCATGATGGCGGACGTAGTCAAAAATTTAGTCTGGAAAAAAAGATCTAAAACTTTTTTTCGACCTCCCTGTAATTTTTTATTGACAAAATAGGAAACCTCATGCCTTTTCACGTCTAACGAGGTAGCACACATAGCATTCGGTTAGGTACTACAAAAGTTGCATTGGCGCAAAACGCAAAGATAAATAAACCGTCAAAATGTCAAATTTCAAAAACCCAAGATAACGGACATAGCAAAAAATTACTTTTTTGACCTTCTTGTTATCTTTTATTGCAAATCTAGAAAAGCATTTTACATTTAACGAGATATCACTCATAAAATTCGGTTAAGTAGTACAAAAGTATAAGAATCGTCGTTGGGTTGTTGACATTTGACATTTTGGTTTATTTACTTTTGCAGAAAGGATACACCTGTAAAAATTCCATGAGAAGTATAAAAAAAGACATAATTTGTTGGTGGTAACGTTATGCGATATGTTGAGCCAATGCAACTTTTGTACTACTTAACCGAATTTTATGTGTGGTACCTCGTTAGACATGAAAAGGCATAAGGTATCATATTTTGGCAATAAAAAATTACAGGGATGTCGAAAAAAAGTTTCAGGTCTTTTTTTCCAGACTAAATATTTGACTACGTTCGGTATTTTGAATTTTTGACATTTTACATCTTTTGTACAAAAATAGTAAACTAAACACAGACAAAAATCCTGAAGGAGTACAAGATTCAAGTTTGGTGTTTCTAAAAGGATAATTATTATTATTACCTTTAAGCAGCTGTAAATTTTAAATCTTTTGTACAAAAATAGTAAACTTTGTTCTTAAAACTCTCTAAAATGCCAAACTTTATAAAATTCGGCTAAGGAACAAAAAATTAATTACAAAATCAAATCAGTCTAATATTTTCCGGCCCTTCCCATATATTTTTATGGATTACACCATCAAATGGGAGAGACGAGTGAAGAGGGGGCGGTAAAAAAATGTTATTTTTATGTATGTATTGCCGATTAGGTGTACCCACACCGATAAAAAATACTTACATACTCAAAACTGAATGAAATAACAAAAGAAGCAATTATCTATGTTTGACAGCATACAGACAAAAAACCTGAAGGTGTCCAAGATTTAAGTTTGGCGTTTTTAAAAGGATAGTTCATTGCCTTCAAGCAGCTGTAAAAATTTCGGGAATCTCCTAAAAAAATTTTTAAATACACGACAAAATATAAAGCGTGACATAATTTTTGTTATTTTTGAAGTTTTTAGCAAAAAGCTTTTTTTATGTATGTTGTTTAATTTTATTAAAACTTGGCAGGTCTATAGAGGTAATGTGGATTAAAAAATTTGAAGTTAAGCAGCCTAGGTTAAAAAAATTGAGATTTTGTAAATTTTCTGAACATGCGTCAATTTCAAATTTTTCTGTGATTTTTCCGTGGCATAATTATGCAGTTTTTTATATCGACGAATAGCCGGGACCTTCTTATAGTCATTTCAAAATTAATTTGCACAATCCCGTTCATAAATAGAGAATAGAATTTTTTTTTGTAAATTTTTAGAGAATTTTTAAATTTCAAATTCACTATTTTTTTATGCAATCAACCGAAAGTAAAATATCATGTTTTGCATACCACATTAAAGGTCATTTCATAGCCTTTTGAGAAGAGATACGTCAAAATGACCGTAATTCCTAAAAAAAAAGTTTAGGGCGTCGCGACGCCTAACGTACGCCGTCACCGAAAAAACTAATATTCGGTTAAAACAAGGTCACCAAAAATCTTCCTATACATTGGAAAAAAAATATAAAAAACCCCCAACTATAATAGAATAGTAAATTTTTTATTTATTTTATTTATTTAAACAAGAGTACGTAATGGTATGGACCCACGAACATACGCATCGATTTCAATCAGCAGTTCTGTCATTGCACCCTTTAAAAAAGTTCGAAACATCGGATAAACAAGTCAAAAATGTAGTGTATTTTGACTTTATTTCGAACGCGTTAGATATGCCGATACCGATGCGTTGAATTATTAGAGAGTAAAAGCCAAACCATCGCGTAAACGTAACGTAGGTCTAAATACAGCGCTCTCATTGCTCAGATCGGACAGAAGTCGTCAATCGTACATCGAGCGAGACTGATTTTCATGAGATACGGGCGCTAGCGACGCTAGGGTGGCGTATCGTTACGTCGCGTCGCCTGATTCGGTAACTGAAATCGCATTAGTCGAGTTGGAACCGCCCATCTTTGCCGGTTGTCACCAATTTCAGAGCTACGTTACGTTTACGCGGTGGTTTGGCTTTTACTCCCTAATTACTTTAAGTTATTTCAACGCATCGGTATCGCAATACTTACTGCGTTCAAAACAAAGTCAAAAGATACTACATTTTCATTTGTCTATGCCACATTTTGAACGAGACCCGCTTTGTTGGTGAATGCGAGGCCTGAACAGCTGATCACCAACGTTACGTTTATTCTTCCGTACGCAACGAGTGGAAGCAGCTATATTCTCATCGCATCCACCATAAAAGCTTCGGAGCTTTCCGTAAACAAATGAAAAATGTAGTGTCTTTTGGCTTTGCTTTGAACGCGTTTGATATATCGATACCGATGAGTTGAAATATTTACTTTAAGTGTCTAATTTATATCCTTATTAATACGTCTACCGAAAGTTTTGCCAATAATAGAATATGAAAAATAAAAGATTGCCATAGATGTCTATGAAACCTAAATGACTAGCCCGTTTTGCTCATTTGTTATTGAGCTTGCTATCAGTCTCTTGTTCCACGCTTTTTTGTCACATCTTATTACGCGTGTTTTTATTACAGCGCTCTTTTGTTACAGATACCCTGTAAGATGTGACCAAGGACAGTTGGTAGTGCCACAAAAATTTGCCCCATCATACTTTTCTTACTACATCCTTTTAAATGAGACACTCAATATTTTAAAATTATTGGGTAATGGGCGCGGTTGCCAAATTTGTCAAGAAACAATTAAGCATAGCCAAGAAAAATATGTCTCTCTCTTGTTCCAGGGCCCCCTAATTCCGGCCGCATTTACCAACGGTTATCACTGAACAGCCGTCAATAATATACCTTCTTGCGACGACGGTCACTCGGTTGCTGCGATCTGGCTGTCATAGGTCTTGTTTGGCAGCCACTGCTGTGATTAATAAAATCATTACAAACCAAATAATATAAGGCTTCGTTCGTATTTTACGTCAAAGATTAAAACGATTCTGTTAGAACACTAAAACTTCGTTTATAACAATTAATTCAATAAATTTAAAATGTGCGCCGTGCAAAATTACGGCTTCTTTAATTCAATCAGGTGATCATATAGCTTCTTAAATCCGGGATCTAAAATGTGAACGCAGCTTAACTTCTGCACTTGTACATTCACCTCTATATTATGTAAAATATGATTATATTATTATTATTATTATTATTATTATTATGAATTATTATAAATTATTATTATATCTATATATTAGCACCCCGCTGAAGCGGTTACCACTTGTTGTTGTACAATGTTTGGTGTTTGCCAATTGCTTACCGCCAAATAACGACAACTGTGGAATTTGCGCTACTGTACACAGCACCTTGGCTCATAACCTTAAAATTTCAATAGATTGTATTTTTTCGTATTACTTTTGTTCTGGCGTGGTTTTAGTTTAAAGAACCCTGCACAAATTACATTGGAAATGGCTTTCGGCTAAATTTTATATTTTTTTTATATGTTGTAGTACTCGATCAATAAAGTACAAAAACGAAAAAAAGGAGATAGGGAGCAGAATTACTTTCTGAGATATGGAGCTTTAAAGTTTACCTGTTTTTAGGCTATATTTTTGGACATGGTCCAAGTTTTTTTTCCACAACTTTGTTGATTACCGCCAAAATAAAACGATTCGCCTCTCTATTTGTCCTGAATGAAACACCTTTTCCATCCATGTAAAAATATTTCTGTATGGGTTCTTTGGTACCACCAGAAAAGTCACTGATTTGTAAGTTTTAAAAAAGGAAGAAAACGACCGTTTTTAAATAAATGACAATTTTTATTCTCTTTAAAACAAACGGCCAGATTTTAATAATTTTTACATATGGTAATAAAAAGAATGCCAGTGCTAAAAAAACATTTACAGCTTGATTGCTTTTAAATTGATTGCAAAAATGGTAGGTACCCTTAATGTTTTTTAATATTTTTGTATATTGGAGAAATACGAAAAGTAATTTTAAATATATTAGTAGGTTATAAAAACTTTGTATGGACAAATCCAATCCAAAAGTTTAATACTAATATGCTGGTACCAATTAGTACCCATTGGTAGCTGTATTTAACCAATCAAATTGCTAGTGTGGTATATGCTTTTAGGCTAACTTGGGGTCGCCGGTAACGAATTTTTGCGATTCCTCTTACTGTTTTTCTAGGAGAATACGGTAAAGTGTTTTTCCTATTTAAGTGCGGAAAAGTAGTTTTTACGCATACATTAGTGTGCAAAAAGTTAAAACTTTTAAGATATGTTTAATATGGCGGCATGCGGCGGCTTTGTATTAAAAAAAAATCAAGGTAAGCTTGACAACGTCAAATTTTTGCTTAAGTAACGGCGTCATTTGCTGCCAGATAATTTTACGCATTCTATTGGAAACACAGTGTAAACAACCGGAAAAATGTTATCATATTCATTACCAGCAACCCCAAGTTAGCCTAAAAGCATATAACACACAAACAATTTAATTGGTCAAATACAGGTACCAATGGATACTAATCGGTTCCAACATGTTCGTATCAAGCTTTTAAATTGAATTTGTCCAGAAAAAGTTTGTGTAACCTACCCATAAGTTACTTTAAATTCACTTTTCGTATTTCACCAATATTTCAAAAATATTAAAAAATCATTAAAGGTACCTACCATTTTTCCAATTAATGGTACCACTCAAGCAAAAATGTTTTTTTAGCTTACAAGCATTATTTTGATTAAAATATGTAAAAATTATTAAAATCTGACTGTTTGGTAATTTGACTGTTTGGTAGTTTGGTTTGATAATTTTCTTTCTTTTTTAAAACTTACAAATCAGTGACTTTTCTGGTGGTACCAAAGAACCTTTACAGAAATCTTGGACCATGTCCAAAAATATAACCTTAAAAAAGGTCAACTTTAAATCTCCATATCTCAGAAAGTAATTCTGCTCCCTATCTCGTTTTTTTTTTATTTTTGTGCTTTGTTGATCGAGGACTACAACATATAAAAAAATTATTACATTTAGCCGAAAGCCATTTCCAATGTAATTTGTGCAGTGTTGTTTATTTATTTTTCACAAGTAGTAACATTTTGACTTTTAATACGGAACGTTAGGTACCTACTCAAACTAAAAGATTATATTCTCTAACCTCTACTTGCAGAAACATATTTACTTACGACCAACCCATTCTACTAGTTTAACGAGCGTCCTAACACGACTGTAAGGGACCATATACGCTCCTAGGATAATAATGAAGCTTAGACGTAAATCGTAAGAGGGCGCCAAGCGATGAGACTTTCTTTCGTAAGGATACTAAGTGACGCAAAAATGTAAATTATTAAACCGTTTTGGACAAAATTTGAAACAAAAATTTTCAGTTTTCAAACATTTTTGAATATTTTTTAAATTTTCAACTATTTTTAAAATTTTTTAAATTTTCAAATTTTCATAATTTTTTAAAATTCCCAAAATATTTCCAGAAAATTAATTCTTAAAAAATTTTGAAAGTTCAATTTTTAAAAATTTCAAGTATGTTTGAAAATTGAGAATTTTTGCTTTAAATTTTATGCAAAAGTGTTTAATAATTTAATCAAAAATTTTCAGTTTTAAAACATTTTTGAAATTTTTAAAAATTTTAAAAAAAGTTTTAAAATTTTGTAAAATTATCAAATATTTTTAAAATTTTCAAATATTTTTAAAACTTTCAAAAATGTTAAAAGTTTCCAAAATTTAAATTTTTGGAAAAAATTTTTTAACATTCCAAAAAAAACAAAATTTTCAAAAATTTAAACATTTTTCAATATTTAAAAAAAAAATCAAAAAGTTTCGAAATTCAAAAATTTTTAAATTTCTTCAACTTTTATAAAATTTTCAAAAACAAATTTTGCCTTCTGCATAAATCATACAAAGTATGCACTTAGGAGTGTTTAGATGTGGTAATTTTTGAAATTGTCATTGGTCGTACGTAAAGTATAGTACACTAACATGCTTGTTATAGTCATTACATGCTTGTTATGTAAACTACTATTAAACAGTTAAACTGAACTCTAACATCACTTTACTTAATTTCATTGGACTCTTAATCTAATATAACAAACGTAAAAATTTAAGGTGATCATAATTTTCTTACCTATGCGCAAGATTTGCTGTAATTTGTCAAATATTCTGTTACTGCATAAATTGTGAAAAAAAAACAGCCATCTCTGGCACTTTTGATGCCTCTAAAAAACATAAGCAAACAAAATGCCATGCCATTGCAACTTTTACGTTAAATTAAAGTAAAGTCGCAAATTTTTATGTTTTTTCAGTGTGTTGGTGCAAGCTGTGTAGTATTTTTTTTATTGAATGGTAATAAAATAAACTAACTGAACAACAATAGTTGTTAATCATAATTTATATTAATACATAGCCTTTTCGCATTCACTTAAAGTATCAAACGAAAATTATTACTACTATATTTTTACTTATCTAATCAATTATCGTTTTGGTCAAAATATTCGATCAAAGACAAGAATATTAATTTACCTAGGGTATTATTTTTGAGATTAGCGTAAAAGTCAACAGAGTTCCACAGTTACCGTTTAACAAAATGGCGGTCTAAACCCCCCCACCAAACACAAGCACTATTGGTTAACAGTTTACGTTTCTATTACATATGATATATTACAGGGTATCTCTATAGGATACATTATCCTCACATATTATTATATTTAAGGACCAATGTGGGGAGAATATTCATGAGGCACTTTAGCGACGCCACTTTTATGCATGTGTAAATACCTACGGATCAGATGTGTTATGCTTAAGGAGCCTAGGTACACCGAAATGGATCGCAATCTTCTGCCGGTATCACAAACAATTAAGACAATATCGGGGAACAAACAAAAATCATGAAAATTTTTGTAATAACGTACGCCCGCCCTAATCCCCAGATGCCCCGTAAAAATATTCGGATTAGTTTATCTAATCCATCTCTTTGTTCATTTATGTGGGATTAACCCCTAAATGCACCGAAGGCACTTAATCGCGATTGACTATCTAATCTATTCCTTTTCTCTGGTGATCCCACATAAATAAGAAGAAGCATGGATTAGATAAACTATTACCAATATTTTTACGGTGCATCTGGGCGTAAGAAAGAAAAATAATGGATTAGATAGCCAATCGCGATTAAATGCCTACGGTGCATTTAGGTGTAATAAGTACTGTGATCCATTTTTATCAGTTAGTTAGTTAGTTAGTCTCCGTAAGCTTTATACCTCTGTTCCGTAGGTATTTGCTTTGTGGTGTTATAAAAAGATGTAGTTTTCTTTTACGGACGTGGCAACATTGCATATTTTTTAAACGAATTACGCGCATGTCAAAGAATAGCGCTTTCTGAATTGGGCTTGTGCCAATCTAGAGGTAGCTGTCTAGGTTTGCAAACGACGTTGTCAAATTTCTCAGGGCTCGTTAGATGCTATCGTGTATATTCACCTTAAGACAATAACCTCTAAAATCATGCACGAGGTTTTTGTCATGAATGGTATTTTTCTTAGTTTGTTTTCGATAGTTGGTTTTTTTTGGGATAGCGTTGTTTTTAATATTAAAAAAAAATTATGTCTTTGATAAGTTATTATTTATATACAGTACCTAATCATTATTGTTAATGTGTAAGTAATAATTCTTTTTATGTTGATTCTTTCGCCTATTGAGCGCGATACGTATACAAAAAATATATTATTGATTTGATATTTTTTAAGAAAAATTTGTACATATTTATTGTTACATTGGATCGGACCAGACAGATTAACCGAGTCGTTATAGGAAAATTATGAAAAATTGACGCAAAAATGTCTTTAAAATATATACATATTTGCGTACATTTTTTGTTACAAATTTTAATAGGAATGCACAAAACAATTCACCTAAATTCTTTCACAAACCGCTTATTTTAATACTACTCATAGTGCTTGACCTTCTTATTAACATTATATATATATACGTATAATAACATATTTAGTAGATTTTAATGTTAATATAATTTTTAATAAATAATAAATAAATTTTAATCGTTGTTCTGTGTGGCCCGCAAAAAAACATATGTGTAAAGCCACCTTAATTCAGTAAAGAAAAAATATTTGGCCTAAAACGTGCTTAAACTCATTGGAGTTGAGGGCAGTCCAACCAACAGGTCCAATTTTAAAAATACAAAGTGTGTCCAAAAATGTATACCCTATAGAAAACTGGTTTTCCCCGGGGTACAAATTTGAGGACCTCCTGTTAAGTAGAGAAAAAAAATTAAAAAAAAATATTTGAGTTAAGGTAGGCTTATAAGCTTTTAGATTTTAAATCTATTCGTATTTTCCCTAATTGTAATAAAACCATAAAAAAAGATCTGTCTATTTGTTAGGTTAGGCAAGATCGATTTTAAAATATATATATTAATGTTTCTTGTTATAATTGTGAATATTCTATAAACAATTGCATTTTGAATGTTAAGTTTTAGCCCAATTAGCAATAATTAGGTAGCAATTTTTTGCCAAACTTAGCATTCAAAAATCGTCATGTCATTTTTCGTATAATACCGTTAAATAAGATGTAAGTATGTTAAATATTAAATTTTGTTATTTTTTGGTTGAAATATTTTCACCAAAATATAAACTCTTTTTTTAAACCAATGATATTTTAGAAAACTAAAAGATATTTGATGGCTGCAACGCGAAAAAGAAAACATTTATAATCAATACAAACATCACGATACAAAAAAATAATCAAGTAATAGTTAATAAAATAATTCGAAATGTTTTACAAACGGCAATACAGGGTGCGCCATCTTAACGTTATTTTAGTTTAGATTACTCTAAATTTTTACAATAAGTGAACAATTCATACTACCGCGTCGGTGTCGTCAATATTTTGTACGCCCTGTATCTTGATTCTTACACCCTAACCCCATTTTATGTTCTTTTTTAGCTGCACACTATATATATATACAGATTCGAGAACTTCAAACGAATGTAAGTAAAGTTTTATTTTTGCTTACTTCTCTTAAGGGAATCAAAAAGATACCAAATGAATGTACCTGAGAAACTTAAAAGCAACTAAGTTAGTTTCATTTAGTTAAAATAGATAACGTTAGTCTAGGTAGCTAATTCAATTTTTAGTTAGGCAAATAAATTCCTAATAAGAAAATCCTATTGATAGGTTCTTTACCTTATTTTTTTTTAAAGCTCTGCAGGGTTTTTAGTCATATATTCTAAAATAAAATTTATCTTGCGATAATAAAATCAAATTAAGAACTGACGGTCTTCTAGGCGGCCATGGCGGTCCGCTTAACACCGTTACCAATATTCCATAACAAAATGTTACTAACTAGTCACTAGACTCAAAGCCAAACCAGAGTCGCGTTCGAGCTTGGGTGCAACTAGCCCCAAAAGGGTAAACTGGGTTCTTCTAAAATTTTTAGGGCTTTAGTGACTTGCTGTCTAGAAAAAGGAGATAGCAATTTGAACGGCACGATATTTGTCTATATGTACCATTTTACACTCTAATTAGGGTCAGCTAATCGGAATTAACTTGCTAATCACGGTTAAACATTCATACCTATGCACCAATGTTTTTTTATCAATAGTTACCTAACCAGGATTAAGTAATTGGAATTAAGAAAAAGAGCTTTGAACGTAGAGTTTTTTGGGTTTTTTTTGTGTTTTACATTGGTGACATCAACTGGTGTCAAAAGTTTATATTTCATTTTCTTCAGTATTTGCAAAGAGAAAATACAACTATTATGCCCTAAAACTAATGTGCAACTAATTTTCGGATCTTGAGCATTATAATATTTCTTACATTATCAGACGTTTTAGGTCAGTATCAAGAAATAAATAAATTAAGTGTACTTAGATTACAGATTTTTTCAAAAATTTAAACCTACTTTTTCATTTTGTGGCTTACCACTAGTTGCAATTTGCTTTTGAAAGTACCAAATAATTTTTTTTTATTTAATAGAAGGTTTGACAGTTATTTTATTTAAAGATTTTAAAAAAGTAAATAGGGCATCTACTGGTGCATCAATTCCTGCTGCTTGAGCCACTATACTCTTTCTGTTTTCGTTGCAAAGTTCAGTATAACGGCTATTTTATTTTAGTAGCTCCTCGTCTATGGTGTGTGAATCCTATACAGATCCTTTAATATGTGCCAAGTATTTATTTGACTATTATATTTTTAAATTTTTTCTTCATAAAACACAATTGAAAAACTTCAAAAATGACAAAAAGGATCAAACATGAAATAAACATCCTAATGATAAACTCACTCAATTAAAGTTAATTGCTGGTTAGATACAAAAAAATGCTCGGTGAATAGCAAAAATGTTAAACAGAGAAAATGTATGATTCTGCCAGTGTGATGGGGGTCTGAGTTTTGTAGAAAAGGCCACACAGAAGGGACTGAATATATAGTTTATTAACTGGTTGGAAATCGGTGTTATAAAGCTCCAAAAAACAGGGATAGATATTGTAGCGGGGAGCAGGGGGAAAAAATATTTTCGCGCATGCATTCAAAGATTGGTCAAAGACGGATGTCTACCGCAATCAAAATAATGGTTTTTGGTGTAATGTACAGGGTTATTCAAATTGGGCACTTTTATATGGGTACGGGTCCTTCTAGCCGAGATAGAGAAAAACCAACCCCCCTTTCCGAGGCTCAAATTTCAAGACAAGATTTTTGGTGAAAACCGCATTTTGATATGTCCACCCATCTTTGAGTTACGGGGGCTTTTTGAAAAGTCTGCATTTTGAAATAGGGCTTAAAAAGTTCTTAAGATATAACGCAAACTTACCTTTTTTCTTATAAAACACCCTGTTTTAATTTTATTTTTGTGTTCAGAATTATATTATAATGAAAATGATGCGTCATATGTGATATTTTAGTTAAGTAGTTTTTGACATATTCAACATTTTCTTTTCACAACAAGATGGCCATGACCATATGACAATAAAAATTGGGTCGGCTATGCACCAAAGACATGAACTTATAATATCATATCAAACATGTCATGACCTACTACATTTTTTCATTTTGAACAAGGCTTCTACCAATTTCATTTTGAATTCGACTATTAAACTTTATATTCTAATTAATAACACAACTAAATAGGTAAAAAAATTCTTCGCTCTAATTAATCCAAAAATAATAACTAATTGCAAAAAGAAACAAACGAAATGACTAAGTACCCCTACCCTACTCTATTTTAAACAACTTAATCTAAAAAAAAACTAATTAAAAAAAAAACTAAAAACAAGACCACAAAATTTGCTCAAAATGTCCATCATTTTGTCCAATTCATTAGCGGCATCTTTTAGGGAGGGGCAAGCATTAACGCATTCTCAGGTCGCCCATTTCTGAACGTTTTATCCCTTAATGTGCCCCATAAGTAATACTCGCAAATGGTCATGTCCGGAGACCTCGCCGGCCAGTTAACAGAACCTCTGCTGCCGACCCAATGATCGCCGAAAAGTCTATTTAGGTATTTAATTACTAGCCGTGCCGTATGGGAAGGGGCTCTATCTTGTTGAAGAAAGACTGGCTCCTGGTAATTTACAAGAGGCATATTTTCTAAGAAAGGCCCTACCACGTCTTTCAGAATTTTAATATACCTCTTATGATTTGGTTGTCATTATAGATATACTTCAAAAGGAGAAATGTAATAGGCCATGACATATTTGACATTACCTCATAAGTTCATGTCTTTGGTGTATAGCCGACTCAATTTTTATTGTCATAAGTATATCCGGCCGTGGCCACCTTGTTATGAAAAAAAAAATGTTGAATATCTCAAAAACCACTTAACCAAAATATCACATGTGATACATCATTTTGATTAGAATTTAATTCTGAACACAAAAATAAAATCAAAAAATTAAATTAAAAAAAAAAAATTGCGTTATATCATAAAAACTAAAAGTGACGGATAAAATCCAGTTTGAGATCCACAAAAAAACAATTTCTATCAAAAAGAAATTTTCATAAATAAAAAAGTTACAGGCCCTATCCCAAAATGCAGACTTTTCAAAAATCCTCCGTAGTTCAAAAATAGGTGGACATATCAAAATGCGGTTTTCACCAAACATCTTGCCTTGAAATTTGCGCCTCGCAAAAGCGGGTTGGTTTTTCTCTATCTTCTCTAGAAGTACCCGTACCCATATAAAAGTGCCTAATGTGAATCACCCTGTACATAACGAAAATGTAAGAAGTTCTTTATGTTTTATTTAAATTATGTTAATTTATATGTAAAAGGCCTATTTCATTTAAGAAGGTGGTATCATTACCTAAAAAAGAGTTCGAACCAACACCGTTCTCAACTAAAAATCCAGTTAACTCCTACCTCTTGAGTGCCGCCATTATTTTAACCAAATTGAAAGGTAAAACATGGATTTTCTTTCACTTGGGTGTCAATATGACCGCTATAGTAGGCTAAAGGACACTAAATCAAAAAAAAGTTAACTGCCTTTTTAGTAGAGAAAGTGTTGCTCGAACGCGACTCAGGAGAGTCAACTTAAATAAAGCATCGAGGGCAACTTAAAAGTTTGTAAATTTTTTAGTGCCAGCCCATCGACTAATTTTTGCAATTTGTAACATTTTGTGCACGAGTTGGCAAACCAATATGGCCACGTCCAGAATTTCGTTAAAGGCTTATTTAGACTGTCAATTTTATAACTTTGAAAACAGCAATTAAAATAGCTGTGCATTTGAGGAGCTGATTCTTTTAATTTTTTTCTTGCAAAAATGGATGAGGTATTTACAATTTTTTCTTATGTTTGAGGTTAAAACTAACCTAAAAATTACGTAGCATGGATTCCTGAATAATAAAATTTACTTTTTTGTTCGCTCATTAAAAAATTAACACTTACTTATTGCTATCTAAATAAGTCACCAAAAACGTACAACTTTTTTAATCGTTCTTAACCAAAAAGCTAGGTTTACTATTCTTAACTTATTTAATTTACTAAACAAAATATTTAGATAGGGTAAAAAATTTAAGATGCCAAATTAATTCAGCAAGTAGAAAAGGTTCTTAAAATGGGGTGTGGGTGTCAGCATCACTGTGACGCATCTAGTGAGTGGCAAATGTAGTTAACAGGACGGAATAAATTGAGATGTGACGTGTAGGTCAGCTAGTGGGGTAGATTATGTCTTTAACCCAACCGTACCTTTTTATTATGAAAAACAAATCCCTTCTCTATAGACACCTTTACCTATAGATTAAAAACGTCCATAGTTGTTAAACAAAATGTCAATTACTTAATATCTACAGCGTCGAAAACCTTTTTAAAAATGGTCGAGGCGATTGTCCAAATGCTCATTTAAGGTCACAAGCAAGCAAGACGGAAAAACGGTTTGATTACCGATTATGCTCCCGCGCCTTACATAAAATTGCTCGAAAAAATAATCCAGGGGCGGATACAAGAGGGGGAGCGGTGCGATCGCCCTCTCCCCTTGTGTAGTTGACCCGACCCACATTTTCTTAAATAGTTGACAAAAGAATCGAAAATCATTCAAATTTTTAGCTTTAGTTTTAAAATTTGGAATTTTGACAAACTTTTGTTTTTTGACATCTGAAGCGTGTAAAAAATGCAATTTTAGATTAATTTTCTCAAAATTTTCGCCTGCGGCGCATTAAAAAAAAAAGGTATTTTTTAATTAGTTTTTTTCATATACACTAACAGCATCTACTAGAAACCGCCCTCCCTCTTTTTGAAATCGGCCGTATCCGCCCCTGAATATTCGACCCACCCTTTTTTTCTTTTTGTTAAAAGTACTTAACAGCAGTCGAGTACGTCAAAGCTAAATGTTATTCAAAGAGTTGATTATTTTTTATTTGTGCTCTGAAGGAAACGTCTGCCTTAACCATGCTTCTTACTTAGCCTCAATTACTTTTTTGGCCGCGTATTCGAATCATTAGTGCGTCCGGAGGAGCAATACTTACGCTAACTATCTTTGGAAGAACGACATTAAATAACGACAAAAATTTAGACACCTTTTAATTCGCGCCTAAAAACCGCTCGTATTTATTATAAAGTTTGCAATGCATACACCGAAGGAACAGATGGGTGGATTCAAATAAATATTTATTTTTTGATGATGGACAAACAAATATTTCTTTGACTCAAATAAACATTTTTGAAATCCACCTATTTTTGTTGACATAACAAAACTTTTATTTCTTTTAAATCATATTTATTTGAAGCAAATATTTATTTCAAATCATTGCATATTTTTTCTGTGTAGAACATAGCAAAAAAAAATGTTTGACAGAGAACAAGTGCCAGCCGAAAATTACATCGCCTATATTACTTAATTTTGTTTGTGGCTGTTTTCCTATTAAAAAGACTACTACTTAGCATGTAAAAATGTTTTATTTCAAAAAAAAATATGTTGGGTTGAAGACATTTTTGATGAGTAGCTAAAACGCTGAGATATCACTAATGAAATTAGGATTATATATAAAAAATGTCAATACTTATGTCAATGCGGAAATTCCTGTTTACTAATTTTAATTTCCGGTTAATTTTGTAATTATATGTCAATGCAGAGCAATACGTGCAGGTAGTTTAAAAGAAAAATGAAGAACAAAAAAGTGTATATGTTTCCGTTTATATATTTTGATATCTATAAATCTGTGTTATTTTTGAATTAAGTAATAGGAATAAGTTTAGTAAAAGACATATTATACGTACTGTAATAGCGAGTCGGTCCACGCAACTTTTTATCTTCCAAACCCAATTAAACCCAATGTAAACAGTATTACGTTCATTGAATTCCCTGAGGTTTTTTAGTTAGAGAGATATTAGAAAAGAGGTTTTTTTAAGTTTTTTAAATATGCGAAGGAATATCAGACCGCAAAATTAAAATAAGGAACCACTCAAAAACGACAAACTTAACATGATAAAGTTTTTTAAACGCCGCTGCAAGTTTGCTCGATTGCAAATTATTTCGGCTGTTTAATTAATCTCTTCTGGGGCTGATTCTTGCATTTTGAGAAAATGGTAATGGGGGAACGTTCACATCTCGGATATCGACCAATACTACTAGGCTCTAAAGCTTACAAAAGGTAGCCGACCACGGCCGAACCTCACCCGATTGCTGTTTATCTCTGGCTGTGGGTAGCTGAACGCGAAAAATGACAATCGAGTCAGCTTTGCGCATACGCCGTCAAATCTTGGCTGCTTCGGAGCGTTCTTATTGGTTGAAATGAAGGATGTGACGACCATTCCTAATTAGGTACCGTTTCTTTCCCCAACGTTAGGGAGGAGAATTCTAAAAAACAAACCTCATAAGATATTGGCCTGCGGCGCTATATAGTCCAATTTTTTAATGAGCGGACTCACGTCATTTTTTTGGATGTCTATTTGATACATTATTTTAGACAGCGATCATAAACATGTACAAAAATGTCATGTCGTTAATTGTTTCAACTGTTACTTTAAATTGACAACAGAAAATTATTTGACATGCGAACTGTTGACAACAAAGAAATACGTTTTGAAAGGCAAAAATGACGTCAGTCCGCTCATCAAAAAATTGGACTGTAACACCGTTGTTATTTACAATTCAAGTTTAAACGATTTTTTATTAGCATCATTCAAAACGTGTATAAAATGGAATTTTCAGAATAACTTTTTTCCAAAATAAACCAACGAATCTAAATCTGATTACCACCTACTAGATTTTAGGTGGGGCAGTCTCAGCAACTTGAAAATAGTATTTTAATTCTTCTCTAATAACGAAATTTTTAAATATATTTTATACAGTTTTAGTTTTTGGTTTTGTCGTAAAATTTGAAAAGCGTTATTTCGTGGTTTTCTTTGGAACGCCACATCAAGTGAAAATAAATAAAATTGTTTGATATTCTGCCGTATTATAGGTTGTTTTTGTTTTGTATCATACAAATAAACCTGAAGACAAAAAATGATCTCAAAGACTTGATAGCTAGATTGATTTTTGATACATATTAGTTAGAGGAATGCTTATATTGTGTGGCTTTAATTTTTTTAAAACCTTATCAAAACATTTAATAGGACCGATTCAAAAGATAAAGAAATGCTTTAGAATATATGGCAAGTCAATAAAAACCGGATTTTTTGAATTTTTGGACTTTGCCTCAAACAACAATTTGGTTAGTAGAGGTTTCAACGAGGGTTTTTTGATATGGTCTGTTTTAACACACCAAAATATTTTTTTTCCTAAAATTACTTTATTTTGATGTAAGAAATCTGCACAATTTAGTTATTATTGTTTAGTTTGTTAGGTATTGACAGAAAATAATGTTCTACCTTAAAAGCCGGAGCGATTTTCTGATCCCACACTCTTGCGACTAGGCTGAAAACGCTGTTGTTGTTGTTCTTGCCACTTCCCAAGAAATGTTGCTTTTGGTTTCAAAATTATAGCAATTTATTTACACATCCTGTAAAATAAAAGTGATCATCCAAGAACTGTTGGTAACAACCAAATTTTAAGCAATTTTGACACTAGGTTAACAGAGGTCTGGTTATGCTCATATTTTTTTTAAAGATTGCATTTGTGGTGTACCCACCTAAACATTTAAAAAAGCACCAGTTTTAAGACGAGATTTTAGGTAAGATGTCACAAATGAAAACAAATGATTTTTACACGACTGTCTACCAAAATGTTTCCACACGAAATACTCACTCTGGAAGTGTCATTTTTTACACGAAATATGTCATCTTTGCACTTTTTGACCCACCTCTGATAAAGTGGAAAATAATTCAAAATTGGGAACATGGGATATAGCATACCCCAGTTTATTTTCAGTGTAGTTTTTTTAAATAGTAAAAAATATTTTTTTTAAACACAATATTTACTTACTTACTCTAAAATCTAAACCAGCAAATCTTTAAATTGAGGCATAGGCATAGGAAATATAAAGAAAAATGTTTCCACCGAATCAAAAACTTAAATAATTAAAATAAAAAACTTTATATTTGTCAGAAAAAAAAGTATCTTATCTTTTAAAGTGCTTTAAAAAACTTTAAAACGAATTTGGTAAGCTGGGGTATCATACACCCAAGTGGACTTTGCAGCTTCCGTACTGGAATCCTCTTGCTTAAAGCTACTGAAGAGGAGTTACATAGATAGATATTGAATAAAAATCGTTGGGGTATGCGACACCCCACTTTCCCATAATAGTGTCTTACAACCTCAAAAATAACGCGCCATAGATACTTTTTTGTTTATTTCAGAGAAAAATACTGGACCCGCCTATGCATTTTATCTATATAAAAACTATAGCGGCAACCACGCATGTCAGTTTTTTCATTGACGGTGCCATTTTTGTTCGTTTATTTATTTTCGATTTGTTGTTGAATTTTAAAGGAAATTTTATAACAAAAATTTGTACAAACATATGAAGTGTTTCACCAGTGGCGTACAAAAAATAATTTGCAGGGGGTCAAAAATATCAATCAATCAAAATAGGGTCATTTTTTTGGGCTACCCTATATTTCAGTTTTCGGTATATTTGGTAAATTTTGTCCAATAATATGCATATTAAAAAAAAACATTCATTTACCACGCCAGTTTTTAGAAATTTCGTTATTGACGTTAGTTTTGGTAGCTTTAGCGCACGTACCGCCACAAAAGCAACCTTTAAAACAAAAACAAATATTTCTTGGAAAAAGTTTTATAAGCCCAGCAAAATATTAGCAGCCCGAACCTACTTCTATAATGGGTGGACCCTCAGATTAATAAAAAAAAGAGGTATAACAGTAAACAATACTATCCCGATCATCCATTCATACGGTTCATTTTTCCATAAAATGCATGGGTAGCCGAGTTTTCTGGTAAAAAAAACAATTCATAAATTTCTTTAGTCTCTTTTTATAATATATTGACTATTTGCATAAAAGATAATTACAGTTAGTAGTAATAAATTAATTTTTAATCTCAGTAATTACCTTTTTTAAATTTTTATATTTTTAAAGTAGAATTTCTAGATCCACAAAAAAAATAACACAGGCCGGCAACTTTGTTCCGACGAGCCGCGAATAAATTCCGACATATTTCTTTGCAGCTGACGAGGTCAGTCAAGTCACACCCCCCTCCTCCGAAAGATATTCGAGTTTTGATATGCTAGTAATTTCGAACCAATTTCGAACTGATTCTGAACCACTTTTAAAAATTTTGGACCACACTCTTTCTTGTTTTCTTTTTAATATTCAAAATGGGAGATGCAGCCCGACGTCAAGCTACACCCCCTTATTTAAAGCGTAGAGAAAAATGAAAACCAAATATCTAATATCACCAAAAATAATTTCGAAAAATCGACTATTGATTTGGATGCGCAATAAGAATCTCTCTGCTCGTATAGTCCGCATCAGCTAAGAAGCACCATTGGAAAAATCAGGTGCTTTACACATGCACATATTAGGTACCAAAAGTCCAGCAGAGATTTTTAGTCGTCTCTAGTATATTTCCAAACTGACTGGCTAAATTGGCTAAACCCCCCCATTTTGAATAAATATAAAAATCACAGAAATTAGGGTGGTTAAATTTTTTTTTAAGTTGTAGAAAATTATCTCGAAATTAGCTCAAAATTATAAGCATATCAAAGTTCGAAATTTTTTTGAGGGGGGTGTGGTTTAATGTCAACCTTCACCTCCCCACCATATTTTGAAAAAAAAAACAGGGTAACTAGTGGATTTTTCGAAATTCTTTTTGGTGATATTAGGAGTTCAAAATTGGTTCCTAATTTTGGAATGAGGGGGGTGTAGCTTAACGTCCGACTGTACCCCCCATTTTGAATATAAAAAAAAACAGGAAGAAGTGTGGTTCAAAATTTTTTAAAGTGGTTCAAAATTAGTTCGAAATTATAAGCATATCAAAACTCGAATATCTTTCTCTTGACTGACCTAGCTGACGGCAGTGCTGTTAGTGAGAGTTGGTGGTGTTCGATGATTTGTCAATTTTATTTTGACTATTTGAAAAAAAAAGAACTGCACAAAGCCATTTTGACGACTTACAAAATGGTTTACCAGTGCGTGGTATGCAATATAAAAGGGGAAATTCCAGCCCAGAATTAATATTTGGGAGATAAGAAAGATCATGTCATTTTAGCTTGGTCATCAGCGTAATTGGAGGAAAAAGCTGGGCAAAAAGCTTGTAATTAAATTATTAAAACCTAAAAATCTAAGATTAATACTAATGCAGCTAATATTTATATAAATTTATTTGTTAACCTTAAAATTTTTCTTTCTTTATATTTGCGTGAAATTTAACTAGATTTTTTGTTTCAGCAAATAATGTCTTATTTTGATAAATAAAGTTTACTGGACAGTTTAAAAAAATCTATAACTGCCATCTGGAATAATTAAAAAAAACATTTCCATTGGTCAAACTTTGGTAAACTTTTGATCTGTTTCTAAATATCTACTTTCCTCAAGCTAAACTCTTTTGTTGTGGTTGTCTAAGTTTTGGCAGTAATTTTACATTTTTTTTTTTAAATTCTTTCGAATGGAAAAAAATCCGAAGAATTGTGCCTAAGTACCCTACCAATCCAACATTATAAGGTTTTTCACATCAATATATTTAAATCAAAATTCACGCCGCCACGCCACTGGTAATGAGAAAAGCAATTTTCGACAGAGTTGCCGTTTTATTGCTCTATCTCTTTTCCATATGTGGATTGTGAACATTAGAAAATTTCTATAGGGAACATTTGGTTTCTTCCTTCGTTATTAGTCTGAGGGTTGACCAGTGTAATCAAAAACTAAAAAAAGAAACGCAAAGATCTTTTTGCAGACAAAACGGAAATTAAAGATGCTACTTATTTACCGCTTTGAGATATTAAAAGTTTCTAGTTTTTCTGAATGAAATAAAACCTAATTCTAATAAGTATAAGTAACTTTATAAAATTTTAGCCAGTCCTTGTCATATTTGAGTACAAATTTGAAACTGAGTTAGCGCAAAAATCATAATAGTCCGTGGAATGCGTATCTAGGGAAGGGGCGGGAGGCTAAAGATATTTTTGCGCGAGTCTATAAAACTAAAAAACTTTTTTTGACAAATTATGTGAGCCAAATGAAAATGTGTAAATATCTACCTAAATTTTCGGTACCCTAGTCGTCCCTTTGCAGGTTCGCCAAAAAAAAACCAAATCTACCAAAAATTCGACAGGCCCGTATCAAAATTTTTTTTTTTTTAACCTAGGTACACACGAAACTAAACAAAAATGTCCAAAAATTCAACTTCTCACATTATTTAAAATCAATTTATTCTAAACAATAACTTATCGCCAAACAATTTTACTATATGCACGAACATGTGTATGAAAATATTTCTTCGCGACTTTCTGTAATTCAAAACGACAAAAAAGGGCCTCTTATTTTTTGGTGCGTCCCTCTACACCTGTATAATAATAAATTAAATAATTATTGAAAAAGACGAATAAAATAACAACATATCAGCTGATAATAAACGCGGATATTTGGTAACAGAAAAAAAAGAATCACTTCAAAAAGAACACATGGCAAATATTGATAATAGCACAGTAATTTGACACAGAAAGGTAGATAAAAAATTTTTGACTAGTTTATATAAAAAAAGGTGATGGTGCTAAAAATATTGAAAAATTTTGAGTGCGGTATTATTTTTAAGATTTATATTGGTGATGTACTAAAAAAGTACAAACATTTTAAATTTGTTTAAAAATCGATTTTTTAAATCTTAAGGTACTTAATTAAATCACAATATAACTACGTTGATAAAAATTTGATGTGATTCTTTTGCGAAGTATGTCGATTCGTTTAATGTGTAGTTTTCGGAACCTAAACAGTCGACCTACGCACCTTTATGATAAAATACGTAGTTCTCTAAATTTTAAGCTAAATAAATCATATTTAAATAATTGAAAATATGAATATCTTGACAATATTTAAAATTCCCTTTATTGTGAGTTCAGTTGTATGTTTAAAAATTATTATCGTGGGCCTTATACTGTACACTGAAAATTTAAAAAAAGAGAAATGTGCTGTCCAAATTTTAAATATTTTTTTTAAACAAATTTTTCTTTACTCTAAACTAAAAAAATTAAATACAGCCTGAACTTGAAGAAAATTTACGGACTTTCTCAATCTCCCTCTTGCGTAAGTTACCAAAACTTTTATTTCTATATTGATTTTCTGTAACAAAAATACTTGATACAACCGTTATGTTGCATGTATACAAGTTGTATATATCGATATTTATGATATACATACATATACTCTAATTTTAAATACTATTCTATAGTTGGTAAAAAATATTTTGGTCTGTTCGTTTGTCCCAATTCAATTTGCCAGAGATCAAAACAAACGAACAAAAAATCAAGAACAATCATTTATTATAATACTTAATAATAACAAGGGTGAGTGGAGTGAAGGCAAACGAATATGACATTTTTGTGGTTAGGTGGCGCCACTTCACGTGTATGACCACCATTCTGTCCCTGTGTTTTTGAAACCCTCCCGGTCCATTACTATACTTGGGTACACCATTTAAACTACAAAAATAGACGCTATAAGTTGTAGAAACACTTAACGTTGGCGTGAAATGTTGCGTTTTTTATCATTGACTTTTTGTTTCTATACAAAAAAGACTTTCGCTCGAATACGAATATTAGCATTCCGCCTCTTTCGTCCTGCGTAATCATTTTCACCAAGGCCACGTTTACGACATCTGTACCGATGGTAACTTACGTAAAGTTTTAGAATCTACTTTAAAGGAAACTCAAATATAAAAGACAGAGGCGTGCCATCTGACAAGTTTCACGTCAATCTTAAGGGCCCCGCACGTCTTACAGTGTAACTGAGCATCAAGTGATTATTATTAACTTGCGCGGTAAAACATTATAGGCTGTCCAAAAAAATTAATCATATTAAAAAAATGAATGGTGTATGCTAAGATTCAGTGTTATTTAAAGTAATTTATTGTATATGGCCGAATTTAAAAGGCTTGTACGCAATATAAAAAAAAGCAATAACTATACCAATAAGATCACTAAATCGCGCAAGACTTGCTTCGAGATTTAGTGACCTTATACATACTCCTTTCTGTGGGCGCTTTGAATTTCGCTATTTATAAGAATTATTAATATTAAGAACATAAATTTATTAAATTAATACTAAATGTAAGTAAATATTAATGAACAAGATTTTACACTAATTAAATTTTAAGAAAAAAATATGGATGTGCGTGATGGCAGCTGTTTAAAAAAAAAATGATTTCAGCCGATTGACCTGACAAAAAATTTGAATAGAATTTGACAAAAATGAAACTATTTTTTTAAACGCAGTTTATTGTTACGATCTTTAACAAAATATATTTTTTTTCCTTTTGCCTTTTTAAAACCAACCTGTAAGTAATGTTATTTGAAGGAGTGAAAAGCATTTAAAAAAAGGCTTTTATAGTTCAATTTTACCGGGTGGTCCATTAAAGAACAGAATTAAATTCGGTTACTAAAACTTTATCATTTATTAACCGATTTTATTCGATCAATCCCTTGTTAAAAATTTAATAATTTATTTTAGCTGAAAGTCTAAAAAAGCCGCAACTTAATTATATTTTTATGAATTTTTTTTGCAATATTGTAACTGGTAAAATTTATTTTCGAAAAATAAAGCAGATTTATTGTTGCATGCACAAGTCTGTGCTGTGTTCCGTCACGTTGAATTTTAAAAAGAAGAAAACTTTATTGGCTTTCCAGCAAGTGATAGACCAATAAAATCGGTTAAGAAATAAGAAAATATAATGACCAAAATATTTCTTTTAGTAAAAACCCCGTATATTACAAATATTTTTACAAAAATGTTCCTCCCAGAATTGATGTCAGTAGTATCGGATTGCTGACAGGCCTATGCATGCTTTGATTTATATCCTCTAAAGAGGACTCTTAAAAATATGCATGTGCACAAAAAGCCACTTATACTTGTATAGATTAATTTACAGTAGGTAAAAGAAGCCATCAAATTTTTTGTCAGGTTCCGCTGTACAGATAAGGAGTTTGTACCATATAAGAGAAAAAATTTTGTTGTTCTTATGCGAATATATCGTGAACTATTTGGCTATATTTTAGGAAAGCAAGAAAATGTTTCTCAGTGTCACAGAAAAGTTATACTGAGAAAAATAATTGCGTTTTCCATGTCGTTTGTATCGCCCGCAACCAAACCCGGGCATTTATGTGTATGACATTTTAATACTATTATAAGACACAGTACGTTCTACAATGTACATATACATATTATTATTACAATTATTATTACTATTATATAAGACATGAGGTTCACAACGTGCCGTGTGTGTATGTGGGATTAAAGTAATATACTATGGACATTGTTCAAAACAAATTAGTTGTTTTATTTCTTTCCATTCCAAAAAGAATTACAATTTTGAGTGACAGACGAAAGTCTACTGGACTTGATTAAATATTTATTTGATCCAATTACTAGGGGAGAGTTTGTTAAGTCCACAGTAATCCAACAATAGGTGGAATGACGTCAGCATCGATAAATTTCAAATATTCCACCGAAAAAAATATATTATATAAGTATGACGCCAAACGTTGTACTTTTTTGGATGTTTTAAATTTGAGCTGTTAAAAGTGGGATCTGAAATCTAATCTATATACTTTCGGGTTCCAAATTTTGGTGCGCTTTTGCTACAAAAACAGAAGATCCAATTCTTCGTCTGAGTCGCCATACAAACTTTCGCCAATTATATAATTGACCAATAACCACTTTATTAACGTTTTTACTCAAAGCAAAAATCCAACGAAAAAAAATTAAAATAGTTAACAGCCGTTTTTTTTTGGGATCATGTTAATCCACCAAAAAATCTTCACCGACCTCCGAAGTCGGTGAGCATCGATGACAACAATTGTTTTCACCGGAAAATTTAAAGAACGTTTTTGATGGAAGCGAAAAAACGCTTTGGTTTCACCGATGGATCCACCGATGACTTTACGACCTCGCCCTATATTTATTTTCAATTAACTAGTAAATATTTCTGTGGTTCGAAGGAATATTTTTTTGGCAACAATTTAATATTTCTTTGCGTATGACAAATAAAAATTTATGTAAGTGAAATAACTGCAATGGGATCTGAAATCTAATCTACATACTTTCGTGGTCAGGACTTTTCTGCGCTTTTGCTACAAAAACACAAGATCCAATTCATCCTATTAACGTTTTTTTTTCAACGATGACTTCACATACTACGTTTATACCGGAGATTAACGGCCCGGATTAAGATTAATTTTGCCTTTAATCTATGCTATAAGCGCTTGCGATTTAAGATAATCCAATCCGACAATATTTTAGGATTGACTTATCTTTCGACTTTAAATACACGACATAAACGGTTAAATCGGATTTAACGGCTTCCTGGGGCTAGTAGTGACACCTAGCCTCGTCGAGATGATATTTTTTAAGGTTATAAGTTGTTATATTTGTGTAATTAAGTAATGTTATATTTGTAAATCGTAAATCCACGGCAAAAAGGCTAATCTGATTAATCTTAATCCGGGCAGTTAATCCCAGGTATAAACATAGTAACAAATTCGCCCTATATTTATTTTCAATTAACTACTTAGTAAATGTTTATTAGGTTTGAATAAATATTTTTTGTCGACAATTAAATGTCTCTTTGCCTATGACAAATAAAAGTTTATGTAAGTTAAATAACTGAAGTGGGATCTAAAATATAATCTACATACTCTCGGGTTCCGAATTTTTATGAGCCTTTGCTACAAAAACACAAAATCCAATTCTTCCTATTAACATTTTTACTCAAAGGAAAAATTAAAAAAATAAAAAATAAAATAAACAGCCGTTTTTTTGGGTCATGTTGGTCCACCAAAAAATCTTCACCGACCTCCGAAGTTAGTGAGCATCGATGACAACAATTGTTTTCACAGAAAAATTTCAAGAACGTTTTTGATGGAATCGAAAAAACGCTTTGGTTTCAACGGTGCATCCACCTTACGACCTCGCCCTATATTTATTTTCATTTAACTAGTAAATATTTATTTGGTTGGAAGAAATATTTTTTGGCGACAATTAAATATCTTTTTGCGTATGACAAATAAACATTTATGTGAAAGAAATAACTAAAGTGGGGTCTAAAATCTAATTTACATACTTTCCGGTTCCGAATTTTGGTGCGCTTTTGCTACAAAAACAGAAGATCCAAATCTTCGTCGCTATGCAAACTTTCGCCAATTTTATAATTGCCCAATAACCACTTTATTAACATTTTTACTCACGGCAAAAATCAAAAAAAAATAAAAATAGTTAACAGCCGTTTTTTTAAGGTTATGTTAATCCACCAAAAAATCTTCACCGACCTCCGAAGTCGGTGAGCATCGATGACAACAATTGTTTCCACCGGAAAATTTAAAGAACGTTTTTGATGGAAGCGAAAAAACGCTTTGGTTTCACCGTTAGATCCACCGATGACTTTACGACCTCGCCCTATATTTAATTTCAATTAACTAGTAAATATTTCTGTGGTTCGAAGGAATATTTTTTTGGCGACAATTTAATATCTCTTTGCGTATGATAAATAAAAATTTATGTAAGTGAAATAACTGAAATGGTATCTGAAATCTAATCTACATACTTTCGTGGTCCGAATTTTGGTGCGGTTTTGCTACAAAAACAGATGATACAATTCATCCTATTAACGTTTTTGCTCAAAGCAAAAATCGAAAAAAAAATAGTTAACAGCCGTTTTTTTTGAGGTCATGTTAATCCACCAAAAAATCTTCACCGCCCTCCGAAGTCGGTGAGCATCGATGACAACAATTGTTTTCACCGGAAAATTTAAAGAACGTTTTTGATGGAAGCGAAAAAACGCTTTGGTTTCACCGGTGGATCCACCGATGACTTTACGACCTCGCCCTATATTTATTTTCAATTAACTAGTAAATATTTCTGTGGTTCGAAGGAATATTTTTTTGGCGACAATTTAATATCTCTTTGCGTATGACAAATAAAAATTTATGTAAGTGAAATAACTGAAATGGTATCTGAAATCTAATCTACATACTTTCGTGGTCCGAATTTTGGTGCACTTTTGCTACAAAAACAGAAGATCTAATTCTTCGTCTGCGTCGCCATACAAACTTTCGCCAATTATATAATTGACCAATAATCACTCTATTAACGTTTTTACTCAAAGCAAAAATCAAAAAAAAAATTAAAATAATTAACAGCCGCTTTTTTTGGGGTCATGTTAATCCCCCAAAAAATCTTCACCGACCTCCGAAGTCGGTGAGCCTCGATGACAACAATTGTTTCCACCGGAAAATTTAAAGAACGTTTTTGATGGAAGCGAAAAAACGCTTTGGTTTCACCGGTGGTTCCACCGATGACTTTACCAACTCGCCCTATATTTATTTTCAATTAACTAGTAAATATTTATGTGGTTTGAAGAAATATTTTTTTGGCAACAATTTAATATTTCTTTGCGTATGACAAATAAAAATTTATGTAAGTGAAATAACTGCAATGGGATCTGAAATCTAATCTACATACGTTCGTGGTCAGGACTTTTCTGCGCTTTTGCTACAAAAACACAAGATCCAATTCATCCTATTAACGTTTTTTTTCACCGATGACTTCACATACTGCGTTTATACCGGAGATTAACGGCCCGGATTAAGATTAATTTTGCCTTTAATCTATGCTATAAGCGCTTGCGATTTAAGATAATCCAATCCGACAATATTTTAGGATTGACCTATCTTTCGACTTTAAATACACGACATAAACGGTTAAATCGGATTTAACGGCTTCCTGGGGCTAGTAGTGACACCTAGCCTCGTCGAGATGATATTTTTTAAGGTTATAAGTTGTTATATTTGTGTAATTAAGTAATGTTATATTTGTAAATCGTAAATCCACGGCAAAAAGGCTAGTCTGATTAATGATTAATCTTAATCCGGGCAATTAATCCCAGGTATAAACATAGTAACAAATTCGCCCTATATTTATTTTCAATTAACTACTTAGTAAATGTTTATTAGGTTTGAATAAATATTTTTTGTCGACAATTAAATGTCTCTTTGCCTATGACAAATAAAAGTTTATGTAAGTTAAATAACTGAAGTGGGATCTAAAATATAATCCAAATCTTCGTCGCTATGTAAACTTTCGCCAATTTTATAATTGCCCAATAACCACTTTACTAACATTTTTACTCACGGCAAAAATCTAAAAAAAAAATAAAAATAGTTAACAGCCGTTTTTTTAAGGTTACGTTAATCCACCAAAAAATCTTCACCGACCTCCGAAGTCGGTGAGCGTCGATGAAAACAATTGTTTCCACCGGAAAATTTAAAGAACGTTTTTGATGGAAGCGAAAAACCGGTAGATCCACCGATGACTTTACGACCTCGCCCTATATTTAATTTCAATTAACTAGTAAATATTTCTGTGGTTCGAAGGAATATTTTTTTGGCGACAATTTAATATCTCTTTGCGTATGATAAATAAAAATTTATGTAAGTGAAATAACTGAAATGGTATCTGAAATCTAATCTACATAATTTCGTGGTCCGAATTTTGGTGCGCTTTTGCTACAAAAACAGAAGATACAATTCATCCTATTAACGTTTTTACTCAAAGCAAAAATCGAAGAAAAAATAGTTAACAGCCGTTTGTTTTGAGGTCATGTTAGTCCACCAAAAAATCTTCACCGACCTTCGAAGTTGATGAGCACCGATGACAACAATTGTTTCCACCGGAAAATTTGAAGAACGTTTTTGATAGAATCGAAAAAACGCTTTGGTTTCATCGGTGGATACACCGATGACTTCACATACTACGTTTATACCGGAGATTAACTACCCGGATTATGTATTGCGATTTAAGATAATCCAATCCGACAATATTTTAGGATTGACTAATTTTTCGACTTTAAATACACGGCATAAATGGTTAAATCGGATTTAACGGCTTTTTGGGGTAGTAGTGACAGATAGCCTCGTCAAGATGATATTTTTTAAGGTTATAAGTTGTTAAATTTGTGGTTTATATAAAAATGAAATTAAATCCAAATCGTAAATCCACGGCAAAAACGCTTGTCTGATTAATTTTAATCCGGGCTGTTAATCCTAGGTATAAACGTAGTAACAAACTCGCCCTATATTTATTTTCAATTAACTACTTAGTAAATGTTTATTAGGTTCGAAGAAATATTTTTTGGCGACAATTAAATTGCGACACTTAATTTGCGTATGACAAATAAAAGTTTATGTAAGTTAAATAACTGAAGTGGGATCTAAAATATAATCCAAATCTTCATCGCTAGGCAAACTTTCGCCAATTTTATAATTGCCCAATAACCACTTTATTAACATTTTTACTCACGGCAAAAATCTAAAAAAAAAAATAAAAATAGTTAACAGCCGTTTTTTTAAGGTTACGTTAATCCACCAAAAAATCTTCACCGACCTCCGAAGTCGGTGAGCGTCGATGAAAACAATTGTTTCCACCGGAAAATTTAAAGAACGTTTTTGATGGAAGCGAAAAAACGCTTTGGTTTCACCGGTAGATCCACCGATGACTTTACGACCTCGCCCTATATTTAATTTCAATTAACTAGTAAATATTTCTGTGGTTCGAAGGAATATTTTTTTGGCGACAATTTAATATCTCTTTGCGTATGATAAATAAAAATTTATGTAAGTGAAATAACTGAAATGGTATCTGAAATCTAATCTACATAATTTCGTGGTCTGAATTTTGGTGCGCTTTTGCTACAAAAACAGAAGATACAATTCATCCTATTAACGTTTTTACTCAAAGCAAAAATCGAAGAAAAAATAGTTAACAGCCGTTTGTTTTGAGGTCATGTTAGTCCACCAAAAAATCTTCACCGACCTTCGAAGTTGATGAGCACCGATGACAACAATTGTTTCCACCGGAAAATTTGAAGAACGTTTTTGATAGAATCGAAAAAACGCTTTGGTTTCATCGGTGGATACACCGATGACTTCACATACTACGTTTATACCGGAGATTAACTACCCGGATTATGTATTGCGATTTAAGATAATCCAATCCGACAATATTTTAGGATTGACTAATTTTTCGACTTTAAATACACGGCATAAACGGTTAAATCGGATTTAACGGCTTTTTGGGGTAGTAGTGACAGGTAGCCTCGTCCAGATGATATTTTTTAAGGTTATAAGTTGTTAAATTTGTGGTTTATATAAAAATGAAATTAAATCCAAATCGTAAATCCACGGCAAAAACGCTTGTCTGATTAATTTTAATCCGGACAGTTGCTCCTAGGTATAAACGTAGTAACAAACTCGCCCTATATTTATTTTCAATGAACTACTTAGTAAATGTTTATTAGGTTCGAAGAAATATTTTTTGGCGACAATTAAATTGCGACACGTAATTTGCGTATGACAAATAAAAATTTATGTAAGTGAAATAACTGAAATGGTATCTGAAATCTAAACTACATACTTTCGTGGTCCGAATTTTGGTGCGCTTTTGCTACAAAAATAGATGATACAATTCATCCTATTAACGTTTTTACTCAAAGCAAAAATCGAAAAAAAAATAGTTAACAGCCGTTTTTTTTGAGGTCATGTTAGTCCACCAAAAAATCTTCACCGACCTTCGAAGTTGATGAGCACCGATGACAACAATTGTTTCCACCGGAAAATTTGAAGAACGTTTTTGATAGAATCGTTTTTTCGCTTTGGTTTCATCGGTGGATACACCGATGACTTCACATGCTACGTTTATACCAGAGATTAACTACCCGGATTATGTATTGCGATTTAAGATAATCCAATCCGACAATATTTTAGGATTGATTAATTTTTCGACTTTAAATACCCGGCATAAACGGTTAAATCGGATTTAAAGCTTTTTGGGGTAGTAGTGACAGGTAGCCTCGTCCAGATGATATTTTTTAAGGTTATAAGTTGTTAAATTTGTCGTTTATATAAAAATGAAATTAAATCCAAATCGTAAATCCACGGCAAAAACGCTTGTCTGATTAATTTTAATCCGGGCAGTTAATCCTAGGTATAAACGTAGTAACAAACTCGCCCTATATTTATTTTCAATTAACTACTTAGTAAATGTTTATTAGGTTCGAAGAAATATTTTTTGGCGACAATTAAATTGCGACACTTAATTTGCGTATGACAAATAAAAGTTTATGTAAGTGAAATAACTGACGTAGGATCTGAAATATAATCTACATCCACTTCCAAATTTTTGTGAGCCTTTGCTACAAAAACACAAAATCCAATTCTTCCTATTAACGTTTTTACTCAAAGCAAAAATCAAAAAAAAAAATCAAATAAACAGGCTTTTTTTGGGTCATGTTGGTCCACCATAAAGTCTTCACCGATCTTCGAGTTGATGAGCAGTTTTTGATGGAATCGAAAAAACGCTTTGGTTTCACCGGTGGTTCTACCGATGACTTTACGAACTCGCCCTATATTTATTTTTAATTAACTAGTAAATATTTATTTGGATCGAAGAAATATTTTTTGGCGACAATTTAATATCTTTTTGCGTATGACAAATAAAAATTTATGTAAGTCAAATAACTGAAATGGTATCTGAAATCTAATCTATATACTTTCGATTTCCGAATTTTTATGAGCTTTTTCTACAAGAACAGAAGATCCAATT
This sequence comes from Oxystoma pomonae, assembly GCA_963921995.1. Classification (NCBI taxonomy): domain Eukaryota; kingdom Metazoa; phylum Arthropoda; class Insecta; order Coleoptera; family Brentidae; genus Oxystoma; species Oxystoma pomonae. The sequence goes on from OY998164.1 coordinate 34,773,643, forward strand.
CTTCGTCTAAATCTAAGTCTAATTTTATAATTGACCAACAACCACTTTATTAACGTTTTTACTCAAAGCAAAAATCGAAAAAAAAAATAAAAATAGCTAACAGCGGTTTTTTTTGGGGTCACATTAATCCACCGAAAAATTTTCACCTTCGAAGTCGGAGAGCATCGATGACAACAATTGTCTCCACCGGAAAATTTAAAGAACGTTTTTGATGGAATCGAAAAAAACGCTTTGGTTTCACCGGTGGTTCCACCGATGACTTTACAAACTCGCCCTATATTTATTCTCATTTAACTAGTAAATATTTATGAGGTTCGAAGAAATATTTTTTTGGCGACAATTTAATATCTCCTTGTCTAGGACAAATAAAAATGTAGGTATGTGAAATAACTGAAATGGTATCTGAAATTTAATCTACATACTTTCGATTTCCGAATTTTTGTGAGCTTTTTCTACAAGAACAGAAGATCCAATTCTTCGTCTAAATCTAAATCTAATTTTATAATTGACCAACAACCACTTTATTAACGTTTTTACTCAAAGCAAAAATCGAAAGAAAAAATAAAAATAGCTAACAGCGGCTTTTTTTGGGGTCACATTAATCCACCAAAAAATTTTCACCTTCGAAGTCGGAGAGCATCGATGACAACAATTGTTTCCACCGGAAAATTTAAAGAACGTTTTTGATGGAATCGAAAAAAACGCTTTGGTTTCACCGGTGGTTCCACCGATGACTTTACAAACTCGCCCTATATTTATTCTCATTTAACTAGTAAATATTTATGAGGTTCGAAGGAATATTTTTTTGGCGACAATTTAATATCTCCTTGTCTAGGACAAATAAAAATGTAGGTATGTGAAATAACTGAAATGGTATCTGAAATTTAATCTACATACTTTCGATTTCCGAATTTTTGTGAGCTTTTTCTACAAGAACAGAAGATCCAATTCTTCGTCTAAATCTAAATCTAATTTTATAATTGACCAACAACCACTTTATTAACGTTTTTACTCAAAGCAAAAATCGAAAGAAAAAATAAAAATAGCTAACAGCGGCTTTTTTTGGGGTTACATTAATTCACCAAAAAATTTTCACCTTCGAAGTCGGAGAGCATCGATGACAACAATTGTTTCCACCGGAAAATTTAAAGAACGTTTTTGAGGGAATCGAAAAAAACGCTTTGGTTTCACCGGTGGTTCCACCGATGACTTTACAAACTCGCCCTATATTTATTCTCATTTAACTAGTAAATATTTATGAGGTTCGAAGAAATATTTTTTTGGCGACAATTTAATATCTCCTTGTCTATGACAAATAAAAATGTAGGTAAGTGAAATAACTGAAATGGTATCTGAAATCTAATCTACATACTTTCGATTTCCGAATTTTTGTGAGCTTTTTCTACAAGAACAGAAGATCCAATTCTTCGTCTAAATCTAAATCTAATTTTATAATTGACCAACAACCACTTTATTAACGTTTTTACTCAAAGCAAAAATCGAAAGAAAAAATAAAAATAGCTAACAGCGGCTTTTTTTGGGTCACATTAATCCACCAAAAAATTTTCACCTTCGAAGTCGGAGAGCATCGATGACAACAATTGTTTCCACCGGAAAATTTAAAGAACGTTTTTGATGGAATCGAAAAAAACGCTTTGGTTTCACCGGTGGTTCCACCGATGACTTTACAAACTCGCCCTATATTTATTCTCATTTAACTAGTAAATATTTATGAGGTTCGAAGAAATATTTTTTTGGCGACAATTTAATATCTCCTTGTCTAGGACAAATAAAAATGTAGATATGTGAAATAACTGAAATGGTATCTGAAATTTAATCTACATACTTTCGATTTCCGAATTTTTGTGAGCTTTTTCTACAAGAACAGAAGATCCAATTCTTCGTCTAAATCTAAATCTAATTTTATAATTGACCAACAACCACTTTATTAACGTTTTTACTCAAAGCAAAAATCGAAAGAAAAAATAAAAATAGCTAACAGCGGCTTTTTTTGGGGTCACATTAATCCACCAAAAAATTTTCACCTTCGAAGTCGGAGAGCATCGATGACAACAATTGTTTCCACCGGAAAATTTAAAGAACGTTTTTGATGGAATCGAAAAAAACGCTTTGGTTTCACCGGTGGTTCCACCGATGACTTTACAAACTCGCCCTATATTTATTCTCATTTAACTAGTAAATATTTATGAGGTTCGAAGAAATATTTTTTTGGCGACAATTTAATATCTCCTTGTTTATGACAAATAAAAATGTAGGTATGTGAAATAACTGAAATGGGATCTGAAATCTAATCTACATACTTTCGTGGTCCGAATTTTTGTGCGCTTTTGCTACAAAAACACAATATCCAATTCTTCCTATTAACGTTTTTACTCAAAGCAAAAATCGAAAAAAAAATTAAAATAGTTAACAGCTGTTTTTTTTTTGGGTCATGTTAGTCCACCAAAAAATCTTCACCGATCTTCGAAGTCGGTGAGCAAAGATAACAACAATTGTTTCCACCGGAAAGATGAAGTACGTTTTTGATGGAATCGAAAAAACGCTTTGTTTTTACCGGTGAATCCACCGATGAATTTACGAACTCGCCTTATATTTATTTTCAACTAACTAGTAAATATTTATTTGGTTAGAAGAAATATTTTTTGGCGACAATTAAATATCTCTTTACGTTTAACAAATAAAAATGTATGTAAGTGAAATAACTGAAATGCGATCTGAAATCTAATCTAAATACTTTCGAAGCTTTTGCTACAAAAATAGAAGATCCAATTCTTCCTATTAACGTTTTTATTCAAAGCAAAATTCTAAAAAACATTAAATATATCTTTTTATATCACACTTCGTCTGTGTCGCCATGCGAACTTTCGCCAAGTGTATAGTTGCCCAATAACCACTTTATTAAGGAGGTCATGTTAATCCACCAAAAAATCTTCACCGACCTCAGAAGTCGGTGAGTATCGATGACAACAATTGTTTCCATGAAAAATTTGAAGAAGATTTTTGATGGAATCGAAAAAACGCTTTGGTTTCACCGGTGGTTCCACCGATGAATTTACGAACTTACCCTATTTTAATTTTCAATTAATCAGTAAATATTTATTTGATTCCAAGAATTGCGTATGACAAATAAAAATTTATGTGATTGAAATAACTGATTTTTCAGTGAACAGATAGATACATACATCAAAACACTTACGTAAGGCTTAACTCTATTCTAGATCCAAAAAGTCCGTAAATATAGAAATATAATACCTTTTTAAAAAATTACTGTCTGTGTAAGGTAACAGCGGTGATAGCTACACATTTGGTCAAAGAGTAAAAAATTTCTTTTTTTTTTAAATTTTTTGACGCATATGAATAAACAAGGATAGAAGTTAACCCTTTCTCTAAACAATGCTAGAGTATCTAAAGAGCACCGATATTTCCATCCTTTTTAATAAACTCTATTTTGATAAGCTTGTCGCGTCTCTCCTTCATTAAAATATTTCATACAAACAGGGTCTCTAGGCAAGCCTAGTTCGTGACAAGCGAGCCACGCGCCATAGCTTGCTCGGAAAGGTAAGCCAAGCTCGCTGAACCACGTGTGTGAGATGTCGGCTTCTTGGCTCTCAAGCAAATGTGTTTTTTTCATAAATACCACAAAGTCTGTAGACTTCGTAATGGATCGAAAGCGTTTGCCAAGATTACTAACAATTGAAGCAATTGTCAATCTAGTATTACATAGAAAAAAAATCACGAAAAAATTCACAACAAAATTTGATCTCGAATTTATTCAAGGCCACTCAAATGCTTCTTTTAGCCTTAGGTTTGTTTCGCACTTCATGGTATAGTGACCTTGGCTAAATGGGAGATCAAATTTATTCAAAGCCACTCAAATACTTTAAATTTTGTTTTAAAGTTTGAGACAATGATATGTTTGAAATTAACTCTGTGCTTCGGATTTCCATTGTCTATATGTTATTTATTATTTATACACGACTTTTTGATCAGTACAATGATCTTCTTCAGGTTACGTATTTATATACTAGGGGAAATCACTCAACCGTGAACTTTAAGAAGGTGGCTCCGCCCAAGGAAGGTCTTCCAAATATTTGGAATTTAAACACTTGGTTTACTGAAAATACCCTGATTCTGCATAATTTTCGTTTCTTCCAGTGTGACTCCCTGTGTAAAACCTTTGCTTCTGTCTACTTCATTCGGTGTTTTTTTGACCATGCATGTTCGGTGATTCCTGATTTCGTTGTTCCACCTCTTTCTCTTTTTGTTTCGCCTATGTATGATTCATCACACTCACTAGGAACTTGGTAAATGCATTGCTTATTTTGTTTGTTCTCCGGTTTTTACTAAGAAGGCTTCGAATTTTATTATTCGATTGAAAAACTGTTTTAATATTAAAGTTGTTCGCTACTTTTCGAATTTTCTCTGATCCTCCTTTAATGTATGGAATTGTAAGGAATGCATTTGCCTGGTTTTGGTCTTGTAATCTCTGTCCTGTTTGCTGAAATTTAGAAATAGTACCTGTTGTAAGTTTAAGGCTGTAACCATTCTGCTGCAGATTCTTCTTAATGTTTCTTATTTCGATTTCCAAGTCATGAGAATTGTTACAAATTTGAACGGCTCTGTTATACAAAGTTTTGATTATGCTTCGTTTGGTTGTAGCAGAATGATTTAAACCTTGACTTAAATATTGTCCTGTGTGAGTGGGTTTGCTATAGACTGTTGTTCTGATGTCGCTTTCTACTCGTTTGACAAGTACATCAAGAAAAGGAACTTGACAATTTTGCTCCAACTCCATTTTAGATTTAATGGTGGGTCTTATGTTATTTAGGTGTTAAAGAAATTCTGAAAGTTGTTGGTCATTTCCGGTCTACACAATAAAATTATCATCAACATATTTCATCCAGAGCTTAGGTTTATATGCTGCGGTATCAATCCCGTGTGATTCGAACCACTCCATGTAAATATTGGCCACCACTGGTGAAAGCGATTTACCCATTGGCAGACCGTCATCCTGAGCATAAAACTTTCACCTGAAAGTAAGAGTTATGTAGACCACACTCCAACAACTCCATCACTCCCTCCAGCGGTAGGCTGGTACGTTCATAAAAGGATTCGTTATCAACCAGTTTCTGTTTAATAATATAGATAGTGTATAGACTTTTGACATCAAAACTGACAAATCTGTCCTCGGGTCATCGATGTACTAACTACGTCAATGTTTGTTTTGATGTTTTAGATAGATCGTGATTGAAACTTCAAGTTATGAAAGTTGTTGACTTAAGAGTGTTCGCGTTTAATATTTTCAATAATTTGTGATATTTATGATGACATTTTCATTGGTCGTAGGTAAAGTATAGTACACTAACTCACATGTTATGGTCATTACATACTCAGATAAATTAAGACACTCGCCTGCAGCTCGCTATCAAACTTCATCTCAAAATCAAAGAAAATAAGCTTTGGCGCAAGAATATTCACGTAGATTTTCGATTCGAACAAGTACAGTTAAACGACCAGCATAGAATTGTTTTAGGATGTGACTTGAGACTAAATAATGTCATCGAAATGGAGGACAACGGCCGGGATATTCCTTTTGAAGTTGTAGTTTGTAACAGAAACGATTGTTTTTTATGCCACCGAAATAATCGAGTCTTAATTATTCCTCGCTTTGATGCGAAAGTTCAATTTTTCATAAAGAAAAACTTGTTTCTTCTTGAGTATTCGAGATGTTGCCAGGATCATCTTATAGATGGATATTATGATGAAGGTATAGAAGCTTTTGACAGATTTTTACTTTATTTTGTGTGTCTCAGTCTATATGCAGCACATAAAAAGAAAATTGGTTACTCAAGTTGAATCAAGACTAAGATATTGTCAATATGAAATTATAGTCAAGTCAAGTAATAATAAATAACCCATTTGGTCATTTTCTTGGTTTAATAGTGCCTCTAAGGTTATATTTATAAAGTAGTAGTGTTTTGATTGTTTTCGATCTTATAAGTTTTTTTCGTTCTTGCCCCCCCCCCCTCCTTTTTCACAAAGCTATTTGCGCCAGATGGCGATAAAAGCAGGCTATAAGCGGTTGGCAATCCATAAGCGCTTTACATCTATATCCGTAATCGATTAACCCTGTCGACCAAAATTGTGTTCAATCGTCCCGGACTCATTCACCTCAATAAACCTTAACAATCGTTTTAACATTCCGTGCTCCTAGGGCTCCACGGGTGCCGATTCTTGAATTTCGAGAGAACGGTCACCTGTGAACGTTCACATCCTTCGTTTCGGCCAATAAGAAGGCTCAGAAGCTACCAAGCTTGTACGATGCACGCGCAAAGCGAACTAGATTATCGTTTTTCAAGAACGCCCGTTATCCTGCACAAAGGCCGGTGTATGAAAGTTAAGGAAGGTTCCTTCGATACACGGCAATCGGGTGAAGTTTGGCCGTGGTCGGATAGGTTTCGGATAACTCGTGATAGCTTTAAAGTCCGTTATTGGTCGATATCAAGGAGGTAACCGTTCCCGTGCGACCTTTCCTACAAATTCAAGAATCGGCACCACGGTCGCACTCACTTTAGGGGCGCTTAGTTATCCCGAGTCAACTCGTATACCAAAGTCCAAAGTATGATAAATCATGCCAGTCACCAAAAAGAGGTACAAATAAAAAGTCTGTATTGTTCTATTTATGCCTTTGTGTATAGCCTCACCACTTATGTACTCAAGGCTGAACTTCTATTTATCCCATTTATTTACTTTCCAAAAAGAATATTTTGGAAGTTGGGTCCTACATTAGCAGTTATTTGTCATGTTTTGAGGTTCACAAAAGGGCGTCATGTCAAATTAAAATCTTTCATCTGTCCAATATCTCAAAAATGCATGGTATTGGTATTCTTATAAGCTATGTATCGTTTATTTTTTAGTAAAAATATGTCCCGAAAACCGGAACTTTAAAAAATCATATCTCGAAAACTTTAAGACCTACAAGATTTAGTGTTGGGAATCTCAATATCTACAACATATAAAAATTTCAAGCACTTTCACTAATGCGAAATTTCCCATGTATTGTGTGCGTCCTCCTTTGTCAAAGTTTTGACACATAGATGATACTTTTTCATTATTAAGAAAAAATTATAATTCTGGAAGTTTCCCGAAGACATTTTTAAAAATTTCCACTTAATTAATTTTCAGAAATTTAGCTCAAAAACTTCCAGTAAAATTAAAAGTTTCTGCTTGAATTTTTTCACGTGTGCCTATAGTATAACTAGAGACCATATAAATACAGGGTTGCTAAGATTTTCCTTAGGGATAGGATTTCAATAAATCAAACAGAAATGGCATAGAAAGTTCTGCGCGCACAAAAGAAACAGGTATATTGAGCAATGGTGCCAGTTTGTTATTATCTCCCGACTGCTTTCATGATAAAAAATTGTCGCCACTCTTTCATTGTGACCATAAATCATAGTTGCAATAATACCCGTTGACAAGATGTCTGCAAATTCCGCTAGATCTAATTAAAAAATCTAATTAAAAATTAGATGTTTTCAGGTCCAAACCACAGCTTTTTCTTGCTTAAAGGAGGCGGCAGGGTCCATTATTTACGATACTGAGCGATAAACTCGTGAGGTTGTTAACATTAGAAAGAAATATCTTCGCTTTTAATTAAATTTCTTTCCATTCTGTTCTACTAGTGACATCTATCCGGAAACGGCCAAACCATGCAGCTAGCACTAGCAGCCAAAGAAATCAATAAACGGCGCTGTTTTTCCTGCAGAGCTTTTTGCTTGCGATATTATTGATTTTAAATAAAGCTGGCCCTACACTACATTTGATATTTTCGAGGTGTTTTATGACATGATCTCGAAACATGTAGCGAACCAATTCTTCAAAACTAGCGGGAGGGTAAAAGCGAAAAATAAGGGGCTGCCAATATTTGTAACACCCAAAAAGGGGTGAAAAGATTTATTTTGCTCTGTTTCTTTACAAAAAAACGTTTTTTTTACGAAAAACTTGAGCTCTGTCACTTTTTTAATTTTTTTCTTCAACTTTATCGAGATTTTCGTCATACCGTAGAAAAAAATTACTTCCCCCATGGTCATACTCTACTTTTATTAGAAAAAATTTAGAAACAGAGACGGGATCAGTTTTCCTAAAACGGGGGATCTTGGTTTCGAGTGAGAAGATAAAGGGCGCCGCAGGCAAAAATTTTTCAATTAAATTAGCTGAACGCAAAAATGTTAGAAAAACAAAGCACGAAATAAAAATGGCGCCGCTTACAATTTTTTTTCAAAAATTACGTAATTTCGGGAACGCAAATAAATAGGTCTAAAGAGTATAATTTTTGAGAAAAAAATATCAATTTTCTTGCCCTCCTCCACTGGGACTACAGGGGCCGTGCACAAATTACGTAATGGTCATAGGGGGGACGGGGGTTACAAAACGTTACGTAGGGGGGAGGGGGGTTTTCGACAGCGTTTGCATTTGTGTGAAACTAAGAAAATTTGGAATGAAAATGAGTGAAAAGTTTTTTTTTTGCCGAAAAGCCGAAAAATATTTATTTTACGATATCTTTCATCAGTTTGGTATTAAAGTCGAGCAAAAACAATTTTTATTCCAGTCCTAAAGGTATGAAAATGGAAAACATTAGAAAACAACAACCTGGAATGGATTTACTACGTGTAAGATGTAGCGACAACATCGGCCCATGCCCATCTTTTTCTGCCTAATGTGCTTTTCCGTTTGTCTGCGTCTTATACACGGCTGCTTGCCCCCCTAAGGATTTGCTTAGGAACCCTGTATAAGACACTTTGTTCAAAAATCTTAGACCTACAACTCTTGAAGGCATTATAATTAACTTACTTATATATTTTGACCCCCATCTCGTAATTGAAACCCAAGCAACTTGGCTGGCAAAAGTTTGAAGTTCCTATTATTTCCCCGTCAAAAAAGAAACAAACTAGACTTAAAAGCAATTAAACTTTGAAAGAAACTTCATTACGTCTATGTAGTGATAAGATAATTAACAGAAAGGGGCATATTTATGGTCGATTTACGGCCACTTTTACATCCAGTCACAAATGAAGAATTTACTTACTAATGGAAGATCGATCGAGCAATGTATTTTTCGTCACCCTACTGTATCCGCTGATGACTTCTTTTTACTACTTTACCATGAAAGACGAACTTTTTCATTATTAATCGGGTTACGAAGTGCATGTTGGAAGTAAACGTAAACCCCGCATGAGACCAAAATTAGTCACCGCATTGAGTTATATTGCCTTGACTTGGGTGAGTTTGAGAGATAGTTTACTTACCCCTATATCCACATCAGGCTATTTACCAGAATTAAAAAATAGTGTCACTAATTTTAATATTAAAATAATTAATACTTACGTTTTTGTGCCTACTACGTGGAGGAGTTAACGTTTGTTTAATATATTTTTGCTTTTTAGGAAATTTCATTTCTTTTATGCACTACCGGATGCAAAACTGCACTTTAACGCCCGCATTTTCAAGCATGAATTAGTACTTTAACGCCTTAGGAGGCTTTTGTTCCTGCCGGCCTTAAAATAATTACAAAATTATTATTTTTAAAATATTAAAATAAAACCATGCTCACCCTGCATAAAATGGTGTACGTACCTTGGTGAAAAACAGCTTTAACGCCCTCAGCGTCTAACAGCTCTCGCCTAATGCCTCAGGCTCTTATTTATACACTGCGGGCATTAAAGCTGTACTTTTTGACCTAAATAACTATTAAAACCCATGGAAACAAATTTTAATCAGGTATTGTAGCCAAAAGTGGGATTTTTTATGAGAAGAGCGACATCATTTTTTGCGATCTTTATTTAATACCTATTTTATACAGCGACAATAAATATACCAAAACAAGCCATTTTATTGATTTTTTTCAACTTTTACTTAGAAGTATTCCACAAATTATTGTCTTTTTTATTCATTGTTCATCAAACTGATTCAATATCAAACTCGTAATTTATAAAACCAATTTTTAATAAAACCCGGAAGTTTTCAAACCAATATTTTTTGAAACCGGAATTCGTAAACCCCGTTGTTTATCAGAAAATTTTTGCTAAATTGATTGCGCATTCGCCAATAATACATAAACTGGAGACGTACACGCAGGTGGCGCGGCGGCGATTCGATTCATTTGTCATTCTATGTGCGCACACTTGGCCCCTACCTTACCTTACCCCTAATTTAAAAAAAAGGGTTGGACGCAACCGAGATCTGAACTTGTGCGTCCCGGGTGAGAGTCTGATACTCTACCACTACGCCACGAGCCTTCTATATCAAATCTGCTTTTCAACTTCAACCGTTGCGAACCATAGAAATATTTCTATGTTGTGAACCCGCCGCGAGAAAGGTTCCGTAGAGCGAAGCGACAAAACGTTTAATACGGTCAGGCGTTTTTCAGCAAGCAACTCGTTAGAAAGCGCAATTTGGTGGCGTTTAACGAACCTCGGAATGAATTCGAATTAGCGAGCGTCAAATACGTTCCGAAATACAGGACGATTTTTGCATTGCATGTGCCTATAGGTCCTGTCAGAAATCCGCCGGTATCACTTAGAGCTGAAAACTGCGGTCCCAGAGGTTTCAGGATTCAGTGACCTTATTAGCGGCCGACTGTTTACCGCCACCTCCTGGTTTGCTGGGAAAGTATTCACAGGTAGTGTTCAATACTTTGTTTATAGATGTCACTCTACCGTTCTTAACTGGAATGCAAGTGATATCTATACAGAAACTATTGAACGCTACCTGTACAAGTATGCGCGCGTAGCAGCGACAAATGCATTAAAACGCCGCACCACCTGCGTGTACGGAAATGCAACTTCTCGAAATATGACTTCACTCCACTCATCGAAAAATTCGAATATACAGTACTATTGCTAATGCTGTTTCGCGCAATCGACAAGGGTGTCACCCAAACCAAGATAAATCAACTTCATATTTCTTTTATCAAATCCAACCTGATCACGATCATTTAGTACGGCTTTCTTACTAAAATAAATCAAGCAATATGAAACTTTGATTGTTTAAAAAATTAATCTTTTAAACTGTTAGAATAAACTCACTCACTAAATAACGGCTTGTAAACCAGTGGCGCCACAAGAATTGGCTTCGGGGGGGGGGGGGTTAAGGATAAAAGATTTAAAAAAAACTTAATTTGAAGTAATAATGTGACCATAATTGATACAAGGAAACAGGTGCTTACAAACGCGGACCTGGGTTAAAATGTTGAAGGGGGGGGGGTGTTAGCCAAATCTAAAATTGTTTATTTATCCAAATTTTGATGTCAAAATCATGGTTAAAAATACAATTTTTGAAATCGTAGGCAAAATATTTTGATAAAATTCCATTAGACAGACCATTTTGATGGCGATCCCAATTGAAAACCAATAAAAAAATCAAACATTTATACAGCGGTCATGAACGAATGGAATCGTAAAAATGAAAAGTGTTTAGCGATGCAGGCGAAACATTTTGAAATTTTATTATTCTTAAAGATTTTTAAAAAATTTATTATTCCCTATATATTTTATTTCTGTTGCTATTTTACCCTTTGTTCGAGAAAAAAGTAGAAACATAGATGCTGGTGATAACCCTGAAGTCCTTGTAGAAAAAAACAGAAAGTTCCTTTAAAGGCATTCTAGAATCTTTCCACAGTATTTTGGGACAGTTTGACCTTCAACAAGTTTTGTACAAAATCATTTCCAATATAAAAAAGTATTTTTTACCTGAACAAATTCATACCAAGTTTTATACAACGTGAAGCCAAAATCAAGGTAAAATTTACTAAAGTCGTTTCTAAATACTATAAACTGTTTGATTAATCCAAAACACAAATTCTTGAACTTTTATTGGGAGTAGTCAGGTATTTGGAAACAATATTGGTCAGAAGTAGGCAAAAGCTTAAATGAAAACATACCTGATGACGTTTTCGAGGCAATGAACAAGTGTGGCGATATTTTTCCGTTGATAAAAACATTCTTGGATATTTGCCAGTAAGTAAGGTGACCAACCGTCCCGGTTTGGCCGGGACAGTCCCAATTTTTAACCATTTGTCCCGGGGAAAAAATCCGTCCCGGATAGTCCCGATTTTTCAGCAAAAGTTCCGGTTCGCCCCGGTTTTGATACCACTGTATTTTGTAACTTTAAAATCACTGCCATTAAAAAATCGGATGTTCTCTGCCAGCTCTAAATTTTAATTGAAATCTTACTTAAATTATTTTTCTTTAATAAGTATTTTGGAAAATACATCTTATTATTATTAGGGATGCATATGAGAAAAAATACATGATATACAATACATTGAATGGCCGGAGTATCCCGGTTTTGCCCCTTTAGGAGTTGGTCACCTTACAGTAAGTAATGCTTCGCCAAAAAGCTGTAAGACTGAAAACATAAGACTGAAAACATAAGTACCTAAAAATACTATGACCGAAATTCGTCTGACGGGCGGGCTTAGCGCTGCTGCATATCAACAGAGATATTGAAATTGACATTAAGCGAGTCATTTACAGGTTTTCCCAAAAAAAAACGGAAACGATTTTTTTTTGACATAGGCATCTTATGTTTGAGATATGGAATATAAAAGGTAATGTTCCAACTTAAAAAGCGTTTTAGACCTCAAAAAAAAGTATTCAACTATTAGGTTTTGTTTGTAGTTTGCTAGTTATCTATGTTTTTTATAACTGAAAAAAATATACGTAGTTACTTAAGCGTGGATTTCAGGGAGATATTAGGGGGGTATTTAACCCCTCCTACCCTGGATTTAATTTTTTTATGAAAACATTTAGAAAATTAAAAGTAGGGTATAAATTGCGGCGGTATAACACCTTTAATATTTACAGTATTAGTAGTTTAAAAATTTTCGACTGCTGCGCTTTGAAACCATTGATATATTTACAATTTTAGTTTAATTTCAAATCAAAAAATGCATTTTTTAGTGCAATTTTCCTAAAAATTTTTGCCTGCGGCGCTATGATGCCGTTGATTTTTACGATTTTACTTTAATTCGACTCCAAAATTGCATTTTTAATGTAATTTGATAAAAAATGTTTGGCACATTTAAACATTTTTTTAAATAAATAATGTATGAAATAACTGAGTACTGCCCCCCTAGATTTGAGACCAAATCCGGCTTGTAGTTACTAAGTTTTGTTTGCATATATGGATATGTTCCTCATGAAAGCTATGCTTTTATTCTAGTTTTTTTTTTCGGATCGAAACGGCCCCCCCCCCTTTTCAAATGACTGGGATCGCCACTGTATTTCATTCTGCCAATTGTATATAACCAGGCTTCTCGGAGGCGGTTTTAACCTTAACCCTTCTCCCCCTCGGTGCGCCACTGTGCACTAAGCTTTTTTATTGCCCACAAACAAACGAAAAAGTTGGATAAATTCCAAACAAATACACAGATTAAATACAAGAAACTTTAAAAAGCAAAAAAAAACCTAAAAAATCCAAAAAGACTAAAGGAATTTAGAAAGAGTCAAAAAAGTGATAACCACTTAAATTAAAAATTTTGATATATTATATTAAATTATCTTATGCGAATTAGAAGGCAGATTTTTGTTAAAAGGGACTAACATTGTTTCAAGTTTTATGCAGATAATTTAATCATCTCCAGGTATCGGCCATCAATATCAGTTAATTTCGTTTTTTGTGACAGGTTCGATAATATAAAATATGATGGGCGTCGATAAAGCGCCGTTTATGGGCCATATTTGAACAAATCGAGAAATTAAATCGAAATATTTTGTCGGTCATTTATCAAAAAAACAATTTCCTTCTCCAAAAATTGCTGTCGCAGGGAGTAGATTTGGTACTCTGCGGTCTCTCCTAATTTCATTTTACACTGGGGTCACGTGTTAGTCTTGAATAATAAATGAATGCCAGAAGGGCGCCGCCATTTAAAACTAAATCTCGCTTTAACGTCAGTTTGTTCTTAATTTAGGGAAGGAATTTGAGACGTATTATTTTCGTAAAATAATATTTAAAAATGAAAAGAAAATTTAGCGCCCTAATAAATTTACAGAAAAGATTTGTGGCTTAGATGGCAAAGGGTGAGGGAATATATCGAAAAAAAGTTTTTCCTCGACCATTATTTGAACCCAGGACCTCTAGAATCCCAGTCCAATGCTCTATCAACTGAGCTACCAAGGAACTGGGGTTTTAACTGTTTATTCGGAAATCCTTTCGTCCGATTCATTTGTTAGTAGTGGAGAGATCTTTGAAGCTTACTGCGGCTTTAAAAATCTAGACATGTTATAAAGACAAGGAGGTACACATTCACGATTATTAGTTGTACGAAATTTCTATTTATCTATCAACCAACAATACACGACATTGTATTATTGAAGGTGTCAGATGGCGAATTTCCAACTAATAATTTCAGTCAAACATATTTACAAAATGATCCCCACTACTAACAAATAAATTGGACGAAAGGATTTCCGAATAGCAATTTGTAGAGCATTAGACTGTTGTTCTAGAGGTCCCGGGTTCAAATCCTGGTCGAGGAAAAACTTTTTTCCAATTTATTCTCTCATCCTTTGTCCTATACTACACAAATCTTTTCTGTAAATTTATTAGTTGGAAATTCGCCATCTGACACATCCAATAAAACGCTATATGTCGTGTATTGCTGGTTGATAGATAAATAGAAATTTCGTACAACTAATTATCGTGAATGTGTACCTCCTTGTCTTTATAATATGTCTAAGTTTTTAAAGCCGCAGTAGGCTTCAAAGATCTCCCCACTACTAACAAAGTTAGTAAAGCATTGGGCTGGTATTCTAGAGGTCCTGGTCGAGTAAAAAATTTTTTCCGATTTATTCTCTCATCCTTTGCCCTCTACGCTACAAATCTTTTCTGTAAAATAATATTGTTTAAAACCAGTGGCTTCGAAGAAATTGTTCCTGGGAGGGCCGGGCTTGAACTTCTAAGCCCCCTCCACCGTACGCTATTTTGAAGGAAGCTACATAGTAATTAAATAATGTATTTTTACAGGTTACTCATGTATATTTACATTTGAATTGTCTTTTTTTTTAATTGACATTTAGTACGTATTCGTGGTAAAGGTTAACAACATCATAAAACTGATTAAAAGAATATATATTTTTTAACAATTATTAACTAGGCGCGGCCTACTTTATTCAGAAGCTTCTGGAAAAAGAAACACTGGAGGTTGACAGAACTTTCAATCAAGTTTGCGAAAGCTCGTTACTAATTAGCTATGAAACAAAAATCATAACAACAATATTTTATTTAAAACACGTATAAGGATTAAAAAAAATGTACTCAAAGGATTCTAAAAAAAAGATATACCCCCAAGCCAATGGGTCAGGCTTCTGGTGCTCAATAACCAGAGCCAAACTCCAAGCCTTAGGCCTATTTTCAGTTTCTGAAAGCAATAACTTTAGAATTAAAAAGACATTCAAAACCGATTCGCTCGCAAAGGTCAATACAATGTTTTTTTCCACATTTTGGTAATAGTGAAACCTATGTATAAAAGTTTTGTTATTTCCATAATTTTTCACCAAAATAAATAGTTCGTCATATAACTAAGGCCTAAAATATTTTAGCATAATTTAGGGGGTAACGATTTTGTTTAGCCATTTTTTTCTATGTTTTTCGCAATTTTTATGCCATTATTTCGAGAGAGATTTTAGAGATAGAAGGTAAAACTTTAGAGGTAGGTGGAGATAAATTAGTGAAGTGCAAAGTATTTTAGAAAATGAAGATCTGTTACAATTGGTTATCTGGAATAAAAAAAAGTAGCGCTGCCAAATCCAATTATTTTAGGGAGATTTTGGTTTTAAATAAATTTGAATGATATCCCCTTTATACTAAAAATATATAAAAATGATATGATGATATATTTTATTATATTGAGGTAAATAAAGAATTCCAGGAAAAATTGATATAGTGTTGTGGCATATTTTTTTTCTAATTTTCTTCAAAAAAACGAGAATATAAAGTAAATATATCCTGGTTGTCAAAGTGTATATTACTGCTTAAACTAGTTTATTGACTTTTTTTTAGGTTTCAAGTTCTCTTCAAACTCTTTAGAACTAACGAAAAACACGCAAACATAAATATTTTAATATCTCTAAAAAAATTTTACCTGGTATTTAATTAAATTATTTTAAGGTTCATGATAGCTCTACCATTGGACACAAACGTTCTTATTAGTACATTGTGGTTATTATTGTTACTATAAATTGACGATTTGCATATTGTTGTAAAACAGTCTATTTACCTACTTACCCAAGCACTAGACGCTTTAATGCAGTGGCGGTCCCAGCCATTTGAAAAGGGAGGGGGGCGGTTTCGATACGAAAAAAAAACTAGGATAAAAGCATGGCTTTTATGAGTAACATATCAATATATGCAAAATAAACTGAGTAACTACAAGCGCGGATTTGACCTCAAATCTAATGGGGGGATTTTAAGTTGTTTATTTCATAAATTTTTTATTTTAAAAGATGTTTAAATGCGCCGAAAATTTTTGAGAAAATTACATTAAAAATGCAATTTTTTAGTTAAATTAAACTAAAATCGTGAGTATCAACGGTTTCATAGCGCCGCAGGCAAAATTGCATTAAAAATGCATTTTTTTATTTAAAATTAAACTAAAATTGTAAATATATCAATGGTTTCAAAGCGCAGTAGACGAAAATTTTTTTAAGAAAATTTAATGTAAAAATGAAAATATCAAAGGTGTTATAGCGTCACAGAAAATATCAAAGGTGTTATAGCGCCGCAATTTATGCCCTACTTTGGAAAAATATCGCCACACTTGTTCATTGCCTCGAAACTGTTATCAGGTATGTTTTGATTTAAGCTTGTGCCTACTTCTGAACAATATTGTTTCCAAATACTGACTTCTCCCAATAACAGTTCAAGAATTTGTGTTTTGAATTAATCAAACAGTTTACGTATTTAGTTAATTTTGCCTTTAGTTTGGCCTCGCGTCGTACAAAACTTGGTATGAATATGTTCAGGTCAAAAATACTTTTTTATGTCCGAAATGAGTTTGTTTATAAATTAAATAGAAACTCTATAATACTGTTCTGTATTTCCAATATCGTGTTTTTCGCGGTAAGTACTTCATGCGTTTGTTTATTCTTGGTGTGACGAATTGAAGGTCAAACTGTCCCAAAATACTATGGAGGAATTATAGAATGTCTTTAAAGCAAAGCTGGCTGCCCAGTGGATAACCGAAAAAACCTACTGGTTTTTTTTTTTTGGGTAAAACCCACTTAAAAAAACCACGTAGGGCTTTTTTAAAAGTGGATTTTTTCATTATTAATAGAATCAATAAACGTAAAAAAAGGTATATTATTACCAGTCGTTTGAATCTGATCTCAAGATTCGATAAACTTTGACCAGTTGCAAACCTTTTTCTAATACCAAACAATTCCCTATTTTATTATATTCAAAGTAAGACCATGTCTTTCTATGGATGCTGCACTAGCTGGGCAACAATGCAAATTATAAAAAAAAAACGATTCTGGTTCAGTATTTGCAGACTCTACTTTTATTACTGGATTTTAAAACCTCAGTCCATTCTAAAGCACTCTTTCTAGCGCTACTTTTAGGCTTTTTCCTTTTAAAAAATGGAGTTAATAACCTCGAAAAAAACGGAAACTTGAATCATATACTATCATGTCATACAAAGTAAGCAGGTACTTGCAGTGTAGTAAATACACAAACTCCAACAATAATTTTCTTAAGGTTCGTTTATATTAGGTATATAAAAAAGAGCTGGTCAGACTAAACCAAAACTGCTTTGATTTATTAAGAAACAAACACACTGTCGATTTTTGTATTCTACCTGTTTTTATGTCGTATTTTATAGTTGATAAACGAACTAAAATATGTATATAATTTAAAAAGAAAGCCATAAAAAAACTCAATAAAACTCATGTGTAAAACCCAAAAAAGCCCAGTGGGTTGGATTTAATATAAAAAACCCAGGTTTTTTCCAACCCTGCTTTAAAGGAACATTCTACAATTTCTCGTTTTTTCTCCAAAGACTTCAAAGTTACCACCATCATCTTTGTTGTCTACTTTTTTCTGGAGAAAAGGGGGGGCGATCGCCCCCCCCCCTCTCTGGGACCGCTACTGTTTAATGGCGGAAATGCTGAGACAGCGGCCCCCTAAAACACATCGTAATGCAAAGTGTATTGCTGTTTTTTAAAATTTACTTTTACGTAGATAAAATATATTTATACATTTTCCAAAGCCAAATTCAACACGTATTGGGAATTTTATACCTCATATTGTAAAACTACGCAGTTAATACACATGTTGTAAAAAATGAAGCTGATTTATATCAATCGTAAATTTTAGTAGTTCTTTGTCAATGTAGTTGTACAAAACACTATTTTATAATTAGTGGCTAAAATAGCGCGTTTCATTCAGGTTTGGTTGTTGTAAACTCTATTTTCAAAACCAAGACTTGTCACTATTTTTGTATTACAAAGCAAGAACGGCTTTGATGCAACATAAGAGCATTTGCTTCGCCATCGCCTACTTCTCTTTTAAATTTCGCACCACATCCTTAATTTTGGATTCAACACAAGACCATGTGCTTCACCATCGCCTACTTCTTTTTTAAATTTCGCACCACATCCTTAATTTTGGCCATTTAAATTCAAGGTTTTTTTTGTACCTCACAACAAAAAATATTCCATCGGTAACCAAAAATGCCGAATAGTAATTAAAATCGTGTTTTCCATAAAGAAATAAAAAAAGAACATTTTTTTAAGAAGATAGGAAAAATTATAAAAATTAGCAAACTAAAGGCTAAAAGGTACCAATTTATTTTACCTGACTTTTTTATATTTCTTTCTTCTTCTATTACTCTTAATTTCCAACCCCGCTAATTTTTTAAAATTATTATTTGTAATTTTTTACCCAGATCAAGGCATTTATCAGTGTCCCCAAGAAGCACAGATAAGTTCAAGTTGCTTGCTGTTGGACCTAGATGGAGCCAAATTAAATAATTTTTAATCAGAGAAGGCTCTGAATCTCAGACTAATAACTAAAGAACTCTAAATTAATCTTAGTTGTTTTTCTTTGTGTTTCAGCTTTTCCTATATTTTCACATTTTTTTTTAAACTCGTAAACAAGCTATGCTTTTTTTTAACCAGTTCTTTGAAGCACTCGCTTTTATTTCTCAAACTACCGCTGCTGGTGCTATTTTAATTTATCTAGTTCTTTTTGTTAGTCGTCATTTTGAATAATCCCCTTTTTAATTTAATTTTGTCCACCCCTTTTTAGGGTAGGTTTTCGGTCAATTTTAAATCGGAAATTACGCGTTTATAATTTCCCGAGTAACGTTTATCAATAGGAAATGCGTGAATTTTTGAAAAATTTCCTGCTTGTCTGAATTCTGAGCCCGATTCAAGGGGAGGGATGGGGAAAAAGGACGAATTTCGAATGAAGACTGACTAAGGGGACCAACCGTACGGTATTTGACCGGACAGTCCAGTATTTGGATGAATTGTCCAGTTTAAAAAATACGTCCGGTATTGTCCGGTATTTCCACGTTGTCCGGTAAAGTCCGGTATTTCACAGTTGCAATACTGTACATGACAACGCTGCTCGTCTGTAGCTATTTTCACTTTGGTTGAGTTTATGAAGTTCCACCAATCGCGTTGCGTAACTCTGCTTTTTTGAAAAGTTTTAATCTGTTAAAACTAAACCAAAAATGTCTACCCTGTCCGGTATTTTGTTGTTCGGGAGTTGGTCACCTTATATATAACACCTGCAAGTACAATATTTTCTACCCGAAATTTATACAGATTTAATTAAAGTCAACTGTCAACGAGAATTTTTGATCCGACCTTTGGTAATTTTGTTTTTCACTAATGAGACAGTTGGTATGATTTCATAAAATCTTTTTTGAACAGTTTTGTTATCACTTTAATAAACGCAATATTTCATATTGTTTCCATATTTCCGTTCTTGTCTAGCCACATAAAACGATCCATTTTGTTATGACATATCAGTGTTAAAAACCTAGACTTACTGGTGTCACAACTGTAAAAAAAACAAAAGATCAAAAGATCTTAGGGAGAAATAACGAAATTCAAACTTGGATGAGCATCCCACAAGGAACACACAAAGGACCAAAGCGAAAAGAGAAATGAATAAACGATGTTTCGCCCTGGGTAACCAGCTTGGACTCATCAGTGGTTTTACTGGTCACCCTTCACCATACATCATTAAACACCATCATACATTTGATTTCCAACTTTGAACAACTTTGAATCACTCAAAAATAGGCAGTAAGATACTAGAGAAGATTTTTGTGGGAAATAAGGACAGTGTTGATTATTTTGGTATACTATTTTAATTCATCGCTACGTTTCGACGACAATTTTCGTCTTCCTGAGGCTGTGAATTAAATTGTATGAAACAATAATTTTTTTGACAGGATAACAAGCCTCTGTGGCATTAAAAATAAGCACTTTTGTTGTATAAAATTTAATTGAAAGCCTGAGGAAAATTGTGTCGAAACGTAGCGAATGAATTAAAATAGTACAGGAAAACAATCACTGTCCTTATTTTCCGCAAAAATCTTCTGTGGTAAAAATTTTCAAGGACTAATTTCTGTCAGAAAAAAACTTAACCTGAAAACTTCATATTTCACAACAGCAACAAACTAGGGCGTTTGGATTTCTGTTAAAGATGGGTAAATCGATCATTTTGTACTGAACGAATCGATTAGTGATTCGTTTTTAGAATGATCGAGTCTTTTGAATCGATCATTGAATCAATCATTTGGTACAGTCCTATGTTACCCTGATGAGTCCTAACAAGAATGAAACAAGCCTGTAGGTTTCTGGACTATCCATTAGATCTTGGAGGCATGGTCATAATGAATTGAAAGGCAAAATGTGTGTCCGATATAACACGAACTTTTCTTTTTTTTTTCTTTTTTTTTAATTATATTTCACTTATCTTTTAGCCAATGTCAACAAAAATGCACCACCAGTGGCACTGGACCATTTCTCAATTTTAAATGCCCCCAGCTTTGCCCCCAGACCCTAGGGGCTGTAAGAGGGCGATATCTAATTTTCACCATTTTCAAATTCCAGAAAACACTCCATATGCATATTTCAAACTCATGAATTTGATGTAACAAATATTATGAAATATATAAAATCCTAAACCCCAGGGGGACACCTAAATAAGGGCTAAATTTGTTCAAAATTTACTATACCAAATACAATATGTGCAGTTTTTTTGGCTATACAAGTTCGAGTCAAAACACTTACAGTGGGATTTACTAAAAGGGTTTAGCCTATTTTAGACAGGTCCTAAGTTTAAGTGAAATTGTTGGTTTTAAGCATTTTATACCAACTTCCTTGAGTTTTCGACATAGTTTGATTTATAAGAATAATTTTAATTGGTTTTTTTAGTGAATAATCATCTTAACACAATCTTTTGTTGGATTTAAGAAGAAAATTTCTATTTAAAAGAAGTTTTTTCTAACCGTAAATGGTAAACACTCTGTTGAGCAGATTAAAATTGACGTTATCAAAACTTTCCCTTGTTTATTGATTTTCGCGATTAATACTCACTGTCACAAAATCATTTCAATATATAATCATAAAATAAGAATTAGATTAAATTTGTATTTATTTAAAAGGGGTTTTTATCTACCAAAAGTATGAAAAAACTTTACACACAAAACACAAACCCATCGCAATCGCAAACTACAAATAAAAATATTTCATCTAAGTAGATCATGAAAAAAAATGCGGCTAAACACAGACCTGAATCCAACTGATGCGTTTACAAAGGAGTCATGTCGGCTCAACAAGCTGTTCGGTTCTGCAGAGTTAAGACCTTTGAGTGCAATTTTTCAGTGGAAAGCTTTGTTTGATGATTACGCTTTTAGATAAACTTAATCTTTTAATTTCAGTTATGTTTGTAAATAAATTAATAGGTACAGTTGTTTTGGATTTTTTTCATTGGAGACAGTTTTCGTGCATAATCAGTGACCCTCGCTTATGTTTGTTTTGCCTCGTAGTGGTGAAAACGGGTTCAAAATATGGCGTTTTTCTGGACAAAATTGGAGGTGTTTTAGTGATTAATGAACAACTTGGGATATTAAATAAGGTAAATTAATTCTTGTAAAAACGGTTGCTTAGGGAAATTATAAAGGAACATATTACCAATGGCCGCAAAACAATCCTTTCTGGGGGCTATAAATTTAAACCACCCCCCAGAGGTGGTCTAAAAAATCATCAACTTTATAACCTCAAACACAGATGATGAAGCTAATATGTGCCAAATTTTTGGCGTATTTTCCATTTGCCATTTTGAAACCTGTCAAAAAAAAATAGTTTTAGGGCATTTTCTCCTAAAATATGGAATATTTTGAGGAAAAAAAGCAGTTTTTCTGTGGTATTTTGCAATAACAATACAAAATAATCAATAACTTTGTATCTTTTCTCTATGGGTAAGTGTTTTTTGAAAATGGGTTTTAAAATTTAGTACCTCCCACAGATGTAAATATTTAGACCTGTGAGGGTACTATTTTAGATCTTAGTAAATCCCACTGATACATTTTAAGAGCTTATATTTTTTACATCCAACTTTGCACCAGCCCCTAGGGGCTCTACGGTGGGAGAAAACCACCCAATATACACATCTAAACCTCATCAAAAAGTGTGCTTATGGAGTGTTTTCTGGAATATGAAAATGGTGAAAATTAGATCCCGCCCCCTTACAGCCCCTAAAGTCTGGGGAAAAGTTGGGTGTATTCAAAATTAAGAAATAGTGCTCTGCGCCCCTAGTAGTGCATTTTTGTTGACATAGGGTGAAAGATAAGTGAAATATCATTTTTTAATTGAAATCGAATTGTAGTTAATAGTGTGAGCTACCAACTGACTGAGATGCAGATGTGCAGGTGCCTTAGTGTAGAAGGTATGAAGGGCAACACATGTAATTTTTTACGACACAAGAAGGTACGTTGCCGGAAGGCCAACATATGTGCCAAACTTCATTGCTCTAGCTTAAACCGTCTGAATTTAAGAAAAAAAAATAAACTCTAACCCTACTTTTTAATTGCAGCATTTTTGTGGCTATTAACAGGTTAGGCAGTGTTAGTGGGTCCATTAGTAATCGATTAAAATAAGTTTCGTAAAAGCTTCATCAAAAGACCTACGGAAGCCTAATTTTCTACGTATGCCTCCTAAGTATAGGGCAACGAGACAGCCGCTTGATCGGGTGATCGTTATAGGGGGCGGCCAAATGGCTACAGCGAAACCTCCAATTTGTCAGAAAATTCAAAGAGCACCATAACAAAAAGGAGAAATGTTATTGTGTATAGCGCAGGTTATTTTAGGTCTGATGAGCACCCTCTAGGAAGGCAGTTTTCTTTTCCTAGAGGGATTTAGACCTAAACTACTTTGTCGGGGCTAGGGATCTTTAACGTGCTCCACTATCAATATATGGATCACACGGGACCGTCCCCTTAACGTCCTTTCCGAAGGACTAGAGCAAGAGTTCAAGGTATAAATTATGATGGATAGGAAACCCTCGCCATTTTTTGATAATATGTGCATTTTCTCGTCCTGAATAAGAAAATGGACACTCCTGTACCTCAAAATTGTGGATAAGGGCTCGACACACCAATCCAAAGGTGGGCAATTTTAGAGGGGTAGGGTAACCGCCATCATTTTCACATATATGATGTAGTAGTACCCACGGACCAGAATTAAACTGGTATGCAGGACCTCATTCATAGATAAGGGTTTAGTACACCACTCTAAAAATGCCCACTGAACCCTTATCCACGAATAAGGTCCAGCACACTAGATGATTTTTGGTCTGGTGGTACTAATACATCATACATGTGAAAATGGTGGTGGTTACCCTATCCATCACGTGACCTCTAAAATTGACCACCTTTGGATTGGTGTGCCGACTCCTTATCCACAATTTTAAGGTGCAGGATTGTCCATTTCGTATTCAGGATAAGAAAATGCACATCATAATTTTTACTGCGAACGCTTTTACTAGAAGGTATGGAGTCGAATAATCGAATCGAAATCGAAATAATCTGTCGCTTTGTTGTGTTGCTAGCTATTCAAATAACTCGGAGACGCGTTCGGAAACGGTAGTTTTCACAACTAGCGGCTAAAAAAATGCTTTTTTTTACAAGCGTTGGTTTAAATAACGAGTGCAGCGGGATATTTAAAAACCCGAGATAAAAAAGTAAAGCTTAGCCGCGAGTTGTTAACATTATTTTTTTAATGATACCTTTATTAAAAAATCCAAAAAAGACAGGAAAATACTTTTAGAAATCCCGAACGAAGAGCCTTTCTCGCAACACACCATTTTACATTATAAATCAAGGCGGCTGGTAAATGAAATAACAATGGTTTCCGTGCCTTTTTACTCGGTGACGTTCATTGTTGCGACATTTCATTCTTTGACAGTTTGATATTTTGTCGATGTTTTTAAATTTTTTTTTCGTAAATACTTGGTGAAAACTGGCGGAAATGGCTTAATTTTTAGGCAAGACTAATTTAATTTTTTTAATATTACTATATTCCTCTATTTCTCTTTAATTTTGGGTAAAAAACGGACTGAAATCCTTTTTTGCACCCGTGATTCAAAAAAAAAAAGTTTTTTTTTTGCATCGGTAACCAAAAAATCCATGCTCTAGTTATCTGCAGTCAGTTACTAAAATCATGTTTTTGATGAAGATATAAAAAACAGTAACATTCCGTAGTACTTGTATAAATACTTGTATTGTGTTGGGAATAGTTGATTTTAACTTTGAGGATTATATTAATTAGACGTTCATTAATAAATCCGCCGTTCCAACTACAACCAAAAAAAAGGTCATAATTAACAACAAGACCGCGCGACCGTCAAAGTAGAAAACGTCAAGACGACAGAGACAGAGCGGATACAGACCGCTCCCCCTTTTGCGAAGCGGCAGCCATTTTAAAAAATCAACGAATTTTCTTCTTTGCAGCCAAACAACGCACGTTTTTTTAATTTCTCAAAAAACGTGAGAGGTGCCAAAATTTTGGAAAAATGAATTATCGGCTTACATCTCAAATTATTCAACCCGTTTTAATTTTACCTGCGGCGCTAAAACGCAAAACATCAGAAAATGGCATTTTTCTTATAATTTTATTTAAAAATTTTGATTGGTGGCGCTTTTATGACATTACATTAATATTTAAAAACAATAGTAGTTTACATAACAAGCATGTTATGATGGTCATTAAACGTGAAGATGCAGTTTGAGACGCGAGCCACAGGCGATTGTCTTAATTTATCTGAGCGTGTAATGAATATAACATGCGAGTTAGTGTACTATACTTTACCTACGACCAATGAAAATGTCATCATAAATATCAGAAATTATTAAAAATATCAAACGCGAACACTCTTAAGTCAACAGCTTTCATAACCCGCCGGCCGCCGTAGCGATGTGGGCAGCGTATCTGCCTGCCGCACGGAAGGTCCCGGGTTCGAAACCCGGCTAGGTACCATGGATATATTTATCTTTTTATCTTTCAGTGTGCAAAAACTTCGCTAACATTGGGCATTGATCCTGTAATGGATGGAAAGTCCCAGTATATTAAAAAAAAAAAACAACTACTTTCATAATCTGAAGTTTCAATTTCGTTCTATCTAAAACGTCAAAACAAATAAGGTTACTAAGGGACTTTTCATATATCTTTTTAAAAACAAGGTTTTTTTTTCCTAAAATATACGTCAATTTAGCGGGACTTATTTTTGGTTAGGTACTAAAGTTATATTGGATTTATTTACGTTTAATAAATATTTATTCTCTTGAAAATATAGAAAAATAATTCACATTTGTGCGTCAATTAGTGCTCTTATAAAATAAAGTTTCATCGTTTGTCACGCCATCTTGTGGTTCACATACAAGCTTTATTATTATCCTGGGACCGTAAATGTGCAATTCTTATCGTGTTGAGATGGTCATGAAGTTAGTATTATTCGTTGATCGCAGGTAAATATACCGGATGGCCCAAATAAAACGGAATGACTTTAAATGGCTATACTTTTGTTAGTTCTCAACCGATTTAAACTTCGCTTGAGTTGGATGGCAGAAAAATTTCATTCTATATCAAACGAGTTAAGAAATAAAAAAGTTGCGGCAATATGAAGATATTCATTATTTACATATAGAGCACTGGAATTTCTCCTAAGTTTTTGGGGTACAAATCCCAAAGTACTTAAACGATTTTAATAAGCGATAGGTCGATCGCCTTGGTAGAGACTGGACTTTTGAATAGTGTTAATATTTTCATTTTATTTAATTAGATTCCTTAAAAAGAAACGAGTTGAAATATATGCTTCACTTTGACAATGTCCACCATCTTTGATTTCTAGATGGCCGCCAACTTTTTTGAATTTGTCGAAAGTGAATTTTATGCGCCTATAGAGCTATCACTTATTAAAATCGGTAAAAGAAGTAACAAAGCCGTAGCCATTTAAAATCATTCCGTTTTTTTTGGGTCACCCGATATAAATTGCCTTAATCGGCCAACCTTAGGGCGCCGGACCTGTTTGATAGATGTCCAATTCCTATAATTTGAAATAACACACATGGACAGTGGGTGCGTCGTCAGAACGTCCAATGAAATTTTTTTTTTTGAGAATCACAAGTTGCATGATTCATGTTAGTATAGTGTGCCGGTCTTTACATAGAGATAGGTATATTTTTAAACATACCCTAATCTCTATTGTAACGAGTAATTCTTCCAACAATAAGAAAAGTTTTCGAAAAAGAAAATTGGCAAATTGAAGTTCATTCGAACGGGCCGAGTGAGCTCGTAAAACTTTCCAAAACTTTCTGCCAACTGCTTTCGAAAAAGATTTATGACCGAATGCTACCCGAACAGTAATTATGCTTTTACTTGGGTAATTAGTATCTACTTAATAAGAGGGTCTTTAGCAGCAACACAACTTTGTTTTTGGTGCTTGGAGAAACAAAATATCGGTAAAACTTAATTAATTTGTGTTGGCATTAGACTTTCGTGTTTACTAAAAGGGAAAATGAAAAAGTGTTATAATGAAAGATATGAACGAAAGGCATTTTTCATAATACTAGACACTTAAAGTAAATATTTTAGCGCATCCGTGTCGGTATACGTAACGCGTTCGAAACAAAGTCAAAATACGCTACATTTACGGAAGGATTTACGTATCGTTAGGGAACCACGAACGTACGCAACGATTTCAATCAGCAGTCCTGTCATCGCACCCTTCAAAAAAGCGGGCATCGTTCGAAACATCGCATTAACAAGTCAAAAATGTAGCGTATTTTGACTTTGTTTCGAATGCGTTACGTATACCGATACGGATGCGTTGAAATATTTACTTTAGGTGTCCAATAATAAGATACTGCGCCGCCTAAAAAATTTCAAAATAGGACAACATTGATATTTATGCTGTCAAATACCAAAGCTGAATCGTGACAATGCTTGACAGGTGACACTTTTTTTTAGAATCGGTTGTACCGCTGCCTCCTCCAATTACAAGTCCGCTTCTAAAAGCTAGCAGCAGCATGTATTAGCAGGTAAAAAAAGTTGTCGGCAAATATTTGTTTAGATGTGCTAAATCGGCCCTCTGGTCTTACAATTTAGGGCTCAGTACTTTCGAGATATTTTTCGCTCAAACAAATCAGTTAAAATGTTGATAATTTTTAAGATGTGACAATCCAAACAAAATATATCCTCATCCCCAGAGTAGGAAAAGGTGGTCAATCTAGCGTAAAAAATAGTTCAATCAGATATCTTCGTTCAGTTTTTTTTTAAATAATTCATTCAATATTTTTTTGTTTGCTTCTAAGAAAACAGATTTGTACAAAAAAGAATTACAAACTAAAAAAACACAAGTTTTTTGTTTTTCTGTAGCAATGAGTTTTGGTTTAAACTAATAATTTCACTGACACAAAAAATAACCCGAGTTGCTTTACAACTAGCTCCATTTGTCAACAGAATAAAAACACAAGGAAAGAGAAAAAGAAACACACAAAAAAATAAAATGAAAATAAAATTAAAACTGTAATCATATAGTACACCGAAAATAATTCACTTGCTAATTAAAAATGATCTTAGCTTCATTATGTTAAAAATGAAACTGTACAGAATTTTACACTGCGCAATATTTGTGTTATCAAGCGCAGAAATCAGACTTTCAGCGCTAGACAGGAAGTCCATGCTGCTATTATTAATAAAAGATTGTTTCAAAGGGATGCAGTCAAACAAAAGATGGAAAAATGTTTGCCCTACTTGCAGCCTACATATGGTACATACCTCCTCACAGTTTATGGAATAAGATATATTTTTAAAAGTAAACCTCAAAAATTTTGCACCAGAAAGTCTGATTTGGACCTGATAAAGCAAATGGGTATACGAAATTTTAGATAGTAGAAGGCATCATTTGGCGGACAGACTAAATTGATTAAATATATCGTTCGTGAATAACTCATAAAAATTTCTTTAACCAGTCATATTCCAGTCAAATACAATGATTGATTGCTATACATTGAAGTCGGCACCCGGGGGTAGTTTTGGTAATTTAGGGTCTCTTTACGCGTTTCCAGCTCTTTTCTTAGATTAGTTAACTCATTCCTTTATGCTTTAGTTAAATCGCTTTTAATCTCTGTCTGACATCTCTTCCCAATAAACAAGTTATTTTCGATTTATTCTTTAACACCTCTAGTGCACTTTCTTGAGAATCTATAACGATACGTAGAGGCCTGTTGGAGTCACTGAGTTTTTCCAATCGAAGGGCGCTAAAAAAATTAAGTTTGTCCTTTTATGTATCATTAGAATTTGGTAGATTAAATATTCTGATGTTTTTCTGTTTTTTTAAGCGATCAGAAGCCTCAAAATAAATATATAAATAAAAAAAATCTGTCTCTTTTACTCACAAAAAACCTAAAAAAAATCCAAATTAGCCCCATTTTACGGTTTTTTGTGTCTTGCTGGCTTTTGTTTATTATTATTTATGTTCATTACTGCTAGGTTACCACAAAAAATTAAATGAAAGTTGAATACCTATACACTGAAATAGAAAAATAATTTATTTTATTATTTTGTAAAATTATAAATTTTAATTTAATCATAAAAAAGATAAATTAAATTAATTTGGTAGTTTGGCTTTACCTTTAATCTACACTTTGATTAACTATACCAAATTTTAATATGCATTCAAAGAACTTATTGGGTAAGATATAAGATATTTAAAATAATAGCTATTTATGTATCTAGGTCATAAAGGAGGCGTTTAACGCCCGCGGCGTGGAAATAAAAACACGAGCCGCCAGGCGAGGGTTTTTACACTCTGAGGGTGTTAAACGCATTTTATAACTCAGATACATACAATGTTTTATGCAAAACCGCATGATTTTTGGAAAAAAAATATTTTAGAATATTTTTCTTTGGTGGCAAAATCTTTCTAATATGTTGACAATAATTTATTAATCACCAGTTGACAAATAGTTAAGTATTCGAAAGTGACCTGTTGTATGATTATTTTTGTCATTCTCAATCAAGCAATCTGAGACACAAACAGTTGCTTGTCATTAGCAACCATATCAACAAACTCATCATTACAAATAATGTTGCGTTTTAGTCGCTATTTTTACCGTTTTTCTTGTAGTAAGTAAGAAAAAGAATTCCCTAGAGATATACTGGAGACCGCTGAAGAGGCGAAGACGAATCTTTTGCGGGCCAAATCACGAAAACCATTCGAAAAAACCTATAAAGTTGTTTTGTGGTGTACTGTTATTATAGTTAGTTGTTATTATTATAGTTATTATTTTTTTACTATACGTAATTTGATTGTTGTGTTCGTTTAATAAAAATTATTGAAACAAAAATTTGCATTTTTTTTGTCTACAAATTCAAGAAGAGTATTAAAAAAAATTATAGAATGACTGATTTTCATAAATAATTAAAAAAGCGAATAAATTTAACACATTCGGGCCTTAAAATAAGTTTTAACGCCCGCGGGCGATAAAGTACTGTTTTAACGCTCACGAGCCTTAAAGTGCTTTAATAGGCCCTAAAATGCGGGCGTTAAAATACACTTTAATGTCCGGTTGTGCATAATAGTTATTTATGTATCTAGGTCGTAAAGTAGGCGTTTACCGCGGCGTGAAAGTCCTAACGGCTCAGGCTATAACACGCTGAGGGCGTTAAACGCAATTTAAGACCGAGATACATACAATATTTTATGCAATAGCGAAATATTTATTTTTAAACTAGGTTTAATTTTTTTTATTTAACTTGGATTTGGTACAATAATGGTAACTTGCCGTAATATTTTGTCATAATATTGCATAATGATATGTGTCAAACCACTGTTCATCAAAGGAGGCAGTTGCTTAGCTTCCCTAGCAACGGTTCAATTTTATTGTTTCGTAATAGCAACCGATAAACAGCCATTCATTTATTAAGTAAAGTAACATAAAAATGAATTCTTCGGAATTTGAGCTACCTCGAGAACCTTTGAATTCTGTAGACGAAGCAAAGCAAGATCTGCTGCTTTTAAAGTCAAGGAAGATCTATGAAAAGCACTACAAAGAATTTTCTGCATGGCTCATGGAAAAGTCTGTAGCCGTATGTGAACTTAATGAAAACGTTATGCTAGCTTGTGTAAAGATTATTGTGAATAAGGACACCTTGTTATTGTTGTATACGTTTAATTCATAAGCAACGTTTCGACAATAGTTTTTGTCTTCGAAGCCTGAGGAAGACAAAAACTATTGTCGAAACGTTGCTTATGAATTAAACGTATACAATAATAACAAAGTGTCCTTATCCCCAATAATCTCTACACAATCTGACTAATAGGACGTTAACTACCTTCAAAAAAGTTATGCTAGCTTATTTTAATGAAAAATCCAAGAATGACAAAGCGTCTTCATTGTGGAGCTATTATTCCATGCTTAAAGCTACCCTAAACCTCAATATTGGTGTGTATATAAGCAAATTCCCGAAACTGATTGCTTTCCTAAAATGAAAATCGGATGGTTATAAACCCAAGAAATCCAAAATTTTGAGCAAAGAAGAAGTCGAAAAGTTTTTAATTGAGGCACCAGAAGAGGTTTTTTTATTAGTCAAAGTGGCCTTGATATTTGGCGTGTGCGGAGCCTGTCGCCGCGAAGAACTAGCGAAACTTGAAGTTAATGATATTCAGGACTTGGGAGAATATCTGATGGTAACAATCAAAGAGTCAAAAACTAAAATTGACAGAATGTTTATGATTATTGATGGACGAAAGGAGCTACCTATTTTCTTGGGAAAATTCAGAAAATACTTAGCCTTGCGACCAGCAACAATAGACCACAATAGACTCTTTGTGTTTTACAAAAATATGAAATGTTCAACGCAAGTAATAGGAAAAAATACTTTTGGCAAGATGCCAAGGCAGATCGCTTCATTTTTAAATCTTCCTGATGCCGACCAATTTACAGGGCACTGTTTTTGGCGAACATCAGCCACACTACTTGCTGAAGCGGATGAAAGCCTTACCAACATCAAATCACGTGCCGGATGGAAGTCTAGCTCATTGGCGGAGGGGTACATCGAAAAAACTAAAATCAGTAAAGAAAAAATAGCAAAAAAAAACACAACAGCATCTTTTACGCAAGATAACGTCCTGCCTTTCTACATCTACAGCTTTCTCGCCATTAAGTATTGTTAATTGTTCTAATTATATATTTAATTTTAAATCAGAATAAAAAATATTGTAGCATTTAAGATTGTTTAATAAAAATAAAATTTTGTTCAATTTTCAGTCATTTTTTCCAATAAAAATTAAAAAAATTAAAAAAGAATAACAAAAAAGGGTTAAATTGAAAAAAAAAACAATAAAAAAAGGGTTAAATTCATTCTGTCAGCCAAACACGTTAAAATATTACTTTACCGCCCAGGGCCATAAAGTGCCATTTTACCGCCAGAGTGCGATAAAGTGACACTTTACGTTCGCAAATGGGGGCGGTAAAGTGCACTTTATCTCCCGCTTGTGCATAAATACTATTACTTAGTCCTTTATTTAGTTTATAAGAGAAAATTTATTTTTAGAATTACGCCAACAGCAGTTTTGGCAACGACAGTGAAAACCGATTTTCGACTCTTTAAAAATCAAATCTGTTAAATTGCATTTGGGGACCACTGGGCTCTAGTCAAGATATTGCTGGTTTTTAGATGCTAGGTGATGCACATATGTCCTGCACTTGACTAACCTAGATTAAACCTGATTCAAGTTTCCTCAACATTTTCGTCGGGTTTTTTAAGAACGCCGGCGGGGCTTTTTCTTCGCTCAAAATAAAGCCCTTCCGCAAAATAATACCGCAAAAGGCTCCGCCCTTCAAATCAAGTAAAAAGCACCACTTATGGAGGATTTAGACGAGAAATCCGTGGGGGGCAAAAAACAGCGTCGAAACTCTGCAATCTCAGTTTTCATGATGTAGTACAAGACCGATGAAAAAAACTGCAGCAAATTCGATTCAGGGCAATTTTTTAGCAACTTTGCACAAACCATTATTACTTCACCCTTATTTTATTACATTGATAAAAAAATTATTTGAGTGAAATAAGAATGGATTTCATTCAAAGCAATATTTGTATCAAGCCTCAAAATTAGATTTGAGTGAAACAAATTTTTGTTTAGTCTAGGTAAAAATTTATTTATAATAAATAAATTAGGTATTTAACATAAATACCGATATATTCGATGATTTCGATGTCAAAATTTAACAGGCTAAATTCACGAAATCTTTAAATAAATTAAACTGTGCATTTCAAACAAAGTTCTCTACTCATTCCTTTGATTCCACCATCAACAAAATAACAGTATTAGAGACAACCTAATAACTTACGGTGACTAACAGAAAGATAGGGCCGGCACAGGAACTACGTTACGAAAGTAATGCTTGTATTAAGTTACCACCTACCTTGCCCCGTCCATCTCTTTCTATATGATCATGAAAGAAAGACAGAACATTTTTCAATGTCGAAATATATTTCACACAATTTTAATTTAGCACCTGCCGGTTTTTGCCACCGCTTGTCAAAGTCTGTCAAGCCTAGCAAGCGGTATTTTTAAATTTTCAAAAGTGAGTTATTTTAATTAGTTTTGGTTGGAAATCGCGCGAGTTTATGGGATTAGCTATATAGTGGATTAACAACTTATTATAAAGTCTAAAATGCCATTCAAAAGCTAGAGAGCGTGGGACTATTTGAAGAGTGCCGAAAATTGGGGTTAAAAATTTTTCGAACCAAATCCCTGAAGAAAATATTGTGATGATTTATACAAAGTTAAGCAAGAAGATAATAGGTTAAAATCAAAGACCTTTATATAACAAAAAAAGAGATATAGGTTAAAACATTTATAAAATCTGTAAGACTTTTATACTGGGATTTTTTCCAAATTAATAAAAGAAAATAACATAATAAAATGTTGTTATCTTTAATATTTGATAATATTCCTCAACATAGTTATAACCCCCTTCTCCTATTGTAGACTCTTAAAGGGTCCCAAAAACTTTTTGTAAGCTAAAAAAATTTTTTTAGCTGCATGGAACAGCACAAAGCTGGTTAAGGTTTATATAGAGCTAAAATTTTTCGCGAATGCATTGCTTTTTAACACTAAAAAGTATGGAAAAACTGCGCCTGTTAAGTTTTTCCATATCTTTTTATTGTTAAATAGGTAAGTGTCTGTAAAATATTAACAAAAATAATATATATTTTATTATGCGTCTGGCTGTACAAGTAGTTCCCTCCTGTAGCCACTGGCTGCGCTCGTGTCGCCGACAAACAATCTTCCCCAAGTATAACACAGTATCAGTCACTCTCGCGTAGCTATTACTTTCTCTAAGAATATTATGCTGGTCAGTGGTTATCATATTCCCAGAGTAGTCC
The DNA here is from genome assembly GCA_963921995.1 of Oxystoma pomonae. NCBI lineage: Eukaryota > Metazoa > Arthropoda > Insecta > Coleoptera > Brentidae > Oxystoma > Oxystoma pomonae. Next base: position 34,807,638 of record OY998164.1, read on the forward strand.
CATAGTATCATCAATAGAGATGTGTGATTCGTGAACAATTCGTTCACTATGATCGAATCACTTGCGAGTATTGAGTGATGGAATCATGTTTGCTCGATATGATTCAATCAGTCAAATGAGTCAATTAACCGACGAAGACAGAATGAATCAAACGAGTGAATGAAATCGGAACGGATCAACGACTGACTGACCCACTGTGGCGATACACCGAATCAGTCGAAAATAGGTCGATCGTTTCGTTCATTCGTTCCTTTGATTCGAATTCCTGCGCACGGGGTAATCTGTATGAAAATATAGATTTTTTGGTCAGCAGAGTATGTCGTATTTAACTGCATCCTTCATAGACCTTTTTTTTGTCACCATTTTCTTTAATTTAATTTCAAATGATTGATTCAAAAGATTCGATCACTTTAGAAACGAATTACTGATCGATTCGTTCAGTACAAAATGATCAATTTACCCATCTCTAATCATCAAGAACTCGACAAATGATTAGGAACGTAGGTCCCCATTGCATTTTTCTGCTCCAGGTATATATGCAAAATCGTTCGATGGATGCCGGCGAGATGTTGAACTGGCATTCGGTAACGGTAAGCGTAGAAGCTCGTGGTCGACCAGAGATCGAATCACTTAAAACAAGTAAATAAAAATATTTAATTTTGGTAACAAATTAAGAGCTTAAAACAACAAAATGTTTGTTGAGTTTTGAACATTTTATTCAGTGTAGATGGCGCCACTGAGCTGAGGTGCCGTTAGTACTTCTACTATTTTGGAACATACAGCTGATTTTCGCATACACACACTACTTCCGTCTCTTTCTATACCGTGCAGAAGAAAAGAATAATCGATTTTGGGTGCGAAAAAGATCGAGTGACCTCCAGCCACTCGAGACAAATTGCCTGTCATTTCACACGGTATAGAAAGAGACTGACGTAAAAATTTCTTTTTTTTTTTAATTTTTTGGTTGGTTTTTACCCAAACGATATATCTGTTTACCTACAACCAACGAATAGTACTAATTTTACGACCATCTCAACACGATTTTAATGGCTCATTAACGTTCCTAGGATAATATAAATCTTGGACGTAAACCACAAGATGGCGTGACAAGCGATGAAACTTTATTTTATAAGAGCACTAATATAATATTTTATCAAACTTAAAAAAATCCAATATAATTTTAGTACCTAACCAAAAATAAGTCCCGTTAAATTGACATATTACGCATTTTTATGAAAGAAAACCTTGTTGTTAAAAAGATATATGAAAAGTCCTTTAGTAACCCTATTCGTTTTGACATTTTAGATGGAACGTCATTGAAACTTCAGGGCTGCGTTCAGAAAGCCCACACCATGGTGTGAGTGCCCGCACTCGGTGTGTCTGCAAGTGTACACACCAACTATAATCTGTCATTCTTGTCTAATGTCAGCTAATTTACAACAAGAAAACAAGGGGATGTTGGGATAAATGATAAAATTTTGTTTTCTCTTATTTTCGAAAGTTAGGTTGGTTTCTGAGGTTGCTTTTCTTATGTGACAAGTGGGTAGAAAAATGTAAAAATAGGCTTTTTGTCCTCTCTTATTTTCCCATATATTATACAGTTTAAGTTTCTAAACAGTCTTATCGTTAAAAATTATCCAAATTTCACCATATTATAACCTCATTCAAGCACACCAACCATCGCCCAAGTAGAAACTGGAGTGACGGTGTGATAGACATGAATATGTGCAATTTTGACCCTTATTGCCGCATGTTAGTGGCCTTGCTGATGACGCTATAAACGCACCAGTGGACACACCACCTTTCCTGAACGACGAAAATGAGATGCGTCGGTCATTTTCATATTCCTGAACGGCGACACCACGCACCGGTGCGTTTTTTTACACTGGTGTGGGCATTCAGAACGCAGCCCAGGTCATAAAGGTTGTTGACTTAAGAGTGTTCGCGTTTGATATTTTTATTAATTTTTTTATATTTATGATGCCATTTTTATTGGTCGTAAGTAAAGTATAGTACACTAACTCGAATGTTATGGTCATTACACGCTCAGATAAATGAGGACACTTCCCTGCGGCTCGCGTCTCAAACTTCATCCTCGCGTTTAATGACCATCACAACTACTATTCTGGCTCTTTGTTCCGGCATCACACAAAAACTACTGGACCAATTTTAATGGAAGTTCACTACCACATTCCATTCCTTGATTTCCTGGATAGTGCATAGGCTTTACTTATTTGTATGGCTTGTAACTTGTAACCTGTACCTTGTATTTTATGTCTCGAATTTTATATCGTGAGTCATTAATCTTGCTTAACCAAAACAAACACAGGTCTGTAGGAAATTTAATAGGGCGCGGTCGGTCCTGCTGAAATAATTGTCAAACATCTCGTGACTGCTGTTCGGACCTTGTTGGCTTTCCTTCCGAAAATTTCCCACCTCTTTTTTTTATTTTAAAACGAAAAATGAGCTCAACTCCTTGACTAAGTAAGTCATCGTAATCCAGAGTTCTGTCTTTTAAAGTGTATGGGAATGTGTACAGAGCCCACACTTTACTATCGACTTTTTGCACGAGACGAAACTTCCTTGATCCGTTAAGTAGATGAATGCATTGAAAGGAGCGATTTTGAAGGATTTTCACGAAACTGGCTAAGGACCTCGCAACATTTTCCAATCGATTGCCACCTGGATTTTTAAATTGCCATCGTGTAAAATTTTATTCGCATACGAACTATCGACATGCTTTTAATTTGCATTAGCTGTAAAGTAATTAACCCCTTAAATGGAATGGGGATTTCTCATCAAAAATATTACCTTTTATTATGAATTATGCATAATATAGAGATCAAGGAAAACCACTTCAAAACTTTTTTCTACAAAAAAGTACGGTTTTCCATGTGAAAAAAAATGTTTTTAACAATAACGATTCAGTGTTCTTAGCATTTCTAGAAACGAATGGAAATTACGTCATAATGGATGCTAGTGTCGTCATACGCTGCTTGGTCGATTGTAAAATACAGTATTTCCTTGGAATACTGGTTGCGGCGTGCGGCTAACTTCAGTGGCGCACCGAAGGGGGGGATTTTGGAGTTAACCTTCCCCCCCTCCTAAGCCTGGTTATGGTCACATTTTTTACTTCAAATTAAGTTTTTTTTTACAAACTTTTATTTAACTTGCACTGTATGTATATATGTATATAAAGGGTGGACCAAAAAATGTTGCATACTTTTGAATTTGCTATAACTTTTAATCGAATTCCTCGACTTTAAAATGTTTTGACTTTTTGGAAAGACAAGATATCAGACTTTTTCGGTCCGGTCCAAAATTTGGCATTTCCTAAAAATCCAAGATGGCGGACCGTTCTAAATAACGGGAAATTTTCACCCACCTGCAAAAAAATATGTGCAGCACTGGAGAAAATCTAAGTCATTGTGACAAAAGCCTCTTTCCTTCTCTCTATACCAAGGCATTACCTAATTAAATCGGTTAAGAAATAAAAAAATACGGGCTTTTATATTGAGTGGAGTTATTTGCTGTAACTTTAGATACAGGGTTCCTAAGATTTTCCTTAGGGATAGGATTTCAATAAATCAAACAGAAATGGCATAGAAAGTTCTGCGCGCACAAAAGAAACAGGTATATTGAGCAATGGTGCCAGTTTGTTATTATCTCCGGACTGCTTTCATGAGAAAAAATTGTCGCCACTCTTTCATTGTGAGCATAAATCATAGTTGCAATAATAACCGTTGACAAGATGTCTGCAAATTCCGCTAGATGGCGTCCACACCATGAGATGGTCGAGGAAAAACTGGGATTCACAGGCATTGCATTTTTATTTCCTTTCGAGTAGCTTGAGTTTCGTAAATTTTGTGTTTTTAAAATGCCGTATACTCGAGAAGAAAAGATTTTTATTATTAAAAACTTGGGCTTTTTGTTTTTGCGTTTCCAGATCGACCGGTTCCTGTGGCTCAAACTGTCTACAACATTTATCATCATTTTGAAAGGTACGGGTGCATAAATGGTTGTAGAAAGTGTTACCACGACGGCGAAATACCAGAGCATCCCGTTCTTCCACACAGGGTGGAACGAGACGAAATGGTATGCGCTTACGTTAAGGCACATGAACCATGTTCGACGAAACCGATTGCGAAGGCACTGGATATTCCCAACAGTACTTGCCAATGGATCCTAAAAAAAATACGGCTACAAGTCGTTTAAGATTAAGAAGTCGCAGGAATTGCAACCAGGTGATTATTTTCGCCGGTTAGAATATTGTGAGGTTATGAGGGATAAATGTGACAGGAAAGAAAATATCCTATCAAAAGTTTTGTTTAGTGACGAGAAGACATTTGAACTTCATAGCTCTCACAATCCACAAAATAGCCGCTATTGGTCCCGCGAAAATAAACATCTGCACGCAAGTGTTAGAATGCAACATCCTCAAAAATTAAATGTTTGGAGCGGTATTGTCGGGGATCATATTACTTACATATTTGAATAGCCAAAAATATGTTGATCTTCTCCAACATCAGGTTTTACTACGGTTGAGGGAACTCAACATAAATTTGGACGAGTTGTGGTTTCAGCAAGATGGCTGTTTATCCCACAATTCACGGCATGCTACAAATTACCTTCGTCAGGTATTTGGTGATAGAATTATTTCCACGTATGGAAATATCCGATGGCCTCCTCGATCACCAGATCTTGCGCCAAATGACTTTTTCCTATGGGGTTGTTGGCACGACAAAATTTCCAACACCCTCACTTACGGCCTACGACTATACAGGAGTTGAGGGCGAAAATTTTGTAGGCGGGCAACTCTATCACCTCTGAAATGTTGGCTGCTACGCGCCAAGAGTTTTAAAATAGATTGGGATATTGTGAGGCTCAAGAAGGGGACAGATTTGAACATCTGATCTAATTAAAAATTAGATGTTTTCAGGTCCAAACCACAGCTTTCTCTTGCTTAAAGGAGGCGGCAGGGTCCATTATTTACGATACTGAGCGATAAACTCGTGAGGTTGTTAACATTAGAAAAATATATCTTCGCTTTTAATTAAATTTCTTTCCATTCTGTTCTACTAGTGACATCTATCCAGAAACGGTCAAACCATGCAGCTAGCACTAGCAGCCAAAGAAATCATTAAACGGCGCTGGTTTTCCTGCAGAGCTTTTTGCTTGCGATTTTATTGATTTTAAATAAAGCTGGCCCTACACTACATTTGATATTTTCGAGGTGTTTTATGACATGATCTCGAAACATGTAGCGAACCAATTCTTCAAAACTAGCGGGAGGGTAAAAGCGAAAAATAAGGGGCTGCCAATATTTGTAACACCCAAAAAGGGGTGAAAAGATTTATTTTGCTCTGTTTCTTTACAAAAAACGTTTTTTTTACGAAAAACTTGAGCTCTGCCACTTTTTTAATTTTTTTCTTCAACTTTCTCGAAATTTTCGTCATACCGTAGAAAAAAATTATTTCCCCCATGGTCATACCCTACTTTTATTCGAAAAAATTTAGAAACAGAGACGGGATCAGTTTTCCTAAAACGGGGGATCTTGGTTTCGAGTGAGAAGATAAAGGGCGGCGCAGGCAAAAATTTTTCAATTAAATTAGCCGAACGCAAAAATGTTAGAAAAACAAAGCACGAAATAAAAATGGCGCCGCTTACAATTTTTTTTCAAAAATTACGTAATTTCGGGAACGCAAAGAAATAGGTCTAAAGAGTATAATTTTTAAGAAAAAAATATCAATTTTCTCGCCCTCCTCCACTGGGACTACAGGGGCCGTGCACAAATTACGTAATGGTCATAGGGGGGAGGGGGGGTTACAAAACGTTACGTAGGGGGGAGGGGGGTTTTCGACAGCGTTTGCATTTGTGTGAACCTAAGAAAATTGGGAATGAAAATAAGTGAAGTTTTTTTTTTTTGGGGGGGGGGTAGTGGTCTTGCAATCGTTACGTAATATTAGGGGAGTGGCGTGCCAAACCGTTACAAAACATTACATAGGGAGGGGGTCAAAAATTGGTAAAATCACAGTTACGTAATTTGTGCACGGCCCCACATCTGACTGTTCCTCCTTTTTGATTTCGAATCAAAGTGCAAAACCCGGGTTGGACGTACGAAAGCGTCAACCCGTCCTATTTGCTTGATAAAGTTTCTACGGAAATATCTCAGTCGATTTCTCCGGCCGCGTATGAACGCTTTAGGTTAGGCATTTGCATGTATCTCAGTCCCCAGCCTGTAAACAGTGCGTAAGGACAATGGTTACAAAATGAAAAGCCGAAAAATATTTTTTTTTACGATATCTTTCATCAGTTTGGTATTAAAGTCGAGCAAAAACAATTTCTATTCCAGTCCGAAAGGTATGAAAATGGAAAACATTAGAAAACAACAACCTGGAATGGATTTACTACGTGTAAGATGAGTATCAGCATCGCCCCATGCCCATCCTTTTCTGCCTAATGTGCTTTTCCGTTTGTCTGCGTCTTATACACGGCTGCTTGGCTCCCTAAGGATTTGCTTAGGAACTCTGTATAAGTACAAGACTTATTTATGTTGTGGTTTAAAATTTAACAATTCTCAAAAATTCATGATTGCGGAAAATTTTAAATATTGGGTAATTTCCCCCCCCCCCTCTACCCCGAAAAAAAATTATGTTTGGTATCTATACTGAACAAAATCTAAATTAATGCGACAAGAGTTCCCTCCCTGCTGCATATATGAATGTATCACTAAATTAAATCGTAGTATGGTGACATACACTAAATGCCCTAAAAGTGTACAGAAATGGCCGCAGCGACGAAGTTTGCCCCAAAGAAACATTACCAATGCTTTTAAAAAATGGCGTACTGTCTTAAGAACACATGGGGATCAGTTTAGAAAATCTAAGTAGCCCGATCATGATTATTATACGTTAAGTAATGCTTATTTTTATTTAAAAGTATAAGTGTGCAAAAAAATTAATAAAAAATATAAGTGTTTGATTATTAATAACAAAGTAAACTCAGTTTAATCTCGGCCAAGCAACCACTAGATGCCACTCTAGCTAAAAAATCAGTAGTTTAAAACCACAGCAATTTTTTAAATTTTATTACACGTCACAATTTTTATTGAAAACGCTGGAAATTATGACAATAAATTGTTTACTTCTTAACTGATTTAAGCAAGTGATACCTCCATATACCCAGCAGAGATGGGAGGTAGAATGGCCTTGAACTTGTTTTGTTATTTTTTAGCGTAGTGAAATTACCCTTAAAGCATGTCTTAAAGCTGTCCGCCATCTTGGATGTTCGAAAAATATCAAAGATGCAAGCTTTGTTCACCCCACCCAAAAATGTAAAAATGTTTCAAATGTCGAGTAAAAAAACCACTTATTTCAGAGGTTTATAGTTTTCTTACCTCTTAACCGATTTAATTAAGTAATGCCTTGATATAGAAAGCATGCATAAGGCTTGTTGCAATGAATTAAATTTTTTTTACAGAGGGGGTGAAAATTACCCGATATTAAAAACGGTCCGCCATCGTGGATTTTTTCGAAATTTTAAATTTTGAACCGGATCGGAAAAGTCTCATGTCTAGTCTTTCAAAAAAGTTCGACCAAAAATTATGGCAAACTTAAAAGTGTGCAAGATTTTTTGGCCCACCCTATATAATAATAAGAACACCCAATAAAAAACGATTTTTGTGATCATATGATCCCGTTTGACCAATCGCAGGGCTAATTCTTATTTGTTGTTTTATTTTATTTGCTGTATAAACCCAGCATAAGGAGATAAATAAATCTTCAATTTGGGCTGGTATAAGATGAACAAAAGTTTTATCCTCGCTATATCCTCCTGAAACTCTACGAGGATTTTTCGTTCGTCAATTTGTAATAAATGGGTTTTTTTCGAAAAGGCAGAAATTTCTTAATTGGAAAAAATAAAAAAAATCTAGGCTATAGCGAAATTCTAACTGATTTTTATCGCTGTTTTTTAATTTTCGATGGCTCATCGACAATGGAACGTTAGATTAACGTCATATTTCATTTGCCAAGAAACCTATGATGTCGGTGAAAAAAATCTGATGAATTTACAAACTCGCCCATAATTCGTTGGCAAAAAAATACCTATTAATTTGTTAGCATTTAAAAAAATTTCTCGTAAGCAAAATTAACGTATAGTTTTTATAATATGCAAAAAAGGTGTTACACTAGAATCCTAGTATTTTCGTTACTACTAAAATCACTAAAATCATTACTAAAATCATGTTTTTGATGAAGATATAAAAAAACTATTTTTTTTTATACCTTTTATAGCCTTTTTTGACTACCGATGCAAAAAACTTTTTTTTGATCACGGGTGCAAAAAAAAGATTTCATTCCGTTTTTTATCCAAAAAAATCTAATTATTCTTGCCTAAAAATTAAGTCATTTCCGCCGATTTTCACCAAGTAATTACGAAAAAATAATTTAAACACATCATCAAAATTTTAAATTGTCAAAGACTAAAATGTCGCAACAATGAACGTCACCGAGTAAAAAGGCACATCGCTATGGAAACCGCATTGTTATTTCATTTACCAGCTGCCTTAATTTATAGTGTAAAGATGGTGTGTTGCGAGAAGTGCTCTTCGTTCGAGATTTTTAAAATTATTTTCCTGTTTTTCTTGGATTTTTTGATAAATGTATTAAAAAATAACAGTGTTAACAACTCGCGGCTAAACTGTGCTTTTTGTTACTCGCGTTTTTAAATAACTCGATGCGTTCGTTATTTAAACCAACGCTTGTAAAAAAAAGCAATATTTTAACCACTAGTTGTTAAAACTACTATTTTGGCATCAAACAAGTAATATTAGAATTAACAAAAATTTAACAATGCTTTAAATCAGATTTCATCAATCGCCGTTTGTGTTTATAACGAGCGAGTTTCGAGTTCAAAAAAATCTGAACCCTTTGAAAAGGACTCAAATAATCTCATAAAACAAATCGGTGTGATTGTTTCAACGGACTTTTTTGTCATCACATGCTATTTTCCGAAAAACAATGCAAACTGATAATGCAAACAAAAATCAGCGCCATGTCAATTATTAAATTTTGAGCTCGGGAAATTTTTCGGATGCTGATGCTAACTAACTAACGCGCTTGCACACGCTCACACACAGACGGACAAACTACAGATAGAGAGAAATTAAACGTGCGCACTTTTTACGTGATTTTAAAGGACAATGGGCAAGGCAAACACTCCTCTACTGCGTTTAAAGCCATTACATTGTCAAATGGACATCTGGCTTCTCTGTTTTTTGTGTTTCATCGATCGAAAAAAGCCTTCTTGCTTGAAAAGCCATCCCAAAGTGACCAAATTGTTTAGTTCTAATAATAGGGATATTTTGGAACGTTTAAAATTTTGACAATTTTGACAGCCGCTGTGGTAGAGTTTAACAACCACTACCACTACCACTCATCGATTTTACCAGAGTTTTTGGAACACATTAAAAACTATTACTTGTAAAAACATTTGGACATGAGAAAAAATAAAAAATTTGGCTTAATTTTACAAAATAAGTTTTTTATATGTTGGAACCTGGTAATATTTTATTATTTTTAAAATTAATTACGCCAAAATTCTCTAAAACTAACCACAAAAATAACCACAACCACAACGAAATAGATTCGTAGCTTACGGCAGTGGTAGTGGTTAATACCACAACCACTACGAAGTGTTAAAATATCCCTAATAACTAGTTATTTTATCTTCCCCTTCCCTTCCACCTTCCGTCCCATCCCCAACTGCCCCTTATCCCTTTTGCTTAACCTACCAATCGTGCTGAAAAATCAACAAGAGGTAAAAAGTAGTCATCCGAGACAGGGAACTATGGTAGAGTGAAAACCTCCGCGAACAGTTCGAGGAGAACGCTACACCGACGGGTCTAAACTATCGGACAAGCAAACCACAGGATCGGGGGTTTACGTAGAAGACCAGGAGGTTCGAAAGAGCTACCCGCTCGAAGAGCAAGCCACGGTCTTTCAGGCAGAGGTGTATGTCATAATAATGGCTGCAACCATTGAGAAAATAAAGAACGCTACGGAGGAGCATGTTTATATATGCTCCGACAGCAAATTGGCTCTAAAGGCACTAAGGGCGCCCAAGATCAACAACCTGGTGGACGAATGTGCGGATGCACTAGAATCCTTGGAAGAGGGCAAACAAGTGACACTTATGTGGGTACCGGGACATATGGGGGTGCCGGGGAACCAGAAGGCCGACGAGTTCGCCAGGATCAGGGCAAGCATCCAGTATATATATAGGGCCGGAACCACTCCTAGGAGCAACCAAGGGGCAATTGCAAAGTCGACTCAATAAATGGGCCAACGATGCCATGGCGACCGCTTGGAGAGGAGGAACAGGATGCAGACAGACCAGGGACTTCTTGAAGGGCTCGGATGTAGTCAGACAAAAATGGCTTCTGGGGAGATCACGAAGAGGGACGCTGGTCTGCTGACAGGAATCATAACAGGTCACAACCAACTAAGGAAGCACATGACTCGGATCGCGGTGGAAAATGACTCGACCTGCCGGGCTTGCGAGTGGGCAGAAGAGAAATCTCGATATGTTATAGCGGACTGCGAGGTATACCAGAGGACGAAATACCAGGTATTCAGTTCCCCGACCCTGGGCGGCGGATTAGGGGCAGGCTCGGGGTAAGGCAGAAAGGCCCAGGAGAGGCCTACTTGCCAGGCTTCGCGCCGCCCCTTCTCTACAACTACTACTACCAATCTCCTTGCCGCCACTCCTCAACTCCCACGCGCCCCTCCCTATTTGTTGCTTTAAATTGTCATAACTTTTATTCCCGTAAACCGATTTAAAGCCTATGTACTGCCCAGGACGCTTATTCTTGAATCTCCGGAACGAGAACGGGAGTGAGATAAGGCAAACTGCCTGTTCTTGAAAACGTGAAGTAAAGTAATGGGAATGGGCGTTCTCCACCTCTTAGGCAGGAGAACGCCAATTCTTGCATAATTTTTTACTTCAATTAAACAAAATTTTGTTCATTGTACATTTGTTTTTTTAAAAGAAGGATAAAAAGAAGTGAAAAATTAACGGTGGGTGACATAAAAGAGTAAAATAATTCATTTTTTACAAATTCCCATTTACGCATTCCCGAGCTTTAAAGAATACCGACACGGGAGTAACTGTAACTTTGAATTCCCAGTAACGTTTCCGGTAGCAGTTCCCTTCCCAAACAAACAGAAGTAATAGAAAGGCATATAACCGACCGACCTTTACCATAGATCCTTCTAATAATAGGTATAAATCGGAAAATTTGTCTGCTTGTTTGTGTGTATGTGTGTGTGCGTTTGTTTCTCCATCGAGCAAAAACGACGGAACCGATTTGGATGAAATTTGGTATGAAGATTGGGTATGAACTGGTTTTAAACATAAGCTACTTTTTATTGATGGCAGCTGTCAAATAAAATTATTTTTGGATATCGCGGTCAACGCCGCGGGAACACCCACAGTTCATTCCAATTAAACTACAAGCATAAAAATTGGAGGGTGGTTTAGGTTTCGGTTGCGTTTAGGCGTTCATTATGACAGGATTTTTTATACCCTCATGGGGGTAAAAATTGGGGTTTAAAAAAATCGTGGTATGTAGACTTAAAAGTCGATTTGAATCCTAAAAACAGTTCGTTTAGTTAAACAGATAAACTGAACATCAAAAATTAACAAAAGTTTGAACAATTTGCGTGGTTTAAACAAAATATATATATATCTTATTTTTATTTAGTCTTTTAAAATAATCGATAGTTTTTACCGTGAATTAAACATTTTTAGGGTACGTAAAATTATGTAAAAAATTTAAAATTATGCAAAATCACATGAATAGTTCCGGGATAATGCCTTAAACTTTCACCGTACAAAAATGATTAACAGTTTTTTAGATTAACTAATTAGAAGAAGCGCATTTTTTATTCAAATTCACCCTTAACTAATTAAACAATGTGTTTTAGCATTTTTAAAATTTTGGCCGAGGATTTGAGAAATAGGGGTTACAATTAAGTCACAATTAGTTGATGTTCCAAATCAATATAGATCTGAGAATTCGCAATTAGATCATAGTAGTAGTATAGAGGGGCGGCCCGTGGGCCGCTTCATGGACCCTTTCTGCCACACCCCGTTATGTGTGATGTGTGTTAGTGTGATGCCTCCAAGAGTTGCTTTTTATACCGCGTGCGTTTCGCTCGAGGAGCTGAGCCGTTGGAGCTTAAAATATAAAAGGAACGAGTTTTGTAGCGTTTATAGTTTTAAACATATTTACCTACCTTTTAATTTGTCAAATATATTTTTTCTTTTTCTGGATTTGCGACAATGGCATCATTATTTATGAAGGTGGGGGAATTTTAGAGGATGGTAAAACGAAAATTCTGACAATTGACAAAATAAGTTGGTCTATATCATATTGAGGAACACTTATTCAAATCCTCCTTATGGCATGCTAGAGTTCATCTAAGTATCCAGGAGGACGTGGTAATCGAGTAAGATTGCACCCTATCATATCCCATACGTGTTCGATAGGCGACAAGTCAGGCGATCTCTGACCATTCCAAAGTCTCTATGCCAAGTTTAAGTAAGAAGTCCATTGTTTCACGAGCAATATGCGGTCTGGCGTTATCTTGTTGAAAGATCGCATTTGGGATAGTAGGGATGTAAAAATGGCTGCAGCACTTCATCGATATATCGCCGAGCAGTCACATTGCCGTTGATGAGGACTAGAGGTGATCTGCTTCCTAAACATATAGCACCCCATACCATGCATACCATGATACTTTGCTGTATCACGTTCAACAGCAAAGTCTACATTTCGTACCTCACCTCGAAATCGTCTAACCCTCATGCGTCCATCATGGCCGCCTAAACAAAACCTGGATTTATCACTGAAGCTCATGGTATTCCATTCGTCATTCCAGTTTTGCCGTGCTCTGCACCACTCCAAGCGGCGAGCCTTATGTTGTGTAGGTAGCACCAAAAGCGGACAGTAAGCTTTCAGTCCCAAGCAATCTTCGATTTACTGTCATCCTTGAAAACACTCGTCCTGTAGCTGCAACTAGAACATCTCTTACTTGGCGTATACAGTATACGCCGTCGATTTCTGAGAGCAATGTGTCTGAGATGCCGTAAATAATCTAGAGCTTCCAGAACCCGCACGACGTCTATAAGTCTCATCATTGGACCACCTTTTCCAAACTCTTAACACTGTTGATGGATTGGCATTAACCCTTCTTGCAATTTACCCGTAAACTAAAACCAGCCTCTTTCATGTCCACGATGCGTCCTTTTTCCAAATGATGAAATTGTTGGCCACCGCCACAAAACTACGAGAAAAATTAAACAACATTTTCAGAAAAGGTCTTTTATGTGTTGGTGGTTTTTGAAAATAAATAGAAAAAATCTGTGAAAAAAGGAAAGATTAGAAGACAAAAAATGTATCAAATATTTCTTTTGAGATAAGGTATACACACAAATAATTTTCATTAAAATAATTACCCATATACATGGTGTTAAATTTTGCTGTTTTCCAGTATATTAAGCATTGGGCGATCACTGAGAGTAGGGTTAAATTTTTTTCTTACGCCCACATATATATGAAGGAGTGCACGTGTGCAGAAATATTTCCGCACATGTGCGGAAAAGTGCATTGTTAAAGGGAGGTAGAGTTGTCAACTGTCAACATTACTTTCCCACACATATGTTGCAAAGTAATTTTCCACACATGTGCAGAAAAGTAGGTTCAACCGATTTTGTAAAAAATAAAAGACTAATTGACTACAGAAATTAGTGTAAATCTTGAGTGTTCGTGGGAAAAGTAGCGTACATAAATCGTGAGAAAGTGACTTTCTAACACTGTGTTTTTTTCACTTGGTTTCCGTCATGTGCAACAAAATCCACACTCTTATGAAATTTGCCAGGTTCAACGAGCTTGGAGCAAAAATATTAGTAAAAACGAGTAAATAACGAGCGCATAGTTTCCTTTAAAAACGAACGAACAAAATTGTGAGGATTTAGGCTTAATTTTAAAACCAAGCATCGTAAAACTCTAGATTAAACCAAAATTTAATAGACAGGAACAATGTGAGACCAGATACAGGGCTCCTAACAGGATACTGTTGCCTCAACAAGCACCTAGAGACGCTGGGAATCGCCGGAGACTCAGAGAGTCGATGGTGCATGGAGGATGAAGAATCGTCCTCGCGTATCCTGCTGGAGTGTCCGCCTCTGGCCAGGTCAAGAGAGTCGCACCTTGGGAACTATACGTTGGTCCCAGGCGATGTAAAAACGTTGCAGTCCAGAAAAATCTGTTCTCCTGCGAAATAGGCAGGCTTCCAGGGCTAAACTATGGATAGTGGGTGTGCAATGGGCTCAGCAAGGAGGCCTACGTCCATGAGAATTGTCCCGCCCGCACTTTTACATTCATTCATTCATTCAGTCAACCAAACTTTAAAACCTGAGTTTAATGTTTAGTTTAAAACAAAAGTAAACAACTTGATTTTATATATATTAAATTGCAGTAAAACAACGGCGAGGGGCTGAATTATTATATCTCAAGTTGTATCAAAGTAAGTTTTTTTTATTATTTATCCTTAAACTCCCCCACCCTCCTCGAAGTCAATTCCTGGGTGCGCCACTGTCTCAAGTGCACGAACGTTCACTTCTGTGACGTGAACGCTCCCCAGTGATGAAAACAAAAATAACATAAAATAAATTGAATAAATTAAGATAAAATAGTTATTTATACGCTTACATCACTCAAAATGAAGCCGTTCGCCTGCCGCGGGCCAAGCGATCAAGTTCGCATAGTTTTTCGGTGAATGTGATCGGTGAAGGCTGGTTCAAGAACACACACAGGTCAAGGATTCGGCCCCAGAAAGAAAAAAGACGAGCTGTTTATATTATGCTTGAATGCTCAATGAACTCTCAAATTCTGTAGGCAACCTGTTTAGTATATGGACCTTGGTTTTGCACATCGTATCGCATCCACTGGATCGCAGTACAGGAAAAAAAAATCTGTCTTTCATCAGTTGACACTGTCACAAACGCTTATAGGTTTTTACGCGCCTAAAACCGGTTTCATATAAGGACGGTTTTAAATAAAATCGCCAGACTAGGAGCCGAAACCCAATACATTGAACCGGAACCTCTTCTGGAAATAACAAGGAAACAGGTACAGAGTGAACCTAACAAATGGGCCAACAATGAACTCAAGACGTCCTGGACGTGTATTCTTGAAAGTCATACGATCCGGTCTTTCTCTCGTGCAATGAGATCTATCGCATGGGATCTATGACCTCCCACGATCAAAAAGCAATTTAGGAAGCAATACATTCGAAAAAAACCTTTTCATTGCACAAGTGTCACTAGATTTGACGCTGTTCCCCGTGTTCGGACGATGCAATCGGGAACATATGATTTTCATGAGATCCGTAAGATGGTATCATCGCTCAAGAATATAACGTTTTCGTCCCATGTGATCATTCGTCATAGATCTATGCCGCTCCCAGGAATACACGTCCTGGAGACAAGAGTCAAAGTGCAGACAGTCCAAACTATTCGTGGATGGCTCGAAGAGGATTTCCCACGATAGAGGAAGAAGAGTTGCGCTCGCTCAAATGCGTCGACATACTGAACTTCGTAAAGAAGACAAGGAGGCCCGGAGAGAGAGTTGCAGCGGAAGTAGGGTCAGGGCTAAGGAACGGGGTATGGCAGAAAAGGCCCATGAAGAGGGCCAATTGCCAGGCCCACGGTCTGCCCCTATACTACTACTACTACTACTAGTTCTACTGCTACTACTACTACTACTAAATAAAATTGCTTTCTCCAAGAGTCTCCGTTTTAAATCGGTTTAGTGCTTAAAACGGTATTAGTGGTGTTCATACGACAAAAATTCCAAACCGTCCTTACATAAAACCGTTTTAAAAGTCCTGTATAAAAATGGCTAAAATAGTGTTTTGACTGAAAAACAAACCAGTGTGATTCTCTAAAATCTAGCGGGCGTTATTTTTCATGAGCATATGTCCGTTTTGCACAATCGCTCTTGTTGATAAAAGGAAAAACATCGGTAGAAATGACGTTTCAGTTTTCAGTTGAATGACAAGAACTTTGTTTGATCAAGCTCAGTCAAAGAAAAAGGGACCGTCTGCATTCGTTTACACAACTATTTTCTACTGAAAATTACTGTATTTCTTGAAGTATGCTTAATACGATTAAAAGTGAGCTTTAAAAAAGTTACGTGCTGTTTACATGCCAAACAAGAACCTCGCATAAAGTTATAGAAAACCAAAGCTAGGCTATAATTTTAAGGAAACTTAGTAGGTATATAGCATGTTATTGGGATACACTGAAAAAAATATCGTACGTAGTATAAGTAAAAGGCGTATATTATTTTTTTTTATAGATAATTGTACCTCAATAACACGTAACTGTTACAAAAATCGGAGAAAAATTATAAAAATTGTCTTATAAAGTAATGAAATTAATAAACGTAAGTTACCAAATCAATGAAAAATGTTTCTTGACATTTTATAGAGAGTTGTTATTAATAATATGTACAGGTTATGGAGATAATAAAAGAGCATATGAAATAAATAAAACGTTGACTGTCGTTTAAAAGTTGTTATGGAATGTATGTACAAGTTTATGAAAATTATAAACCGCGCATACAAAATACATAAACATGGTTGTGGAATTTATGTACGTAACTGTCTTTTACTAAATTCATTCTTAGTTGTAACTAAAAGCTATGAAAACATGTCTCTTAATCCTTGATTTCATAACACCCTTCACAAAAATCATTCTTAAAGACTCTTTATATTGTAACAACTTTTTCTTGAAACTGTGTCATGCAGCAGTAAAATCAATAATTCGTTTTGGCTATAAAATTTATGAAAACTTAATTATGATATTGATGAAACTTTACATCGGAGCAAAAATCATATACAAAATACATTGGCTCAATGTATTTTGAAACGGAGCCGTTTTTGGTTCAGTGTAGTTTCCAGAAAAATGTTGCTCCATGGGCTCAACTTCTCATACGTGAGAATGAGCCGTCTGCAGGCGACTATAATAAACTGGTACTTTTTATCCTGAGGAGTAAAAAGACACTTTGGTCTCGTGGAATATATTCTATTTTTTGCACGTTTGGGATTTGTTTTCATCAAAATGTTTACAAGAAGTAAAAACAACCACAAAAGTCCTTTTGTTTCGTTTTAGTCTTTAGAAGTGCCATTTTTAGTTCCAGAAATTAAAAGTACCATTTTAGTCCCTCATTTAAGGGACCAAAATTCGTTTTTTTTTCTTATATTATATTTTTACAACTCTATAATTTACTAAAAAGTTTTCTTCCAAGAATTTTTTCTACTTTAACTTGGAACCCTAAAAAACAAAAATGTAGTATGGCGTCGTCTGTGTGTTTTTTGAGGTAACTCTACTATTTTAAAAGTAAATTAACTTGACTTCAAAAAGTGTTGTGTCCAAAGTACTAAAAAAAATTTTTGACATTTTACGTCTTCAAACTCGATTTTCTGGTTTAATTTTTTCTCTCAATAAGAGGAAAAATTTTCTAACAGTCATTTTGAGACAAAAAACAGAAAAAATAATTTAATCCTTTTTTTGTGTGGTGAAGTATCACATACCCTAGGTGTGTTATAATAAATAATATTATATAATAATAAAAAACAAGTTCTATAAGTGTCATATAGGGCACACCCACATAACATTGGAGAAATATTCATGTTCTAGGAATATCCCTAAAATCGATCTTTGGAATATACTGTTGCGGATATTACAGGAATGTTCTAGACCTATTTTATGTTGTATATCTTTAAGAGTTTGTGATAGTTATATTTATTTACAAATAATAATATTCCCATTATAACGTGATAATCAACTTATTTTTATGAATATTTTTGTCAGAATTTTGGCACGTTTGCTTAAAATATTTCTTGTGAACAGAACGCGATTTACATGATTTATAATTATAATTTAGTTTAATGTCATCTATGGTATGTATGATAGAGGTGAATATTTCATACACCTAGGAACGAAAATACTAGAATAATTTAGTTATACAATTTTTTTCAGTTATACCACTTTTCCTCTGAACGGCTCATACAAATAAGTTGCACAACCAAACAATAATATACGAACATCTTAATACTAATCAAATCATAAAATCAGAATGTTTTTTTTCATTTTTGCAAAGTTATTTAAAACTTTTTCAATATTTATTTCTACATCCCTATGTACATGTAGCATCTTTCTTGACCTGTAGAAGCCCGAAGCCAAATCTTCAATCGTTTTAAAGTTGAAAAATTGCTTTAGGCTGATGCAACAGAAACTGGCATAACACATACTAAATATAGAGCCATATAAATATTTGGAAATATATTAACATCACAGGTTTTTTTTTGTTTTACCTCATAAAATTGGTGATAATACATTTATCTTCTTTCGTCAAGTGTAGGCAAAAAACTTTTTTTTTTGTCAAAAGTCTATCTTGGAGGTTGGGGTAATTACCCCCATTACCCCCCTTATCGACGCCCTTGCCACTGCATATCTTAGGATATGTCATCTCGTGGCCATCCGGACATATTTTGAATCACAAAATTATATCCATGCAGTATTCAATAGAGATATATATATATTTGCTGTGTGGGATATTATAATCAGTGCCCAGGTTTATTACTATAATTCTTTAGAAAAACGTTCTGGTCGTATTACAATTATGTTTCACGTCACCTTCCTATCACCTATATTAGCTAGAACGTAACTTATTGCCGGCATGTGTTAGTAATATTCTCAATGGTAAAATGTAACATTCCTATCACATTCTTTGTTCTCTAGGTAAATGACATTTACATTACAGGAATGGTTAATTGTTATGTGGGCAGTAGCGGTTCTTCTGGCAAAAATATTGGTGGGGTGTGTGCAAGTGACTAGTTACAATGCATTTAAATCCACCACACAGATGGTGTTATCAAAAATTATGAAAAATTGAAACAGTACCCTTCAAAGACCAGCCAAATGGACGCTTACCTCAAAATACTATCGATATTTTTGTAAAAACGCGAAGGGAATTTTCTAGTAATCAAAATATGATTTAGGGAGTCCAAAATATGTTGCTTGTAGGTACTTTATTTTAACTTTAAATATTATTTTACCGATAATAATTAATATAGCAATTAACAGCATATGTTTTTGGTTCATAATAATGTCAATATTATAAAAAAAATAAATAAAAAATTTATTTTCAGCTATATATTTTTTTGCGGGGGTAAGTATGTCACACCCCACCGTCTCGTAAGTTTTTTCACCACACAAACGAAGGGTTAATACGGATCAGGAAAAAGTTGCTTTAAAATCCTACCAATATTATAAATTAGAAAGTTTAGTATGTGTGTAGTATACTGACCGCTTCATTCTACTGCGAACATAGGTCGGAAGTAGTCCAATTTGCCAGTGTACGTACATGCAAGGACACCGCACACCTATCAGTGGAGCAACCAACACTCAGACTTCCGATCGCCGTTCGCCACCGTTCGCGCTTTCGCGGCTTGTATTTAGTACGCTTCAAACCACGGTGCAATGTGGAGTGTAGTCAATGAAACTGGAATTTGGTCAATAAATACGCAAATTTTTATAACGTAATTTTCTTGTTTTTTGTCACTGATAAATTAGAACGTTTTATTTTCAACTGCTCAGATTTATCACTAACAATATGTTACAATAAAAATAATAAGGACAACAAAAAAAAACAAGTTCACAAAATAAAATAATACATTTTAAAAACCAAAAAGATTCTCCCAGTCAAAAAAAATTTAGAGCAAATGTTCGAAAAGTCCTCCTTGCTCGGCTAGACAATATCCCAGCCTATTATAAAAAAAAAACCCTTCTAACGTTTCCAAGCATGTTAGTAGTAGTAGATCCAAGTATCTAGGACCATTCAAATTGTCGTAAATAAAAAATGGTCCAATTACGTGTTCCCCTACAACACCCCCCAAACATTAAAAAAAAAATACAAATGCAAATTTTCCCTCGAACAATATCGAACGTGTGTTGGGTTATGACGATTCAATAATGGAAAAGTGGTTTCATCTGTGACAAGAATAGATCTCAGAAAGTTTTTAGCACGATTAGCCCTTTCCATCATTGTTTCGCAAAATTCCATACGACCATAGTTGTCCTCGGGAAAAATTTGATGCGTTTTTGACGCATTTTAAGAATGATAACCATTCTTTTTTGAGAACACGTAAGACAGTGGCTGAAGACGTATCAACTGCTTCGGCAGTTTGGTGGCTAGTTAACTTTCGATTTTCCTCCACTGCAGCGCAAATCATCACACCTCGTACTTCCTGCTCGTCATTCAAAACAATGGGTTTTTTATGGTTTCTTGGCGCTACACAACCAAACTTTTCAAAATTCTGCAAAAACCTATGAATCGTTGATAACTAGGTTCTGGGTGATTTACAAAATTCTCCAAAAAAAGTTCTTAAATAAGTCTCAACGGTCTGCCTTGATAGTACCAATTGACCATCTGTACTTATTCGGCAACTTCGTAGACATTCATTTTTAGTTTTAAAACTGTATTATTTCACTTAAGAACTTATCAATCTGTTTCTCGAGCAAGGCAGAAATAAAACAAAATAATAAAAACAAAATAAATTTCCGAAAGATAACACTGCAGCGTGCTTCGAATCCACCTCGGTCGTACGGCACGGAGAGTAAATGTGTACAAACCGCTTCAAGCTACTGCGAACATAGGGGGAATCAAGTCCAATTTACTCTCCGTGCCGTACGACCGAGGTGGATTCGAAGCACGCTACAGTGTTATCTTTTGGAAATTCATTTTGTTTTTATTATTCTGTTTTATTTCTGCCTTGCTCGAGAAACAGATGGGTAAGTTCTTAATTGAAATAATACATTTTTAAAACTAAAAATGGATGTCTACGAAGTTGCCGAAAAAGTGCAGATGGTCAAATGGTCAAATCGTCATAACCCAACACACGTTCGATATTGGTCGAGGGAAAATTTGCATTTATATTTTGACGTAAGAACACAGTATCCCCAAAAACTAAATGTTTGGGGGGGGTATTGTAGAGGAACACGTAATTGGGCCATTTTTTATTAACGGCAATTGCAATTTGAATAGTCCTAGATACTTGGATCTACTGCAGCAGCACATTATTCCAACTGCTAGGCAGTTGTTAGGTGTAAAATTTGGTGAAACATGATTTCAACAAGATGGTTGTTCCGCTCACAATGTTGGCCCTGTTAGGGAATATCTTGATAATGTATTTCCTAATCGGGTTATAAGTACACGGGGAACTATTTTATGGCCAGCTCGATCTCCCGATCTTGCTCCTAATGACTTCTATCTGTTTTTGAAGAAGCTTTTCAAATTATCACCCCTAACATGCTTGGAAACGTTAGAAGGGGTTTTTATGGTAGGCTCGGATATTGTCTAGCCGAGCAAGGAGGACTTTTCGAACATTTGCTTTAATTTTTTTTTGACTGGGAGAATCTTTTTGGTTTTTAGAATGTATTATTTTATTTTGAGAACTTGCTTTTATTTTGTTTCTCCTTATTATTTTCATTATAACACGTCGTCACTGATAAATCTGAGCAGTTAACAATAAAACGCTCTTATTTATCAGTGACAAAAAATAAGAAAATTACGTTATAAAAATTTGCGTATTTATTGACCAAATTCCGGTTTCATTGACTACGCTCCACACAGCACCGTGGTTAGAGGCGTACTAAATACAAGGCGAACGGCGGCGAATGGCAGCGAATGGCGATCGGAAGCCTGAGTGTTGGTTGCTTCACTGATAGGCGTGCGGTGTCTCTGCATGTACGTACACTGGCAAATTAGACTTCTTCCGCCCTATGTTCGCAGTAGCTTGAAGCGGTCTGTATGTAAGAGTGTGCAAAAACGGCTAAATCGATTTAAATTTTATTTGATAAGAAGATAGGATGTGACCTGTATTAAAACAAAGGCTAATTTTTATTTGACTCTTGATGATGATGACGCTTAGTGACTCTCAAATGACATTACTTTTCTTTCTTCGCGGGCATCACCGCGGGTCGATCGCTAGCAATGGCGGTCTAAAAATTGGTATAGTCCAATTTTTTTTGTCTCTTAAAAAGTATTTCCTTGTTGTCAACAGTTCGCGTGTCATAATTTGTTGTTGTCAATTTGAAGTAACAGTTGAAACAATCAACGACATGACTTTTTTTACATAGTTATTGTCGCTATCTAAAAGAATGTATCAAATAGAGACCCAAAAAATTACGTTAGTCCGCTCATCAAAAAAATGAACTATACGTAGAATCATTCAATGTTTCGGAATTTTTTTTTACGGGGGTGGAGAAATAAGGGTGATCCTGTTTTGAAGAGGGTGCAAATAACTGGCACAATTACTTGGACTTCCAACACAATAGAAAGCTGAAAATTCTCGTGTTAAAAATTAGTCGGTAGGTGTTGATGGATTTTTCAAAATTTTAAGGGTAAACCCTCCCCCACCCTTTATCCGATAAGAATTTTAATTTATCAAAATAGGGGTTGTAGGGTATCGAACCAAAGAAACTGCAGTCTGGAATCCAAAACAGTGTGTTATTGTGTTAAAAGTCGAAATATGAGTGGGGCATCAAGCTAAAGGAAATAGAGTCTCAAATTTAAAACAAGTTTCTAAAGCTTTTTTAAAAGTAATAATTATTTAGGTTTGGGGACGAGAGGTTAGAGGGCAAACACCCCGTACCCTTGATTCGGATCGGAATTTAAACAGTATTTATTTTTATTTTCTTTAAAAGTTATAATGTAGAGTGGGGAAGAAGATTAGATATATGTCCGTCAAAACTTGAAACAATGTTTCTTTTTGCTGTTTTCAAAATTAGGTTCTAGTATAAATAAATATTTCCCAGGTAATATACCATGAAAGCCCCCCCCCTGTCTACCTAAGTTACCCACCCAATCTTCCAGACCGATTCGTTTCCTAATATGCTTCAGCAATTCTGCGGTTTTTAAAAAAATTTAGTGCGTTTGGAACAGATGTCGCATATATATACTTGTTTTATTTCCAATCCACTTATAGGGTCAAAATAAAAAATTAATATCATAGTTGCATATAGGCAAACGTATGTACGGTATCTGGTAACGGCAATTGTAATAAAGGCAAGCAAAAATGTTGATGCACAATTTGCGTTTAAATTTTAAATTACTCGGAAGTGCATCTAACCTGGAGAAAAGATTTTCAGGCATAAGATTTTAGGGTCTCTCTCAGTTCGGGGAATACAAATTTGGAATTGACGTCGACTGATTGCATTTTCTCGCGAAACAAGGGAATTTCACAGTAAATTCTATAGGTAAAACAAGTAAAACCGGTCGACTCAGAAATGTGCAGGGACCGTATTCTTTAACATTGGAAAAATAATTACCTAAACAATAACGTAAGAATATTTGCACCAAATAAACAGAAAATTGCTTGTATGTTTTGCATTATTATAAGGGGCATTCCTTAGTAATTTGTAACATTTTGTGTTCTGTTTTCAGTATTTATATTAAGTAATAAAAATAAATTTAATATTAATAATTAATTAATAATTCCTGGGAGTTCGATCCTTCAATTTCAGGAATACTCACCCTTCATTTATCAGAGACATGAAAACTGTGGGCGGAATTCTTTTTTCCAATACACATCCACAGTTTGGAAGAAGTTTATCAAAATTTAACAAACCCTTTTAATAGGAACCTGCTTTTTTAAGTTAACAAAAAATAATAAATATGTGACAAATATCCTGGTGAAATTTTAGTAATAATAGTATAGTGTAGTGTCCCCCATCGCCTCCTTATCCCTGGCTACCAGTCTTTTTAACGAAATCCAGACAATAACTAATTTAAATACAATTGGTGTCTATCATCCACAGATTTTTTTTGCAAAAAAAAAGAAGAAATGTAAAAAATATATATGATGATAGCCAACGTTCAAAGAAGAATAAGAAGATACGGAAAAACATACATGGAATGGTTTTAAAGACGTGTTACGTTCTAAAGATTTATAAAGACCCAAGATCGTTGAAAATATACTGGAAAAATTCAGAATTCATACCCATTTTTTGGACTAATTCCCGGGACGTCAGTGAAGATCAAGGTAAAAGATTTTATCAAGATATTAAAGAGATGGGAAAAAGATACCAGAGGCGCTAGGACACAAAATTGATAGTTGATTAGTATTGGACATTTACAGTAGATCTTCCTATAGTTGCATATGATAGAAAAACACAAAAAAGAAGCTTTTCTGAAGAAAGAAAACGTTTTTTTTAGAAAGCGTAAAGAATAAATAACTATTTGTCATGTAATGTATATTTTATATATATTTGTGTTTTATTCTTTAATATATTATAAAACTAGTTTATAAATGGTGGTTTTGCTATATTTTTGGATTTTAGTAATTTGAAAATAACCTTACGTGATACACAAATACTAAAAGCAGATTTGAAATCAGCGGTACCCAATCACTAGAAAACAGTTCAACTTTCAAAGTTTTAAAAAATGCAGGCCTGTGATCTAGCAAGGGTCCGCTACCTTTTGAGGAATGCCTGAAACTTTTCTTTTAGGCACTACGAAGATTTAAAAGGCATATTTTCTTTCTACCATTATATCATTTATCTCTGGTTTCCATGTATATATGGATGGGGTCCGTAGGGGTAAAGGCAAATGGTGTATGGGCGTGAAAACGACGCTCCAAAACCTGACTTGACAGTTTGACTGGAAAATTTAGAATTAGACATGCTGACTCTTGAGTGCAAACCCACCCTTAAAAGATTTGATTGATTTATTTTCCTTTTCCCTAAAGGTGCGGCTGATGGTTTGCTTATTGTGTATACAGGGTTCCTAAGATTTTCCTTAGGGATAGGATTTCAATAAATCAAACAGAAATGGCCTAGAAAGTTCTGCGCGCACAAAAGAAACAGGTATATTAAGCAATGGTGCCAGTTTGTTATTATCTCCGGACTGCTTTCATGAGAAAAATTTGTCGCCACTCTTTCATTGTGAGCATAAATCATAGTTGCAATAATAACCGTTGACAGTATGTCTGCAAATTCCGCTAGATGGCAGCCACACCATGAGATGATCGAGGAAAAACTAATTAAAAATTAGATGTTTTCAGGTCCAAACCACAGCATTTTCTTGCGGCTGGAGGCGGCAGGGTCCATTATTTTCGATACTGAGCGATAAACTCGTGAGGTTGTTAACATTAGAAAGAAATATCTTCGCTTTTAATTAAATTTCTTTCCATTCTGTTCTACTAGTGACATCTAGTGATAAACGGTGCTGTTTTTCCTGCAGAGCTTTTTGCTTGCGATATTATTGATTTTAAATAAAACTGGCCCTACACTACATTTGATATTTTCGAGGTGTTTTATGGCATGATCTCGAAACATGTAGCGAACCAATTCTTCAAAACTAGCGGGAGGGTAAAAGCGAAAAATAAGGGGCTGCCAATATTTGTAAGACCCATAAAGGGGTGAAAAGATTTATTTTGCTCTGTTTCTTTACAAAAAACGTTTTTTTTATGAAAAACTTGAGCTCTGCCACTTTTTTAATTTTTTTCTTCAACTTTCTCGAAATTTTCGTCATACCGTAGAAAAAAATTATTTCCCCCATAGTCATACTCTACTTTTATTCGAAAAAATTTAGAAACAGAGACGGGATCAGTTTTCCTAAAACGGGGGATCTTGGTTTCGAGAGGAGGGCGCCGCAGGCAAAAATTTTTCAGTTAAATTAGCCGAACGCAAAAATGTTAGAAAAAGAAACCACGAAATAAAAATGGCACCGCTTACAATTTTTTTTCAAAAATTACGTAATTTCGGGAACGCAAAGAAATAGGTCTAAAGAGTATAATTTTTAAGAAAAAAATATCAATTTTCTCGCCCTCCTCCACTGGGACTACAGGGGCCGTGCACAAATTACGTAATGGTCATAGGGGGGAGTGGGGTTACAAAACGTTACGTAGGGGGGAGGGGGGTTTTCGACAGCGTTTGCATTTGTTTGAAACTAAGAAAATTTGGAATGAAAATAAGTGAAAAGTTTTTTTTTTTTGGGGGGGGGGGGTAGTGGTCTTAAAATCGTTACGTAATATTAGGGGAGTGGCGTGCCAAACCGTTACATAGGGAGGGGGTCAAAAATTGGTAAAATCACCGTTACGTAATTTGTGCACGGCCCCACATCTGACTGTTCCTCCTTTTTGATTTCGAATCAAATTGCAAAACCCGGGTTGGACGTCCGAAGGCGTCAACCCGTCCTATTTGCTTGATAAAGTTTCTACGGAAATATCTCAGTCGATTTCTCCGGCCGTTTATGAACGCTTTAGGTTAGGCACTTGCGTGTATCTCAGTCCCCAGCCTGTAAACAGTGCGTAAGGACAATGGTTACAAAATGAAAAGTCATCAGTTTGATATTAAAGTCGAGCAAAAACAATTTTTATTCCAGTCCTAAAGGTATGAAAATGGAAAACATTAGAAAACAACAACCTGGAATGGATTTACTACGTGCAAGATGTAGTGACAACATCGCCCCATGCCCATCCTTTTCTGCCTAATGTGCTTTTCTGTTTGTCTGCGTCTTATACACGGCTGATTGGCCCCCTAAGGATTTGCTTAGGAACCCTGTATAAGCGGAAAAAGCCCGCAAATCTCAATTTTTTGCTAATTACTCTCAAAAACCGCCACAGTTAGTTACAGGGATATCCATTATAAATGTAAACTTGATGAATTTTAAAATATTCGAATAAAAACTCAAAAAAATAAATGATACAAAGTTTTTTTGGAACTTAATTAGTCCTTCATGCTAACAAGAGCTATACTAATATTTTTGGTGGCGGTGGTGTGGTCTTTATGGTTTTCAAGATATGAATATTATTCGTAGAATATTTTGATAAAATAATTTTAGCACCATCCAACAAACACAACGTGGCGTGGTCTGAGGCTAGCGCATCTCTTACAATTTTTCGGAAGCCACCTGGCGGCTCGACAGCTTGGAGTGCCGCGGCATGTATACCGCCCATGCCCGCTTGGGCTCGTATCGGCCGACAGGTGGGTGGGCGGGAATATTTTACCTTTAATTAAAAAAAAAGTGGTGCACGCAACCGGGATACGAACCTGCGCGTCTCGGAAAAGAGTATGATACTTTACGGATAGCAAGCGGAAGAACGAGGCTTTGAGTAGCGCGTTGCCTTGTGCTTTTTGGGGCGGAAAATTCAAAAATCATAGGGCTGGTATCCTTTTAACAGTTGCGAACCCGCCGCGAGAAAGGAGGTTGCATAGAGCTGGCGCCTACGAAGCGACAACACGGTCAGGCGTTTTTCAACGAGAAAAGAACCCACTCGTTGGAAAGCGAATTTCGTGACATTTAAAAAACCTCGGAATGAATTCGAATTAGCCAGCGCAAATTACGTTCTGAAATATAGAATGATTTTAGTGGCTGCATTGCCTATACGTCTCGTCAGAAATCCGCCGGTATCACATAGAGGCAGACTGTTTACCGCCATTCCCTAGTTTGCTGCTATAGTTTAGAGGTAAAGTATTGGAACCTGCTAATATTTTTGTCAGTTTAAGTTTTAATAAGACTAAAAGACACAAATGATGACATGACTT
Source organism: Oxystoma pomonae (assembly GCA_963921995.1). Classification (NCBI taxonomy): domain Eukaryota; kingdom Metazoa; phylum Arthropoda; class Insecta; order Coleoptera; family Brentidae; genus Oxystoma; species Oxystoma pomonae. The sequence goes on from OY998164.1 coordinate 34,835,319, forward strand.
TTAACGGCCCAATTACATCGTTAAACCGGCAACGCTGTTGGGTCCGTTTATTAGGCAATTCTTTTTCCGCATGTTTCTCGGAAACGGGACTTCCAAATGGCCTGAAATTTTGCCTAAATTGTTTATTGGACTATGTTTTTCCATCAAATCTTGGTACTTTTTTAAAATTTTGTTTATTTTTTGAAAAAAACTGTTTTAGCTTTTGTGGTGTTTCAAAATTGGCGCTCCCATATCACGTCAGAAGCAGTCAAAAATACCCTTTATAGAGACCTGTAAAACTAAATTGGAAATATTTGTAATTTTCCAAATAATGGACACCTAATTTCAAAAACTCTCTAGATTGTACTAATAATTCTCTTCCTCTAATAAAAAACAAATTGAGTATTATTTTCCTCTAAAGCTAAAACATGCGGAAATGTAAAAACATGGACTATACTGGTTACCTATCAATATTAGTTATATGCCTAGCATCAAAAAGTACTTAAATGGTTATATTATAGATACCGCCACCATCAAAATTAACCACCCACGTCTTTTTTTTGTGAGCTTACCCTAGGCATAGTTTCTAGTGTTCTCCTTTCCTAAATGTATTCGGCTAAGAGAGATCTAGCATATATACCTAGGTAACACCCCTTACCAGGAAAAAAAAATTATGCCATGCAAACATCGAAATTGGTCGACTCACTGTATTTGCAACTAACCAATGTCAGTGTGTCTGCCTGACATTCTTCATAACCTTAGTTTTGTCGTTTTGTTTTGGAGTTCGTCGGCCTGGTTTTTGTGTTTTATTTAATAATTTTTCTTTTGGTGAAAAGCTACTTTTTAGAACCCTTAAGTGGCCTGTGTGTATGGCCATTTGACTAGTTGTCACTGCTCTCAATTCGATCACCTAGGTGATAAATAAACAATCCCCCATAGGGTCACTGGATCCTGAGACCTGCGGTCCCAGCCGCAGGTTTTAGGATCCAGTGACCCTAATCCCCAATGATTCGCGGCGCAATCTGTGAACAGGAGAATACAGTAAAGAAACCAGAGATAGATAATGAGTGGTAGATGACGTATTGAAATCGATTGACAAATTTATATTATCTCTGGATTGTTCTTGCGCCGTTAAGTTCATCGTTTTGGCAAGTTTCAGTAACTCACGGTAATTTTTACCTGGCAAGCTACTGGGTGGTTGCATAATTTTAGGCAAATCCTTTAGGTTCTCGAAAATCCGAGGGGTGGCTCGGTAATGAACTTTGGTGTACACGCCGATGGCATTTCATAGCAATTTGAAGCATTATTTTGAGGCATTTCGGGGGCATTTAGAGGTAAAATATGCTTTTTGGTGTACACAAAATGACGACCGAGGCACCCCTCGCGAAAACCCTGAACACTACACTAATATATTTGGTTTTTTTAACAACAGATTTATTTCAAAAATTCAAAAAAGTTAAATAAACCATAACCATAATATATAAACCATAATATGAAAACCGTTCACAGCAGGAAGGTGTTATCACATTTTTTCAGTTTTTACGCGAATGTTTTAAGGCCACTAACAAATGAGATTACATAATTAATACCCCTCTCCAGGGTGGTCCAAATTCTAGAGAATTATGGGATTTTGTGCCCACGATTTTTGAGAAATTAATAATGGTGAAAATCGCATGTCGGTGTGTTAACTGGTTTTTTAGCTACGGTGGCCCTTTTCTATATATAATTTAAAGTTGAATGTATTAGTCTAACTGGTTTTTATTTGTAACGTGTAGTTTGTAAAACATAACACTACTGTTTTTTTTGTAGTATTAGTTAGTAGTAGTAGTAGTAGTATATTTATTCATCTTTCTTCTAAAGTGTTTGTAGATAATCTAATAAAAATAAAAATATCGGTAAAATATAAAATAAAATATTAAAATAAATATGGGAATGTATAATAATACCTAACCATTAAATTAAAATAGTCAAATATAGAGGCATTAGTGTGTAGTTGTGGTAGTTTTTGTAAAAGCTAAGAACAAAAAATTACAAGCATAACAAACAAAAATAAAAATATAAAACGCAATACTCACGTTTAAAAACAAAGATACAACTAAACAAACCCATATTTATATACTCATTTAAGTCATAAAATACATTTGTTGTCAGGTAGCTCTTAAGCAATTTTTTTAATTTTTTTGTGATGTAATCCCTTTATATATTTGTGGAAGAATATTGTATAAAAAGCATTCAGCATATATTGGTGATTGTTTAAAGAATGTATGATTAGGTTTTGATAATTGTAGATCATTTTTTTTTCTTGTCTTGTAATCCTGATTTTCTTTTTGATATAATTTTTTATTTTTTTGGAGAAAATGCTGAAATGCGTCGATTTTGTTTGTAAGGGGTAGATTACAAAATTATGATTGTTTTCCACAAACCAAAACTAAACTTTTTTGCACTCGACGCGCGTTTCGCTAACAACGTTAGCATCATCAGGAGATGATAAACAATGAACTAAATTAATCTACGCTCTTGACTCTCTCTATTATCCCCTAAAGCATAGTAGTCCCAGCCCCTAAATTACCCGTAAATAAGGAAGGTAGATTGTGAGGCACACCGTTGAAAAGGTAATTATTTTCTATATGCACTGGTGCATTTCCTTTTAATTTGGATCATTAGTTTTTGAGTTAAATAAAATCTATATTTTTTTAGAAACCTTTAAGATTTAAAAATTTTTACATTTGTCTAGGAAGAACCACCATCCTAAAGAAAGGATAGCTTCAACCCTCAAATTTTGTTTAGCAAAAATGAAGATTTAGTAATCAGGTTTTATTTAAGAAAATTCTAATATTTTCAAACTCTATAAAGAATTGAACTCAAGCTATCCTCCCTTTAGGGGTTGATGGAAGTGGTTTCTTCAAAGCCGATAAACTGCTTATTTAAAAAATTACTTTATCAACGGTGTGCCACACGACGTACCTTCTCGATTTAAAATTTAGGGGATGCAACTACCACGACGTGTTCCAGCATTTTCTCCAATCTTTACAGTTTTTAAAAACTCTATATAGCGTTAAACTGAGAGGTGGTTGCGTGCATTAAACATAATCAAATGGAATTATTCTACTTGGCGAATAGTTTTAATTTTTAATGATCTTATTAAAAAATAAAAAATTCGTTTTATCTTTTAATGTGTGACTTACAAAAAAAAAATCACAAGAACAAGTGAAGTAGCTGCGACTCGTCCCACCAACCTAATTAGTCAATGTGCCAGTTTTCAGAGAGTTGACGAATAATTTGCCGGCAAACGAGAGAATTCTCGTAAAGTTGTATAATTGCGAAATAATTTAATTTGTTCTTGGCGGAAATAAATTGTAATCTTGCCCTTAGAATAACTACAAACATTAGACGCTTTATATCGTGAAAAAGTTGATTCGGTCTAGAGGCGCAATTACACAGAAAAACTGGTTCGTCCAAAAGTTTGCGAAAATACTTGCAATACTTTTTCGGCAAACTTTTGCAGAAAGTTTTCCACAAACTTTTTCACACACTTTTGAACAAACTTTTGGAAAAACTTTTGAAAAGATTTTAGTACATACATATGTTCAGCATATAAAAATAACAACCTTAGCGACTATCGTTATTTGACAAGCCGTCAAGAATATAGTAGTTTTAACAACTAGTGGCTAAAATAGTGTTTTTTTTACAAGCGTTGGTTTAAATAACGAGCGCAGAGAGGTATTTAGGAACGCGAGTAAGAAAAAGCACAGTTTCGCTGCGAGTTGTTAACACTGATTTTTTTTAATACCTTTATTAAAAAATCCAACAAAACAGGAAAATACTTTTAAAAATCTCGACCGAAAAGAACTTCTCGCAAGGCGGCTGGTAAATGAAATAACAATCGTTTCCATAGTGATGCGTCTTTTTACTCGGTGACGTTCATTGTTGCGACATTTTAATCTTTGATAATTTGATATTTTGACGATATTTTTAAATGATTTTTTACGTAAATACTTGGTAAAAACTGGCGTCAATGGCTTAATTCTTAGGCAAGAATAATTAGATTTTTTCAATATTACCATTTTCCGCTATTTCTCTTTAACTTTGGGTAAAAAACGGACAGGCAGACAGTTACTAAAATCGTGTTTTTGATGAAGGTATTAAAAGAAAGTTATTTCGGTTTATGTTCCCAGTTGTTTTTACGCTTACCCATAAAGCAATACATTCTGCATCAAACTTAATCAAAAACAAAAAAATTGCTAAAATTCAAACACTGACGTGAAATGACACAAGTAAATATAAACAGAAAAAAAATAACAACAAAAATTACTTAATTTTGCTGCTAATAAGCGTCTTGTTTATCTTTATCTACAATTTTTACGCTTATTTAGATATTCTTCTGTCAGTCAATTTCAGTGTTTCTGGTTTTAGGCCAATTTTACAAAGGAATACTTGGAAGTGTCACTTTTTGATGTGATGTGAGCTTATAAATAATTAAGAAAATACACCGAAATAAATTTGTTCCTGACGACGCATCAAATAACGATAAGCGCAAAAGTCGGTATTTTTGTAAACTTCCCAAAAAGTCCTTATTAACACTATATTTGCATTAACTTAAAGTCGCTACTAAATTAAAAAATCTCAAAATTTTTGACACATTTAGATAGAAAGTCATCAAAGGAGTACGTAATAAGTATTGGCATCAATAGAAAGTAGAGACATAAAGCTATTTGTAACTCATCGCGGTATTCGTATCCGCATCTAGCGAGAATCAAGCACATTGATTGGTCAGAAACTTGTAGCGCGTTCGAAAAGAGCAGATATATGCTAATTTAAGGTGTTTCTGAACGCAATAGGTGCTGAGATACGATACGTGTGCCGTAACGCATCTCAATACCTATCGCGTTCAAGAGCACCTTAGATTAGCATATATCTGCTCTTTTCGAACGTGGCACAAGTTTCTGACCGATTAATGTGCTTGGTTCTCGCTAGATGCGGATACGTATACCGCTATGAGTTACAAATAGCTTTATGTTTCTACTTAAAGTAAATATTTCAACGCATCCGTATCAGTATACATAACGTGTTCGAAACAAAGTCAAAATACGCTACATTTTTGATTTGCTAATGCCATGTTTCGCACTCTTCAAAAAAGCGGGCAAAATGACACAAAAAAGAAGCTTTTTCTGCACTTAGGGTCAAATATTGGAAAAATCCTCGAACACGTCGATTTTAAACTTTACACGTTATTTTAAATAAGGAATGTGTGTCGAGTGATACCTTAACTTAAAGGTCTTTCAAGTTCCTTTATACCCTTTTTGGACGTAAGCGCAAACGTGGAATATAGCGCAATATTCTAGTGATAGACTTACGCTTACATTTTGATATATCAGCCGTCATTTTGTAACGCATCATAGAAGAAACAATTTTTTAAAAAATAATAGACACTTAAAGTTAATTTTCGGGTTTATAAGCATTCGTATCCTTATTTCTATCGAATTCGATAGGTCAACCGACCTATCGAGCAGGTGTACTTTTAAACTAATGGAGAATGCATGACAGCTTCAGCTGATCAAATGCGTCAAAACATCGTTTAGTATGTAGGGACGGTCGTAAAGTAACGACTCTCTTATCGTACCTAACGAGGTTTTCGTGCATTTAATCAGCTGGAGCTATCACGCATTCGCCATGATTTTAAAAGTGCACCTGCTTGATGCTGATAAAAGTGAAAATTAACTTTAAGTTTCTAATATTGTTGCAATTGAGCTACTTATCGTCCTTACCAAATTTGGTCCTCTTCACTTTAATAGTTGTTAAATAACACCCTTTAGCATGTTGCTTTAAAAATATGTCATTTTTTTTGTGATTTTTTTCAAGGTCATTAAGCTCTAAACTGCGATAATTTCTAAAGGAGGACTTTGACATATATGGCTAATATTTTCAAATTTATTTGAAGTTGGTGTAACAAACCTTAAATTATGGAGATTTTTTTTTTAAGAAAATAGTAAAAATTGTGTTTTTTTTTCGATTTTCAAGGTTATTTGAGTTCAGATGAACTTAAAACTAATTTTTTTGGAATGCTTCTCCTCGAATTATATGGAATCGAGTATAATCATTCCCCGGTTGCAAAAATTGTATTTTTTATGATTTTTGCTCGCCATCTTGAAATATGACGTTAAATCAACCCCTTTTACACGGGTCCTAACAAAACACCCGATGGCACATAAACGCGTGTCTAAATAGTGTTAAATCTTCATCGTTGAATTTTTATATGAATGTTAATAAACAAGTATAGTCATGCCCTACTGGCATAATTAGAATTTTTTCCGACCGCCATTTTGGAAAATGGCATCTAAAACAGCTGGTCCAGAACAACTAACTACTCTTATGATGTAATCCCTTTATATATTTGTGGAAGAATATTGTATAAAAAGCATTCAGCATATATTGGTAACTGTTTAAAGAATGTATGATTAAGTTTTGATAATTGTGGATCATTTTTTTTCTTGTCTTGTAATCCTGATTTTCTTTTTGATATAATTTTTTATTTTTTTGGAGAAAATGCTGAAATGCGTCGATTTTGTTTGTAAGGGGTAGATTACAAAATTATGATTGTTTTCCACAAACCAAAACTACACTTTTTTGCACTCGACGCGCGTTTCGCTAACAACGTTAGCATCATCAGGAGATGATAAACAATGAACTAAATTAATCTACGCTCTTGTCTCTCTCTATTATCCCCTAAAGCATAGTAGTCCCAGCCCCTAAATTACCCGTAAATAAGGAAGGTAGATTGTGAGGCACACCGTTGAAAAGGTAATTATTTTCTATATGCACTGGTGCATTTCCTTTTAATTGGGATCATTAGTTTTTGAGTTAAATAAAATCTATATTTTTTTAGAAACCTTTAAGATTTAAAAAATTTTACATTTGCCTTGGAAAAACCACCATCCTAAAGAAAGGATAGCTTCAAACCTCACATTTTGTTTAGCAAAAATGAAGATTTAGTAATCAGGTTTTATTTAAGAAAATTCTAATATTTTCAAACTCTATAAAGAATTGAACTCAAGCTATCCTCCCTTTAGGGGTGGATGGAAGTGGTTTCTTCAAAGCCGATAAACTGCTTATTTAAAAAATTACTTTATTAACGGTGTGCCACACGACGTACCTTCTCGATTTAAAATTTAGGGGATGCAACTACCACGACGTGTTCCAGCATTTTCTCCAATCTTTACAGTTTTTAAAAACCCTATATAGCTTTAAGCTAAAAAAAAACTGAGAGGTAGTTGCGTGCATTAAAGATAATCAATTGGAATTATTCTACTTGGCGAATAGTTTTAATTTTTAATGATCTTAAAAAATCACAAGAACAAGTGAAGTAGCTGCGACTCGTCCCACCAACCTAATTAGTCAATGTGCCAGTTTTCAGAGAGTTGACGAATAATTTGCCGGCAAACGAGAGAATTCTCGTAAAGTTGTATAATTGCGAAATAATTTAATTTGTTCTTGGCGGAAATAAATTGTAATCTTGCCCTTAGAATAACTACAAACATTAGACGCTTTATATCGTGAAAAAGTTGATTCGGTCTAGAGGCGCAATTACACAGAGAAACTGGTTCGTCCAAAAGTTTGCGAAAATACTTGCAATACTTTTTCGGCAAACTTTTGCAGAAAGTTTTCCACAAACTTTTTCACACACTTTTGAACAAACTTTTGGAAAAACTTTTGAAAAGATTTTAGTACATACATATGTTCAGCATATAAAAATAACAACCTTAGCGACTATCGTTATTTGACAAGCCGTCAAGAATATAGTAGTTTTAACAACTAGTGGCTAAAATAGTGTTTTTTTACAAGCGTTGGTTTAAATAACGAGCGCAGAGAGGTATTTAGGAACGCGAGTAAGAAAAAGCACAGTTTAGCTGCGAGTTGTTAACACTGATTTTTTTTAATACCTTTATTAAAAAATCCAACAAAACAGGAAAATACTTTTAAAAATCTCGACCGAAAAGAACTTCTCGCAAGGCGGCTGGTAAATGAAATAACAATCGTTTCCATAGTGATGCGTCTTTTTACTCGGTGACGTTCATTGTTGCGACATTTTAATCTTTGATAATTTGATATTTTGACGATATTTTTAAATGATCTTTTACGTAAATACTTGGTAAAAACTGGCGTCAATGGCTTAATTCTTAGGCAAGAATAATTAGATTTTTTCAATATTACCATTTTCCGCTATTTCTCTTTAACTTTGGGTAAAAAACGGACAAGCAGACAGTTACTAAAATCGTGTTTTTGATGAAGGTATTAAAAGAAAGTTATTTCGGTTTATGTTCCCAGTTGTTTTTACGCTTACCCATAAAGCAATACATTCTGCATCAAACTTAATCAAAAACAAAAAAATTGCTAAAATTCAAACACTGACGTGAAATGACAGGAGTAAATATAAACAGAAAAAAAAAATAACAACAAAAATTACTTAATTTTGCTGCTAATAAGCGTCTTGTTTATCTTTATCTACAATTTTTACGCTTATTTAGATATTCTTCTGTCAGTCAATTTCAGTGTTTCTGGTTTTAGGCCAATTTTACAAAGGAATACTTGGAAGTGTCACTTTTTGATTGAGGGAATACATTTTTTTATAATTAGGTGAGCTTATAAATAATTAAGAAAATACACCGAAATAAATTTGTTCCTGACGACGCATCAAATAACGATAAGCGCAAAAGTCGGTATTTTTGTAAACTTCCCAAAAAGTCCTTATTAACACTATATTTGCATTAACTTAAAGTCGCTACTAAATTAAAAAATCTCAAAATTTTTGACACATTTAGATAGAAAGTCATCAAAGGAGTACGTAATAAGTATTGGCATCAATAGAAACTAGAGACATAAAGCTATTTGTAACTCATCGCGGTATTCGTATCCGCATCTAGCGAGAACCAAGCACATTGATTGGTCAGAAACTTGTAGCGCGTTCGAAAAGAGCAGATATATGCTAATTTAAGGTGTTTCTGAACGCAATAGGTGCTGAGATACGATACGTGTGCCGTAACGCATCTCAATACCTATCGCGTTCAAGAGCACCTTAGATTAGGATATATCTGCTCGAACGTGGTACAAGTTTCTGACCGATTAATGTGCTTGGTTCTCGCTAGATGCGGATACGTATACCGCGATGAGTTACAAATAGCTTTATGTCTCTACTTAAAGTAAATATTTCAATGCATCCGTATCAGTATACATAACGTGTTCGAAACAAAGTCAAAATACGCTTTTTCAAGGTCATTAAGCTCTAAACTGCGATAATTTCTAAAGGAGGACTTTGATATATATGGCTAACATTTTCAAATATATTTGAAGTTGGTGTAACAAACCTTAAATTATGGAGATTTTTTTTTAAAGAAAATAGTAAAAATTATGTTTTTTTTCGATTTTCAAGGTTATTTGAGTTCAGATGAACTTAAAAGTAATTTTTTTGGAATGCTTCTCCTCGAATTATATGGAATCGAGTATATTCATTCCCCGGTTGCAAAACTTATATTTTTTATGATTTTTGCTCGCCATCTTGAAATATGATGTTAAATCAACCCCTTTTACACGGGTCCTAACAAAACACCTGATGGCACATAAATGCGTGTCTAAATAGTGTTAAATCTTCATCGTTGAATTTTTATATGAATGTTAATAAACAAGTATAGTGATGCCCTACTGGCATAATTAGAATTTTTTCCGACCGCCATTTTGGAAAATGGCATCTAAAACAGCTGGTCCAGAACATGGTAATGTATATCTAACTTCTACTAACTCTCTTATAGGTAATTTAAATGACTTTGTTGGCTAGACAAGTGCATAGAATATAAAATTCACAGTTCAGAAACTTAATAAACACAACAGGCATATAGGTCATTTTTATCGGGGTATAGCATAAACATCTGAGGCGCCAAATCAAAAAAAATGGTAGGGAGGTTTACAATGATGTGCTTGTTTATGGCTACGATGTTAAATTCATCTTCGGCAATTAAAGTTTTTGCGTAGTGGTAAATTGGAAAAAAAGACTACAGAAAGCTGGTTTTTCACTTGTATTTTTTAGGTCAATGAAACTAAACTTTTTTCTCATAGTAAGCAGCGATAAGTCAACAAAAATTGATAACCACCTTGTCATTTTGGTTTTTTTACAAAAATAGGTTTCATTTTGATATATCAGCAGCCATATTGAAACGCGTCATAGCTGAACCAAATTTTTTTTGACAATATTGTTGAAATTAACCTTCTTATCTTTCTTGTCAAATTTGGTCCTCTTCTCTTTAATAGTTGATGAATAGTACCCCTAGTATGTTAATTTTACTGGGGTATTTTTCTAGGTCATGAGGCTTAAAAATGCATACATGACTAATAGTTTGAGTTACATCTGAAGTTGGTCTGACAAAACATCGAATTAGTATGATTTGTTGAAGAGAAAATGAAAAAAATGTTGTATTTTGCGATTTTCAAGGTCATTTACGGTCGGATGACTTTGAAAATTAATTTTTGGTAATCCTAGTCCTTGAGTTATATGAAATCGGCTATAATCATGCCCTGCAAAGTTGTATTTTTTATGATTTTTGGCCGCCATCTTGATAGATGACGTCATATCAACCCCTTTCTACACGAATGCGAATAAAACACCCGATACCACTTGATTTTGTGACTAAAGAGCTATCAATCTCACGTAGTCACAAAACTCCTTCATTAAAAATCCCACGGACTTACACATGCCCCTTCACAAGGTGTCATTTTTCCCCCTTCATAGTTCAAAACATATTCTAGAAAAATATGAAGTTCACTCGTAGAAGCTTTGAGTTTTTGAGAAAAATGTCGTCAAAAACTGACTTTAATAAAGTCGGCATTATTTCTGACAGTTCCGCACTAAGGGTAAATAACTATTACATATTTTTAGGCACTTTACCCACCTGCTATGAAATTACTCGAACGAACTTGGCAGATACCCATTGGAAGATGACTTGACTGAATATTGAAAAAATATGTGAAGGTCATGGACAAACTAAAAAAAGCTATGATTTTAGTTATTTAAAAAAAAGTTATAAACTCGGAATTCCGACTTATAATTCGGAATTCCGACTTACAACTCAGAAATCCGACTTTAAACTCGGAATTCCGAGTTATGACTCGGAATTTGACTTTAAACACCGCCAAAAAAATGAAACAATAAAAAAATACAATTTTTTTATAACCCAAAAATTCAGCAAAAATTAATTATTTTTTTTGATATAAATTATTCTTAAAAAACTGAACATTGCTTATATTTACCTTTTTTTCTAACTGTTATATAGTTTCGGCTGGAAAAAGTTGAGGGGGACCAAAACAGCGTTTTTTTTTTATTCTTAAACTGTTACACTTACAACAAAAACCATGAAAGTCTTTTCTATGGAGAAAAAAAATACATTTAATAGTATTTTTTTGTTTTACTATTTATCTACCCGAGATAATTTTTTTGTCATGATCCGTTAAATATAACTTAATTCGAAAAATATTCGAAATAAAAAAAAAAGTATTTATTTTCCAACATTTTTCCAAAATATTATTTTATTAATATATATTTTTTTAGTACTGTAAATGTCAAAAATCAGAGGGGGCCAGTGTTATGAAAGTTAGACTTTTGAAAAACAATAACATTAATTCGTTTGTGGTCCTTTTCTGGAAAACTTTCAGTGGGAAGGGGGTTAATAAAAATCATATTCATTATCAGAAATAGTTGTAGATTGCCCGAATCGTATTGAGAATTATAGTGTTCATTATATTAATTTTTTCTCTTTATAAGGGGGGGGGTTATTTTTTATGTTTTTTTAAACTGGCGACCAAAATATTTTAAAAAATCCGAGTATTAAGACACTTTCGATTTGGTTTCTCGTAAGCTATCTGTAAATTTCGTATTTCTGGGGGAAAAATAATCTCTGGTAATTTAAAATTATCCCTTGGTCGGTATCGGAGACCACTAAGACCTTCAAATAAATGCCTCAATCCCTTACGTATCTTCTCTGAAAAACTGGCAGGAGAGTGTTTTTTCTTTAATCGACTAATAACCTAGATTACTCGAATTTGAGTCTCCAATCTGGATCTGTTTTGGTTTCGAAAATATTTTAAAAAAAAATGGTAGGGGCCCACAAGGACACCTATGGGCTCCATCAGATTTTTTTTGTGTCTTTGGCAACAGTCTTATGCTACGAAAAATTACGCCCATCCCCCTGATTTTTTTCTGGTGCGCGTCTAGCCCCATTACGGTTGGCAAAAATACACAGAATTTGATCCTTTTCTTTGAACGCCACTCGTTGGGAAAATATCGATTTTTTGGCGATCTTTTCGACCTTTCTCAAGAAAAATTGGTTGGTTGGTCGGCAGTTTAAAAACAAACATAAAAAAAATACCACATCCCCCCCCCCCTTTTATAAACTTTACAAAATAAATTTTTAATATAATGAGGACTGGAATTCTCAATACGATTCGCGCAATCTAGAACTATGTCTGATAATGAATATGATTTTTGTTAACCCCCTCCCCACTTAAAGTTTTCTAGAAAAGGTAAGTAGGTAAAAGATTAAAAATTTAAAAACATACAGAAGAATAGGTTATGAAGATATTATAAAAATTATTATTATTCAAAAGTCTAACTTTCATAACACTGGCCTAAAAAAATTATCTCTGGTAAATAAAGAGTAACAGAAAGAAAATACTATTAAATGTATTTTTTTCCCTATTTAAAAGACTTTCATCGTTTTTGTTGTAAGTTTAACCGTTTAAGAACAAAAAAACAGTTTTGGACCCCCCTCAATTTTTTTGGAGTGTCTAAGGTCAAATTCCGAGTTATATAATATATAAAGTCGAACTTCCGAGTTGAAAGTTGGAATTCCAAGTTCAAAGTCGAAATTAAAATAAAAATTGCTTTGTGGCCCTTCTACGCTTTCGCACTAATGAGAGGTTCCACCAAGATATTTTAAACATGTAAAGAAGGTATTAGGAAAATGGAACTGTGACTATTACGATAGATGCCTCAGAAGCTTGTTCTAAAAGGCAGGATAAGAAGCGCAAAATCAGTGGTTAAACTCTGGATTCAATAGTAAACGTGTGCTATTTAATTATTTTTGTTAAATAAAAAATATATGGTTTTATGCATTTTGTATATTCATTGTATGCCTGTAAATTTTGTGACAAATAATACCGGGTGTCCCACGGTAAGTAACCTTTTAGAATACTTTGGAAACTATACAATGGAAACTTTTCAAACTTTCTATTCCAACATAAGTCCATGTAAACTATCTTTATGAAATACTTTCATATTTGCAGTGTTGCCATTTCCAGGAAAACTTGGCAACAACTTTCTTATTTTAAATTAAACACCATGTATATTTTTGAATTTTTCGATTCTACAAAATATTCTAGTTACATTTTATGTTTAATGTCTTATACCTATGTTCAACTGTTTTTAAAATATTGACAGGTGAAAATTGACATTTTTTAATTTTGACAGCCCGTAACATCGAAACGATTAAGGATAGAGCAAAACAGTTTTTACATTCCTGTCTTGGTTTTTCAATTTTCAACTGTTAATATCTTAAAAACAGTTGAACATAGGTATTGAACATTATACGTAAAATGTACCTAAAGCACTTTGTAGAATCCATAAATGCAAAAATATACAGGGTGTTCAATTTAAAATAAGAAAGTTGTTGCCAAGTTTTGCTGCAAATGGCAGCACTGCAAATATGAGAGTATTTCATGAAGATAGTTTACATAGATTTATGTTAGAATAGAAAGTTTAAAAAGTTTCATTTTATAGTTTCCAAAGTATTCTAATAGGTAACTCACCTTGGGACCTCCGTTATATAGGGTAGGCCAAAAAATTTGTCACTTTTTGAACGAGCTACAACTTTGGACACAATTAACCGATTTTCGAAATTTTTGGCTGTTTTTATAGACAAAAGATGAAACTTTACTGACGCGTCTCAAAATTTGACGCATGTCAAAAGACCAAGATGGTGAAGATCTTTAAAAAATGGGTAAATTTCACGCCCCCCCCCCCCTGCGTAAAATTTGTGTGCGACCCTGGAATTTTTGTCAATGAGGCAAAAGCCCCATTCTTTCTTCGCCTACCGAGGTATCACTATTTAAATTGGTTATGAGATAAAAAAAGTTATACAAATTTTAAATCAGGAGTATTTAGATCAAAAATTGTAATGTCTGTAGGAAGGTGAATTTTTGGTCTAAACTTTTTACCTCATAACCAATTTAGATAAGTGATGCCTCGGTAGGCAAAGAAAGAATGAGGCTTTTGCTTCATTGACAAAAATCAAGTCCAGGGTCACTCACAAATTTTTGGCAGGGGGGGATGAAATTTATCCATTTTTTTTAAAGCTTTTCGAAATCTTGGATTTTTGACATATGTCAAATTTTTAGTCGCGTCAGAAAGTTTCAACTTTTGTCTATAAAAACAGCTCACAATTTCGAAAATCGGCCGATTGGTTCCAAATAATTTATAGCGCGTTAAAAAGTGACAACATTCTTGGACCCCCCTATAGTTATTTTTTGCGAGCACACTTCAATATTTAATTGATATTTTTTCGTAACTTGGGTGTAGTTGAACACAAAAAGTAGTTTTTGTTCATGAAAAAAAAAAAAAGTTTGAATTTGTTCTCCAGTCTTATCTGTAGAGCTACTGTATACCTATGTAGAGCCCCTCTCCTTTTAAATGACTTAAAGGACTCTATAATTTTTAATTACTCTAAGGTTCTCGAGATAACTTAACGAGAACTTTGTTTTCGGCCCACCGAAAAAATTATAAATTCGACTGCTCTGAAATTTATGCATTGTTGGCTGAATTAACTTTCGCGGTTCTGTGCGTTGGGATAACTTTTTTAAAACGCAAATTAGGATTTTTAATTTAAAAGATTTGTTTTTCCTTTTAATTTTTATCGAAAACTTAAGGTGAAATTCTAAAGAAAATTTTAGAAAATAAAGATAGTTTTTTGTTTTCTATAAACAAAACACATATCAGTAAAATTAACTCTGTGTTTCGGACTTCCATTGTCTATATTTTATTTATACACGACGTTTCGATTAGTACAATATCTGATCGTCTTCAGGTGCATACTACAATCAATTCCTAAGGCTACGTACTTATATACTGTGAGAAATCACTCAACCTTGGAGTTTAAGAAGTTGGCTCCGCCCAAGGAGGGGCTTCCAAATATTTGGGATTTCAACACTTGGTTTACTGAAAATACCCTAATTTTGCCCAATAAAGGCAGCTTCAAGGAATTTTCGTTTCTTCCACTGTGACTCCTTGTGCAAAAACCTTTGCTTCCGCCCACTTCATTCGGTGTTGTTTTGACCATGCATGTTCGGCGATTCCTGATTTCGTTGTTTCACCTTTTTGGTTATTCGTCTGATGTTCTCACTCACTCACAAGGAACTTGGTAAATGCATTCCTTATTTTGTTTGTTCTCCGGTTTTGTTTTACTAAGAAGGCTTCGAATTGTATTACTCGATTTAAAAGCTGTTTTAATATTAAAGTTTTTCGCTACTCTTCGAATTTTCTCTGATACTCCTTTAATGTATGGAATTGTAAGGAATGCGTTTGCCTGATTTTGGTCTTGTAATATCTGTGCTGTTTGTTAAAATTTAGAAATAGTATCTGTTATCAGTTTAAGGCTGTAACCATTCTACTGCAGATCCTTCTTAATTTTTCTTATTTCGATTTCCAAGTCATGAGAATTGTTACTTACAACTTTGAACGGCTCTGTTATACAAAGTTTTGATGATACCCCGTTTGGTTGTAGCAGAATGATTTGAACCTTGATTTAAATATTGTCCTGTGTGAATGGGTTTGCGATAGACTGTTGTTCTTATGTGGCTTTCTACTCGTGTGACAAGTACATCAAGAAAAGGAATTTGACAATTTTGCTCCAACTCCATTGTGAATTTAATTTATGTTATTTAGGTGGTGAAGAAATTCTGAAAGTTGTTGGTCATTCCCGGTCCAGACAATAAAAGTATCATCGACATCTCAGCCAGAGTTTAGGTTTATATGTTACGGTATCAAACGCTTGTGATTCAAACCATTCCATGTTAATATTGGCCACCACTGGCGAAAGCGATGAACCCATTGGCAGACCGTCATGCTGAGCATAAAACCTATCTTTCATGAGTTATGTAGCACTCCAACAACTCCATCACTCCCTCAATCGGTAGGCTGGTACGTTCGACCGAAATAAGAAACATTAACAAGGATCTGCAGCAGAATGGTTACAGCTTTAAACTTTTAATAGATACTATTTCTAAATTTCAACAAACAGGACAGAGATTACATGACCAAAACCAGGCAAACGCATTCCTTACAATTCCATACGTTAAAGGAGTATCAGAGAAAATTCGAAGAGTAGCGAAAAACTTTAATATTAAACCGGAGAACAAGCAAAATAAGGAACCACTACGAAGTGTCAAATAAGTGTTCCAAAATAAAATAGTCGTAAAGATGACATTTCGACCACATTACGTAGAATTGACGACTCGGTGACGTTATGAAGGTCTTTAGGCTCCTTGATTTAGTGATTTATTATCAATTTAAAAAGTACCTTTAAAAGTGAGTAGATATCTGTTAGTTTAAGTGTTGAAAAGGTGAAAATATTTCTTCCTATAAACGTGGATCCGCAAACGATTTGTTATCGATCTACAGAGCGTTAGTTATAATTTTATAATATATACAAAAAATTGGTGCAAGAAATCACGGATAGTCCATCATACAATCAATTATTTTATGTTGAAAGGAAATGAAAATATCTCGAAAACTAGCTTTGGAAGAACCTTATAACAAAATTTTGGGGTAATATTTACGAAAACTCTGCTTTACTTCTAAAGTTATGATTGTTTTTGTATATTCTAATGTTTTTTCAAATAACTCGAAAACTAAAGCTCTCACAAATTTGGACTTTATAACAAAATTTGTAGTCCATATTCATGAAAACTCAAATCTGAAAACCGTATACCGCTACTTGCTTTTGTTCCAAGTTACAATTTTTTTAAATATTTTATTTCCCTTTTACCAAAAGTTAATTAGTTCATGGTCCAATAGCCAATAGAGGATTTTTGTACCAAATTTCCTTAAAATCGATTAAGGCGTTCTTGATTTATCGTGTATACAGACAGACAACAGACCGACAGACCGTTTTTTTTTCGTCGATTAAGGTGTTTTGGAACCTTAGTAACTAATTTTTGATAAAATTAGGAAAAGTGAAAATTTCAAGTCCTCCATACCATATTGGTATGGTGGGCTAAAAATGTGATTTTTTTTTTGAACTGCCTATAACTTTAAAATCAATATTCCAATTTAAAAAAATAGATAACTGAATATATATAATAATACTTCATATTTTTTATAACAAGTATCAAAAATTATAATTTTAAAATTCAAGATTTAACTTTGAAAATTTAAAGTCAAATTTACAGTGTAAATTTCAGGATGGCACACATTCAAGTTGCTTTTTTCAGTAAAAAGTTCAATTATATTACTTTTATCGTATTCACGACCGATTTTTATTTTTTCACTAAGAATGAAGCTTTCAAGTAAAAAATATTTTTTAAAGAAGCGGTGCACAGAAAAAAGTTCCATGAGGGGTAAATAATTGCTACATTTTTGAATATTTATCAAATTAAATATCAAATTTAAACTATTGTACATATTTTCAGTCATGTAAAAAAGACCATTGATTGGTTCCAAAAGTATAAGCATTTTTTGTGGCTCACTCTATATATAACTATGAACCAGGCCTTTAGGTTTCTGGACTTGATGAATCTTGGACGCGTGGTATGCTACTTAACTTTTCTTTTTATATCTAATTTGTTATGAATACAAAATTCACGCTTTGAAAATTTCCTCATTTAAATTATTAAATCATGCAAATATATTGATGCTTTACGTATGTCCATTCAATTATTTATCGACAATTTGTAATTTACAAAATGTAGTCTGCGGCAACCGAATTAATAATAAAATATTAGCTTTTCGCGGCATTATACATAATTTCGCGTTGGAAATTAAATTTATTGAAATTAATTTGTTGAAACAAAAACTTCTCATTTGCGTTATTGGCTGCGACTAGAATAATGCAGGTTTAATAATAGGTCATATAGAGAGGGCATCGCAAAGTTTTATTGCACGATGCATGATCCGGTAAAATATTGGGAAATTAGGGGCCCTTGATTTTTTTTTCTACTTTCCGCATCTGCATAGCGCTGTCAAAAGCGCGTTTGAATTGCAAATAACTAACTCTGCACGCGTGTTTTTTCCCTTAGTTATATCTTATATCCAACCCTCAGGCTTATACATATCTACTAGCGCGTTTACTAGAGAAGCATATAAAAAGTTGAACGGGTTAAAACTAGACATCATGATATAGCAGTTGATTGATGAATGTCAACTGGAAGAGCTCACCGGTTAATTAACCAATTTGCCCCATCCGCCTCAGACCCAAGTCAAAACGGTACCAAGTTTTGATTAAATTTTTACAAATATGTGACGTTTCTTCCTCTTCAAGTGCCATTCTCTCTTCGAACGTATCATTCGACCCGGACTTCTTCTGCTTTCAATTTTGCCTTCTATTATCAATTTTAAAAGTTTTTATTTGTAATTTCTCAAAATACGATCAAAATATTCAAGTTTTTTATCTTTTAGATCTTTATTTATTCTAAGCAAAACATTTACTAGTTACTCTGTCCATCCAAGATATTCTTAGTATTCTACGATAACACCACATCCCGAATGCCTCTAACTTTTTGCACATGGCCTCAGTCAGTGTCCATGATCGCGACTGATCGACACTGATTTCATTTTGATAAAAAACGATCTGGCCTATTCAATTCTTGCACGAACTTCTTGCATGTTGTCCTAGTTCTCATTGAGGAGGCAATCCAACGCGTTCGACCTGCTGCCCATTTACCTCTAACATTCCTCTGACGTTCTTTTCCTTGAATATGACCATCCATTTTGTTTTCCCAGCATTTATGTTAAGCCCGAATTGTGAACTTTTCGCAGCAATTTTATTCAACAACTCTTGCAGGCCTTCCAACGTGTCTGCTATTATGACAGTGTCGTCGGCATATCGCACGTTGTTGATTTTTATGCCGTTTATACCCAGACCCTCTTCGCAGTTATGAAGTGCATTCTCTATTCTTTTTTTACTATAGAAAACAACAGCGGAGACAATATACAACCTTGGCGCACACCTCTTCTTATTTGGACCTCTTCGACGACCTCTTATTTGAGCAGTCTGGTTCCAGTATAGATTAGATATTATCTTTTAGTGACGATTCGGTCTTGGGGGGGGACGCATCGGTATCAATTAACTTCCCCCTCCCCTGAAAGTCAATTCTATACATACATAAAAAATCATTATTCTAAACCACTAAATTTGTTTTTTATTCAGGGACTTATCGGTACATAAAGTCGGCATAGCCTGACTCGGCACTATTTCTGACAGTTCAGCACGAAGGTTAAAAGGTTTCTGACATTTTTGTCATATAAACATGTCATCTAAACATGCTATCTAAACATGCTCATATTGTGCCATTCTTAAAGTTGACAAATTAAAGTTAATGCCGTTTATTATTAAAGGCACGCACAAACATTATGAAAGTCGACATTATTTTGATAGCAAAGATGAAAGAATCCCTTTAAACTTCGTGCGGAATTGTCAAAAATAGTGCCGTCTTTATTAAAAACAGGCTATGCCGACTTTATGTACCGATAAGTCCCTAATGACTGGGGCAGCTTTATAATAATTGGTACTGGCAAGGCGCGAAAGGAATAATATTATCTACTTTACTTGGCCCTTTTTTATTCATATTGCAGGATTAATAAAACGACATGTCATTCTAAGTTTTCTGACAAAGATGCCGTACTTCTTTTTCTTTCATAGAAGCATGTCCTCTGTTTTGACAAAAAAACATGATATATGAGAGAACAAGATATATAATTCAATCATTCAAACGGTTCAAAATTCAAAAGGAAGCCGTGAGTGTTCACCTTCTTCAAATATTTCGACTCTAAACCTAAAAGAGCGGGACGCGCCCTTCCCCTCTAAAACCGCCACTGTTATCTTTAGATCTCGGACATCTAGACGAACTTCCTTTAGCGATTCTATGAGCTTTTCGTGTTGGACTCGATCAAACGCTTTCTCATAATCTATGAAACAGGCATATACTGGCACCGACACATCCCCAGATGGCTGAACTAAAACTTGAATACCAAACAGGGCCTCTTTTGTCCTGAACCCACCACGAAATCAAAACTGCGTGTCGCCCATAAAGGATTCGCATTTTCCATAAATTCTTTTATGCATAATCTTTAGAAATATTTTTAACATATGGCTCAATAGGCTGATTAGACGGTAATCACTACACTTCTTCGCTAATTTTTTTTTAGGCAGTGTAACAAAGGTTGATTTTAGCCAGTCATTAGGGATTTTACCGCTGCGATAAATCATGTTTAAAAGTTTGATCAGCGTATTTACCGAATCTTCGTTTTTTATTATTATTAAACGTCAATGTATACTTCGTCTTGCCCTACCGCTTTTCTGTTTTGAGCTGTATTTATGCCTTGGTTTGAGAATTCTTCTGGCTGTTCGGATTGGTTATCGGTAAAGAGATGTTCTGAATGTGACGTTTAGAACACAATTTTTTTTTTTTAATTTAAACTGCGATATCACCTATGATACTTTGGGTATGATAAAAATACAAAATTATTTTAAGCTTAGTAATAATAGGTAACCTAAATATATACGAACTTTTAGAAAAAATGTAGAAATAATAAAAAATCATTGGTGAATCCAAAGAAATCAGTTTCTTTCTACACTGCAGCATAAATACAAGTTGCAGGAAGTGCACTTAGAAAAAGTAAGTTTCTTGCATCCAGGGTAGCGACACTTTGATCTTGTGTTTTGCTTGGATTTTATGAATTCCAACAAGTGGCCATTATCTGAAAGCCTGAACCTTTTACCAAGAATGGGTTGGATGCTCCTCCTTTTTTTTTAGATGCTCCTTCATCCTCTGATTCATCTATTTCCATATCAAACTGTATGGGGTCTTGTCATGCTGTGGAATATTATCGGGACTCTAAAACATACGCAAACGAGGCAACTGGTATATCCCAATTAGCATTGCGGAGCCTATCAATCTTTCCATCTCTTTACCAGAGCTGCCCAGATAATTTCCTGTAGTGCATACTCCTCTTTGGTTTGTAAACATTGCCGTTTTCTCAAAGAAATCATCGTCTATGTATTTCTTGACATACTCTATAGGTTATCTGACATACGTATAGTAGGTGGCAGTAAAAGTTTTATCTGGAGGCTGAAATTGCTTGATTCTTATCCATCTTCTGCGTGCAGCTGGAAGGTAGTAGCTTAGCGGTTCTTCATCTGAGAAGTCCAAATCGTCGTCTCCTTGTTGGGCAACAACATCGTTTTGTTGAGTGTCTTCAGAGGGATTTAAATCGTCCTCAAAGTCGCTTGCATAATTAAATTGTCATCAATGTCAGACTAGCTCAGGTCGAGGTCATCCACAATAGCCTGGAGCTCTTTTTCGGTCAAAGAATCTAAAAAAACAAAAATAGTGAATTTAGCAGATTTTCATTATCACTAGTGATACTTGAAAAAAAATTACATTCTAAGAAGAGGTAAATGCATTTTTGTGGCAGCTGACAACTTCTACATGTCTAGTACACTATTTAGTAAAACTTAGTACAAAAAAATTTAAAAAAAAAGTTATTACTGACGTTTTTTATCGTTTGCTGTTCATTAATCAATAAAACACCTCCAATTTTGTCCAGGAAAACGCCATATTTTGAACCCATTTTCAGCAAAAAAAATATATTTATGAGGGCACTACGAGGCAAAACAAACATAAGTGAAGGTCACTGATTATGCACGAAAACTGCTCCCAATGAAGAAAATTCAAAACAACTGTACCTACCCAAGCAACAATTTTGGTTAAATTGTGTAAATTTTGACCATCACAACTGACCATGACCGCGTTTGAGAAGGGCAAATTGTTGGGAAATTTCCTGACATTTTCCCATTTTGGAGAATAAAGTGAAGGACATTTGGAAGTAAAAAATTAGTCATGAAGGTTTTTATACCTTGGAGGTTGAGGGCCAGTTTCCCCTGTATTGGAGATATTGTGGTTTTAGAAGGCAATTTTTTCACAGTTTGTCTTTAAAATGTCTTCATATCAAAAACATTAAGTTTCATGTCCCCTTAAGAAATATAAAGCAAACAAAATTAATACCTATGACCCTATGTAAAACAAAAATTACTTGCTATAGAAGATTTTTCCTGCAAAATCTCATTACGCTCTTATAAATTGAAGGGGCCTCTTATATAACTTCTTATTTAAAAAAAAATTATTATTTAGAAATGTTTTAGGTTAGGTTAAAAAAAATCTCGTAAATGATCAAAATTTATTATTTACAAACTGAAATTAATTTTCCACTGAAATATCACACTCAAAAGTCTCAAAGCTGCAGTTTTCATCGGTACTTCGCTAATGGCCATTTTCTCATGTTCTACCAGAAAACCGGGCACCGTCCAGTTCGTTGAGCCGACATAACTCTTTTGTGAACGCATCAGTGATTGATTGAAATCAGATCTGTTTTTAGCCGAATTTGTTTTGATGAAATATTTTTATTTATGGTTTGCGATTGTGATGGGTTTGTGTTTGTAAAGTTTTTTCATACTTTCAATAGATAAAACCCATTTCAAATAAATACAAAGTTAATCTAATCCTTATTTTATGGTTACATATCGAAATGGTTCTGTGATAGTAAGAAGAAGGGTAAGTTTTTTTTTAATTTTAATTTGCTCAACTGAGTGTTTACCATTTAGATCCACCCCCTACGGAAAAAGTCTTCTTTTAAATTGAAATTTTCTTCTTAAATCCTTAACTAGGTCAAGATGATTCTTCACTAAAAAAAAATAATTAAAATTATTCTTACAAATCAAACTATGTCTAAAACTCAAGGAAGTTGGTATAAAATACTTAAAACCAACAATTTCACTAAAACTTAGGACCTGTCCAAAATAGGCTAAACCCTTTGAGTAAATCCCACTTACTTTTTCCACATTTTTTTCATTTGGTTTTATTTATTGGATAGGTATTTGGTTTTTATTTGTACTAGTTAACATTTTGAATAGGATTTATAACTTTTAGATAACCTTTAGAGAACTTTTTATGACTTTTATAACACTTTTAGAACTACTTAAATTTAACTTTCAGCATTTTACTAGCTAAGAATTTGAATACGATTTATAACCGTTCCATAACTTTTAGGTAACCTATATAGAACTTTTTATGAATTGAATATCCATTTTTCCTGTTCTGGAAGGCGTTTTTATATGAATCTTTACGCGGCTCTTTCCCAACTTTTTTTCCTCAATTCTTTCCTTATGACCGCGAGTTGATGTAGTGTATTGTGCTAATTCTAGAACTTTGTATTTTTCCATTTCTTTTTATCAAATTCAAAAAGTTTAAACTTTTTATTTTAATAGTCTTTGTCACTCTCTATACTAAGCCAATAGCAAAATAGAAACAGATTTAGATTATATTGCCTTGAACAGTCTTAAAATTAAAGGGTAGTCTTCTACGTTGGTGTGATTCTTTGTTTTTGTTTATTTTTTTAGCAATGAATAAAGCAGGTGTGAGAATTACATACTTATATTTGAATTTTAGTGAAATTGATTACTTTAGTTAAGAAAGAATCTTATTGGTTGACAGAACAAATTAGGTAAAAAGTAGAGGGTTAGACTTTTCTTAGGACGAAGTTTTACTTTTTTACTTTTAGTTTAAAGCTAGGAACACCCGATGCGTGTTTCTCATGCATCAATTTTTCGAATAACAGGTTTAAAGGAGACATAATCTGCTTGCGTCTTTTTTTATCTTGTGAAAACCAAATTTGATACATGGAAAAGTTGCATCGTGTAATCCTAGCTTTAGTTTGAAGGCTCAAATAAAATACTAGTGCAGTGCTGTAAATATTCCTGTAAGTTATATTACATAAGTACATAACTTACGTAGTTATGTACTCTGTGGCAAATGAATATTTTAAATTTCTTGTATGTGCGGCTCTTTGAGTTTTAGGCATTTTTTCGATTTTCTCCCGTAAGGCCCATGTTAGATTTAATTTTGCTCAAAAATGAAGTTCGTTTCTTTGATTCCATATATTCCCACAATAAAGTTCTCGATTCACTGGCACTGGTCAAAAGTTGTCAAGAGTGGAACTCTCTATTTGCTCTCGATTTTGAGTTACGGACTGTTAAATCCAGTAAAATTTGCTACTCTGTATCTCAAAAAGTAAGCCAAACTAAGAGTTACCTCTATATAATAACTTTTGACAAGTGGGTGAATAATTTAATTGTGTAAATTTAACATTGGTCTTGTGTGTGCCCCACATACAAGATTTTATTTGTTTGCTAAATTAACACATGTGATTTTATATATACATTTTCTGGCCATTCCCTGTATTCTGGTTAAAATATCAAAAGTCAGTACTCAGTAGTCGAAATCCATGTGTACCACAAGAGATAAGAACAAACAGTCCGCTTGAAGCGCATAAGTAATCGAACGGCAATGAAGTCCCTATTGAATTCAAAGAGAGAAATAAGTGAAGTTATATGGAAAGGTACAGGAACCAGATTCCATTTCACGAACTCGGTTTAATCCAGTCCGACCTCTTTTTTATTTCTGCGTAAAAAATAAAGAGGTGTGACTCGATGTGATCCAATTCGGAAAATGGAATCTGAGCGCTGATTTGGTAAAGATGTTGGAGATGAACCTATTGTAACTACAGGCCAAAAATGTTGGTGTGTGCTCGAATCTTTGTTTGTCTGCTCACTTATTTTTAGTCATCCAGCTATTGGGATCATAAAAAGTAACGTTTATTTCCACTGTAATACGATTACTCTAAAACCGCCTAACCGATTTTTATCGAATTTGGCAGAAAAGTTCTTTGTCACACAGAGCTGATTATGACGAACCATAGGAGCTAGCGACACGCGGTTTTCACATTAAGATAGATAATAGGTGAAGAGTCCACGGAAGAAAAGCGAAATGTCCATCCGACATTGTTTTGAGAAATGATATTTTCAGATCACTTTTACGCTGTGATGCTTCGCGTTTCTTCCCTTTTTCAATTCGGCATATAAATCTAATACTAATATCAGACTTGTTGCCGCGTTTAACTCAAAAGTGAAAAAAATGTGACATTTCGCCTTTCTCTCGTGGACTCTTCAATTGTATTTTCAACCAATTTTTTCAATAAAATTTTTGAAAAAAAATTAAAAAATATTTTTTTTACTATACGTGCCTGCTGGCGCCATTTTTTTCAGTAGATACTTTTAACATGTTTCAAATTTGTTCACTTATCCGTATCCATATCGGAGATACGTCTACGGAAAGTCGATGTGAATAAGTAGACACTTAAAGTAAATATTTCAACGCATTGGTATCGGTATACGTAACGCGTTCGAAACAAAGTCAAAATACGCTACATTTTTGACTTGCTCATGCCATGTTTCGAACGATGCCTGCTTCTTTGACGGGTGTGACTCGTTTCGTACGGAAGGATGTACGTATCGTTACGGACCCACGAACGTACGCAACGATTTCAATCAGCAGTTCTGTCATCGGACCCTTCAAAAAAGCGGGCATCGTTCGAAACATCGCATAAACAAGTCAAAACTGTAGTATATTTACTTTCTGTCTATTGACACTTTAAGTTGCTCAAGACACATACTGTCTGTCTTTTACATTTTATTACCATGTATTTCTATCTTGCTTTCTTATATATTATAATTATCATATCTTCACTTCAGCATCATGCATACTACGTAGGTTAGCGTCATGTCTGAAAGTTATACATGCTAAAGACGTGACCTTGATGGAAAAGGAAGATATTGTGCTATATTCCACGTTGGCGCATACGTCCTATGACCAGCTGCCTTGATCTGGCATATGCATCACACTCTGCTATCAAGTGCTGCCCCGATTCCTCTTCGAGCCCGCAAGCGGAACACACGGGATATCTTGCTACTCTTATTTGCGTCAGATGTTTGTTCAGCCGATTGTGCCCAGTCAGCATCCCTGTCAGCAGTCCAATGTCCTTTCGAGTCTTGCCTAAGAGCCATTTAGTTCTGGTTACATTCGGACCATCCACGAATAGCTTGGACTGTCTGCGCTTTGACTCTTGCCTCCGGGACGTCTTCAGTTCATTGTTCGCCCATTTGTCGAGATCACTCTGTACCTGTTTCCTTGTTGTTCCCATCAGAAGATGTTCCGGTTCAATGTATTGGGTTTCGGCCCCTAAGTCTGGCCATTTTGGTACGCTATCTTGTTCCCCGGTATTCCTTCGTGACCTGGGACCCACATCAGTGTCACCCTTTTGTCTTGAGTCAGTGTTTGCATTGCTTCAGCGCACTTCTCCATTAGGCTACTGACTATTTTGGGTGCACTTAGAGCCTTGAGGGCAGCCTGGCTGTCGGAGCATATGCATATGTCTCTCCTGCCATTTCTGACCTCGGGTAGCTTTGCCACTCATTCCGTTCTGATATTGTGCTTGTACTTTTTATCGAACCGCCATGGTTTAAGTGGTGTTTTCACTGGCAGTCTTAGGAGAGGCAACTCTTTCATCGCCAGTCCCTCGATCGTCAGATGGCCCTCTCTTTCCTCCCTGCCCTTCCACAGTCCCTGGTCCCTTAATCGCAGGTGCGTCGCGATCGCCTCCTTCTTGATCCAAGTTGGAAGCGAGGAGAGACCCAAGATTTTTTCCAGGGCGTGGATGGGGGTCGTTCTCATTGCGCCGGTTATCCCTCTGCAGAAGAGCCCTTGCAGGCTCGTAAGCTTTTTGGATATGGTCAACTTCTCTACAGCGGGCCACCAGACCACCGATCCGTATTGGATCCTTAGTCTTATGATGGCCGTCTATATCCTCGGGCTAATACCCCAGGTTCGACCTACCACTCGGCGCAACTGCCACAATGTTGCCTGGACTTTAACAGTCATTCTAGCAACATGACGTCCTATGACCAACCTAAAGTTTTTAATATGTTCAGTATCGTAACGACCGGCTCGTATCCGCGTTAAGTAATTTTCTGATGTTTAAGAGTTTTGTCAAAAATGAAAGGAAAATATTCTAAATTACCAAATGTAGTATTTTCTTTATTCGCAAGTATTTTTTGTCAAAAAAATAAAAAATATTTTGTCGGAAATATATTTCTTGCGCATCGGACACCCCTACAAGACGAAAAAGTTATGACTTTTTAAAATTTAGCACATCGCAACTGTTTTTTCGTCTAGAATATCTCCGTACCACTGGCAGTTTCATTGAAACCGGAAGATAGAGCTATTTGGGTCAGACTCGCTAACCCCAAACTGCCTCAATCAGCCAGTTTCATTGAAACCGGAAGATCAAGCTATTTGGGTCAGCTAGTTTCATTGAAACCGGAAGATTGAGCTATTTGGGACAGCCTCGCTAACCCCAAACTGCCTCAATCAGCCAGTTTCATTGGAAACGGAAGATCAAGCTATTTGGGTCAGTCAGTTTCATTAAAACCGGAAGATCGTGCTATTTGGAACAGCCTCGCTAATCCCAAACTACTCCAACCAGCCAGTTTCATTGAAACCGGAAGATCGAGCTATTTAAGTCAGCCTCGCTAACCTCAAACTACTCCAATCAGCCAGTTTCATTAAAACCGGAAGATCAAGCTATTTGGGTCAGCCTCACTAACCTCAAACTACTCCAATCAGCCAGTTTCATTTAAACCGGAAGATCAAGCTATTTGGGTCAGCCTGCTTAACCCCAAACTACTTCAATCAGAAAGGTTTTATTGAAACCGGAAGATCAAGCTATTTGGGTCAGCCTCGCTACCTCAAGCCTCATTGTTAGCTACAGATTAAAGGCCGGTAAAACGATTTGCGGAAGTGTGTCGTTTTGGAGATATTTGAGTTCTAACTTTTTCTGCCGTCTGTTAGACGGAGTCATGGTGTTTTCTTTATTTGCGGCAATGGATAAAGAAACCAAAACTCAAATCGGGGACTTCTTCTAAAGTGGCTTAAAGGGATTGGTAGCAATAAATAAATATAAATGTTTCAAAAATAAAAGGATAGGGTTTACATTTAAATTTTTTAAAATATTTTGTAATAAAAAAGTACCCGACAGTCATTTTCGTATCGTTTTAATGGTAGTGAATTACCTATTTATCCATTCCATAAAAAAAACGGTTAGGTCCGTACAGAAAAAAAGCCTTTTTTTAAACGCGTCTCATTTAGAACACGTGTTAGTGAAAACATAGGTAATCGTAGTATTAATACTACTTAAGGGTTAAATTCCACCTTAATTTTAGGTCCACTGCCCCATCAGTGCCAATAACCCCTATTATTAGATAATTTCGTTAAATTGGGCCTGTGTTTCACGTGGCGTTGTTCCAGACACTTGAAGAAGTTTTGAGGCACCTTCCTGACCTAGTTTTCGTCGACAGCTCTGATTTATTGGTCCACCGTGTCACCTATGCAGGCGAAGAGGATTTACATTTTATTTTTATATCTCTAGTGGAGAATAACCGTTGAAAAAGTCCAAATCAAATAACAAAACTAATGAATTTGAGGCATTATACACTGTAAAATAAATAAATATCCAGAAATCTAGAATACAGTGATAAAAAAAAGATTAGTGAATTTACACAATCAATCATGTACAAGAAGGTAGCAGCGCAACTTGCCGTTTTTTTATTAGAAACTATATAACTAGTTAGATCTAATTTGGTGCTAATTTTGCAAGGCGGGGGGAGCCGACGGCATATTAGGGGTCCCTTAGCCGCCTTGCATTAGAAAAAGTTAAAAAAAATAATATAAAATATAAAAACAAATACGCACACAAATACCTTCGGCTCCTTTAAAATTGCATAAATTTTAAATACTAATATACAGAGGGTACATGAGATCCACTAGTTTGTTGGTTTTCTTTATAGTTAATTTTATTATACAGGGTGTCTCAACGAAAACGAAACAGAGGCGTTTTCGTGTATTTATTGTACGTTTTTAGAAAAATGCTCGGACACGTCGATTTTGTTTGCAAGGGAGAACCTTTTCGGCAGTTTTTGTATTTTTGTAAGATTCGCCCCGTACGATGGGTGACTTTCACCCCTATTTTTTTAATAGGGAACATGGATCGAGTGGCACCTTATTTTGAAGGGTTTTTTATTGTCTTTATAACGACGTATTTGTTTTTGAGATATTTGCTGTCAAACTTACCATGGGCAAATAAAAAATGATTTTGTTTGAGCATGATATTTTCAGATATTAACTTTTTCCTTGGATACGTCGATTTTGTTTGCGAGGATGACACTTTTTGGTTGACCGAAAGAATCTATAGATTCTTTTCAGTTGATGTAACTGATTTGGAAGTTTTTAACTTCTTGTTTTAATTGTCTTAGGAGCATATTCCCATTGGAAAGATTAACACTCCAGGACGAACCCGTATCAGGTGAATTATAATAAGTACATCGTTTAATTGTTTCTCTTTTCGCTTTGATCTTTTGATCTTCTCTTTTTTAGATTCTTTTCGGTTGATGTAACTGATTTGGAAGTTTCTATATAATATTATTGATTCACTGTAAAATAAAAACGATTTATTTTGTTTATAAGAAAATTACATCAGAATGTAATATTTGTAGTATAATTTTCGTATTACATATTTAAAAAAATATACATGAAACTATGGAGCACTAAATTAGCTCTAATTATGCAGGTTGTTGCGCTGCTAGCTTCTTGTACATAATCAATCGTTGGTTACCGTGTGACCATAGTGGATAAAAATATTGTGAATTTACCTTTCAATTTACATATTTGACAACGTGTTTTCACATTTATTTGTGCAGATTTACAATGCTACAAGTGTGTTGCTACTTTGTATAAAGTATAATTTTACGAAGGTAAAACATAACTTTTCATTTTAGAAAGTAAAAGAGTATTACATATAAATAGAGAAATTACACAATCTGATATGATTTTTGTCAGGGTTTACAGAAATTAAAAAAAAAATTATGCTGATCTATAAAAAGCAATAGTAAAATTTCATACTTTTTTATCAGAGTTACAATTTGTGAGTAATATAAAAGACGCGTATTGGAAAAAATATAATAATAATATGAATAATAGTTTTGGCTATGGAGTGGGGCAATTGAAGAAATTAAGTATTTTTCTTGGTTCTATAATGATCTATTTTTTTGCTGTGTAGCACACCCTTATTAACAACAGCTAACTAAACAAATTGACCGAAATATAAGTAAACTATTCCAGTTCAGTTCAACTTAAGCCATTAGGGAGATCCCTAACAGTGGGATTTACTAAGATCTAAAATAGTACCCCCCACAGGTCTAAATATTTACACCTGTGAGGTGTACTATATTTTAAACCAATTTTCAAAAAATACTTACCCATAGAAAAAGACACAAAGTTATTGATGATTTTGTATTATTATTGCACACATTATTGCACCACTGAAGAAACTCCTTTTTTTCTGAAAACATACCATATTTTAGGAGAAAATGCCCTAATGCCAATTTTTTTTGACAGGTTTCAAAATGGCAAATGGTGAATACGCCAAAAATTTGGCATATAAACGCTTCATTATCTGTGTCTGAAGTTATAAAGTTGGTGACTTTTTAGACCATTTCTGGGGGGTGGTTTAAAATAGCCCCCAGAAAGGATTGTTTTGTGGAAATTGTGTACCTTATTTAATATCCCAAGTTGTTCATTAACCAATAAAACACCTTTAATTTTGTCCAGAAAAACGCCTTATTTTAAACCCGGTTTCGGCACAAAAAATATATTTATGAGGGCACTACGAGGCAAAACAAAAATAATTAAAGGTCACTGCTTATGCACGAAAAATATACTAAACAAAAAAAACGAAAACTGTATTAATTTATTTACAAACTGAAATTAAAACATTGAGGTTATCTAAAAGCTCAGTCAACAAAACTGTCCTTACTTAAAGCCCACTCATTTCAAAGCTGTAGCTTTCATCAGTAAAGGTTGGTGCAAGCCAAGGTACAAGCAGAGGTAAGAGATCCGAACTCGTTGTTTGTGATTTTTGAACGCAACTAATATTTTGAAACTCATTTCAACACTGACAGAAATGTAAAAAAAAACTTGTATTTCAGTTTTTTAATACATTTCATAAATAAAAACACCTTTTAAATAAATACAAAATTAATCAACTCCTTATTATATTATTACCCATCTAAATCGTTGTGTGACATCAAGTATTCATTGAAAAAATTAATTAACAAGGGTAAGTTTTAATTAGAGTGACATATAACCCCAATTTTAATTTGTTCTACGAAGTGTTTACTATTTAAACCCGTGGGTTTAAATTTTTTAATTTTCTTTTCTTGTAAATTGAAACTTTCTTCTTAAATCCAACAAAAGATTGTGTTAGGGTGATTATTCAATAAACAAATTTATTAAAATTCTTCTTATAAATCAAACTATGTCCAAAACTCAAGGAGAGTTGGTTTAAAATGCTTAAAACCAAAAATTTCACTTAAACTTAGGACAGTGCTAAAATACACTAAACCCGTTTAGTAAATCCCACCGTAAAAGGTTTGGGTAAGAATTTTGTAAAGGCGCATTTACACAGAGCGAATAGGTTCGTCCAAAAATTCGGTCCACATCTGGCGAACCTTTTTCGACGAACTTTTGCCCGAACACTCAAATATTTGCAACGAACATTTGCAGCGAACATTCGGGAAAATTTTCGCAAGATTTTTTGAAAATATATTTTTGAAAGTGGGAATAGATAATATTTTTTTTTCACTTCACTGACCTCAATTCTTGAAATTAAATTGGAACACCAAAAATATTTTTTTTTATTTTTCGATTAAATAGTAAAAGCCGACGCAAAGACAAAAATTATTATTTGCTGGGTGGTAGGTTGTGCGGTTGGTAGATATCTACTAAATTAGTTTGTACCTAATTTTTGCTATGCTTTAACACTTTTTTGGTTTTCTTTAATTAAGTGTAAACTCATCAAACCCTACCACTAAACCACATCACCAAACCCCACCACCACACCCCACCACCAAAACCTCACAAAATGAAATAAAGTAATCTTCATTATTTTTTATCAAGTGCGTCAAATCGTTTTTCCGTCGGAAAGGTTTTAAAATTTAATTTTTATATTACAATTCAGTTCAATGATTTACGGTAAATAATTTTTCTAATTTTTATTTTTTTCCAAATATTTGTTTCAGCATATTTTGTCCGAACACCACGAACCTTTTTACCCGAACCCCGAATCTTTTGGCCCGAACCTTTTGCGCGAATCTTTAAATAAATAATTTGCGCGAATGTTTGTCGGCATTTCGAAAATCAAAGGAATATTCGCCTGTGTAAATGCTACTTAGGAACAAAAAAAAATCACTTGTAATTCAATTAGTGTTTTTATGAAAATAATTTTAACAATTTGTTTTATCTTTTTTAGCTAAAATCCAAGGAAATTAAAATACACTAGAAACCGCATCTAGGCTGAAATGACAGAAATTTAGACTGCGGTTGCCAAGTTTCCATAATTATCCCTCATTTCATCTCCTATAATTACGTAATATTACAATAGGTAGCGTAAAAACAATACATTATTATAATAAACTAGATATAGTGCCAAAAAAGTTCAGTTTAAAATCCATAAGGAAGTTTATTTAACATAATGTTTTGTTTTATCTTCTAGAAACAATTATTGAAATCAGGATTAGGACATTTACTCCCTACAATCTGACAACCCCCACATTTTAAATATTGCTTTAGAACTAATCAGAATGCGACTTTACAATGTTGACATAACTGTTCCTCAACAAGTTGAAAGATTTTCTGTGTTATCGCTTGCTGAGAGACGTAAATCGGTAGAGCTCCATTAAACAGAACTTGCAGGACTTGTAACAAGTGCAGTGGTGGGTGTGATATGTTAAACTGCAACTTATCATTAATTAAAAAAGTGCAATTTATTTAATGTTTTTTTTTCTGCGATTTCTTTTTCTTTCTTTTTTTTTCTCTTTTTTAGACTATTTTTTTATTTATTGTTTTAAATTTCTTTTTTTTTGTATCAATTTATTTAACTCTACATTATATATTTTTTATCTTAAGCTTCCCACTATGTAATTGGGTTTCCTGTTGAGTGGTTGTAAATAAAATAAAATAAAATTTCTTTAGATTTGGTTACTGATTTGGAAAATTTGCCTTCAATATATGTAGTGCGCCTTCTAGTCTTATTTTACGTTATTTGGTAAAATCGAGGGTAAAATATTTAGGTTACGAAACAATTTTTACTGAGCTAGGACATACGAAAACGGAATTTATTCATTTAAATATCTTGTAGTGGATCTCTTCTTCATAACATATAATTTTTTATACCATTTGAATTTTTTTATTTTCGAGTGGGCAGTTTTTAAATAATTGGTGGTGATCTATTATAGTTGCATTGACGTTTTCCAGGATCTGGATATTGATGGTCCATGGCAAGGATCTCGGCAGAAAATGGCTGGGTCCCAGATCGGCATCTTTTTTGGAGCGTAGGGCCACTTATGCATATTTTTAAAAGGGTAAAAGCCATTTCTAACACTGTTCATAATTTAACAGTAGGCCAACACTGAGCCGTAGTAAATTGTTTACTGGGATATCTCAAAAGTAAACACGGGTTGGCTAAACCCTTTCACCACCACGATGCAATCGAAGCATGAAGAACATTTTTTATGAAATTTAAATTTATTTTATTGGTAAATATAGAAATATTTAAAATATGTTGGATGGGTAACAACATCACAAAATTGTTTTTTGCTTTGCTTCTTAAAAACTAGAAGAATTCTTTACTTTTTTGTGTCTCTGAAAAGAAAGAAAGAAATTTAATACACTACAATATCTTTTCGGAAAAGCGTGAAAAGCAATAACACAATGCAATCTAATCTTGCCGGTAAACAAAATAGGTGGCTTTGGTGACAAATTCAGGGTCTGAAAACAATCGCCTGCTGTGGAGGTGACAAGGCCTGCTTTCTAAAAAGCCACTCCGCCATCTGGCGTATTTTATTCTTTTGTTTGTCGATGGAAAATCTGACGTTCAGACAAAGCCTGCTTTGTGGTCGGGTGACTGTAAGATTAATAATAATTTCAAGCATTGCTTTTCTCTATATAAAAGTAAGAAAATTGTAAAGGCCGTCGCCTCAAAAATGTATTATTCCAGAGTTTTTATTATCATTTTATTAGCACACATGTAAAATGAGTCGATTCACAAAAAAATACATTTTTGATTTTGTATTGTTTTATTGTATTTTTTAAAATAAAATACTGCTTGTAAAATAAATTACCTATTAGCTAACTCAACTTTTTTTATTCTTAAATATTAATTAATTTGAACTTAAAGCTGAGGCACTGCCTTACGCAGGGGGGGTAGGGGTCCAGAGCTACTAAAAATCAACTTCTAAAGGTACTAAAGCGATCCCCCCTCAAAAAAATTTTGTGCGTACGCCACTATGCTGATTCTCGCACAAATGTTGTCAAAACCTCTACCCGAATTTCATTAAATGTTGGCAGTACAAAAATCCCCAAAATGTTGACTTTTTTGCGAACCTTCAATAATAAATTTGTAACTTTTTTGTCAATTGGAAAAACGATGTGCCTCTTACAAAAATCGGATAAATAGTTGTCGAGTTATTAAATATTTTCCATAAATCATATAGTAGGATGTGATAAAAAAAAAATCTAGAGTGACTGGGTTGACAATCTGAGCATAAAATATAGGTATCATAATTTATTATTGATATAATAGCAAGCCTTGAATGCAGTTAAGAAGCAAACTAGTTTTTTATTTCTTCGTAACAAATTATTTTTGTCATTTTAGATTGGCTACCATGGCACTCTAGATTCGTGCCGCCAACTAGCATTTACCGTAAAAAGTAAAATCCCCTATGTATCCGTTTTCTGAGGGGCTATTTTTAAAAAATATTCTGAAAATCTTAAACAGCAACTCCCTATTCTGACTTCATATTTGAATTCTCGAGAAAATTATCTTTCCAATGGTACCCCATACCCCATATCATAAATTTTCGAGATATTCAATTCGAGGCTCAATTCAAGTTTTAAGGGCCCATATCTTCGAAACTAAAGCAATTATCTCTATTGTGTTTAATATCGATTTTGAGGGTTTTCTAAGAGCAAATAAAAAATGAAAATGGTTTGATGTTTGTACATTCCATTTTTTTTTCGGTAAGTAGGTGGTAAACCGCAGTTACGGCATATGGTTTGTTTCCCGCACCGCCCATATGACTGGGGACTCCATATGTTGTGACATATGCCTACCCCAGTAAAACAACCACCTCCTGATCGCTCCAATCCGGAACCGCTCTGTTTTGTGTCGTGTTATGTGTATCTGTCTAGTCTGTCAGAGCTCCATCTTCTCGCTTGGTACGCAGGATGGACTCGATGTGGTTGGACACAGCGTTCCAGACCTCCTCGCAGTCCACCATGTGTCCAGCCATGTTGTCTGGTGTTAGTATGCCCGTCACCCTTTCCAGTCTTTGTCTGTCATCGTACCAGTATGCCCAGTCGAAGAAAGTGTGTTCTGCGTTGTCGTAGTAGTAGTAGTAGCTCCGCAGTAGTGACACTGCTGGTTCCGGACCTTCCGCATTTTGAAGAGGTACTCCCTAAAATACCCGTGTCCCGTGAAAAACTGAGTCAGATAGAAGCCAACCTCTCCGTGCTTCCGCTCGGTGTAGATATGCAACGTAAGGAAGGCAGTGCAGTAGAGGGAGTGGGAGGATAAGAGTGGGAGACAGGGTATGGCAGAAACGGCCCACGAAGATATGCAACGTCGGTATGAGTCTGCGTGCCCACTGTCCGTCTGCCATATGTCCAAGTTCTCCGTTCTTTCAGTTGCGTCTACGCGTTGTCTGCCAGCGATGTGGCTCGTATCGTAGACCCTTCTCCGCTCGGCAGCTAACAGGTCAATCGGGATTACTCCCGCTATGATCAGGATGGCCGCCGCGGAGACTGTGCGGTACGAACTAGCGATTCTCATCACTCCTCTCCTCTGAATCGCTCCCATCCTCATCCTGTACTTCCTCACACCCAACGCCTCAGACCAGATCTGCCCCGTACAAGAAAATGAAGTGAGTCGTAGACATGAGGAGGCGTCGTCTACCGGGGCGCGGAACTCACACGTTCGTCATCAATCTGCTGAGGTTGGTTATGACCGCAAATGCTCTGTCGGATACGCCGGGTATGTGCGGCCAGTAGCTTAGCTTGGTATCTAGGGTAACACCTTCGCTGTTGCTCTCGTTCGTTCCTACGCGCATTGGGAGGATAGTAGGTATTCTTTTCTTGGTAATCAACAGAATCTCCGTTTTTTCTAAGGCCAGCTGTAGGCCCTGTTCCTGCATCCATCTATTGACCCTTCCCATTACTTGGTTGAGAGAAAGCTGCGCCAGTTATGTCGTGCGGGCTTCGGTGACCACCCCAACGTCGTCCGCATACCCTACCAGGAAGCAGCCATGTGGCATCTCCAACCTCAGCAGTCCATCGTACATCGCGTTCCAGAAATCCGGGCCGAGAATTGATCCCTGCGCGATGGCCGACGTTATCTCCTTGGTCTTCGTGCCTTCGCTGGTCTCGTACTGGAGCCTACGGTCTCTAAGGTAGTCCCTGATGACCTGCAGTAGGTACTCGGGTACCCAAAACGTAAGCTCCAGCGCGTCCAGCATGTCCAACCATCTAGCTGAGTTGAATGCGTTCTTGACGTCCAGTGTGGTAAAAACAATTATCGGGCGTGGCTTATGGCAAGCCTGCGCGGTCCTCTGCGCAACCTCTACCCCGGTTGTCGGACAGGCCTCCGGCTTCCTGTACCGCAGAGAATATCCGCGGTCTCAGAAACTTCTACATTCTCTTGCCGAAAGTATCCAGCATACTCAGCGGTCGGTAGGCTGATGGTGAGTCCGGGTCACCTTTACCTTTGCTAATAAGTACCAAGCTTGCGGCCTTCCATCGTGTGCTGAAAACTCCCTCAACGCAGACATGAGTTGTGCATTTCGAGGAGAAGCTGTGGTTCTGCCAGTGCCATGAGTTTCACGGCCTCCGTATGTATCCGTCGGGTCCCGGGGCCTTCTTTGTCTTTAAGGACATTATTGCCGCTCCAAGTTCCTCCGCCGTGAACACATTATTATTTCAAGTTTATTGATTTTCACTGATTTTGACTATATTATCCCAAAAATATGAAGTAGAAGGTCAAATTGTCGAACTGTTGTCATTTTTTATTTCCTCGTAAAAAAAACTCAAAATCGATTGTGTACACAATAGAGATATTTTTTTAGTTTCTAAGATATGGTCCTTTAAAAATTAAATTTTTGTCATTTAAAACCAATATCTCGAAAACTAGTAAAGTATCTTTATGATATGGGCCACCATTGAAAAAGAATTTCAGCTAGAATTCAAATATGAAGTCAAAATAGGGAGTTGATATTTAATATTGTTTGAATATTTTCCAAAAAAAGCCCCCCAGAAAAGTGCTACATAACAGATTTTACTTTTTACGGTAAATCGTAGTTGTTGGCTATATATCGAAAACAAAAATCTATGTTTTAAAGATTAAGTATATATTTTTGTTTTTAAAATCGACTCTGGGAGGGGGCTTCGTCATTTAATAAAAATAAACTACCTACCTATTGCAAATATTTAAAAATTAAGTAAGTACTTGATGATTTTTAATGATCGGGTTGGCAGCGTCACGTGGCCCCTAAAAGTGGGGGGCTGAGCTCTTGAACTGAAGGAAGGTGAGGGGGGACGGTTAGACTAAAATACTTATTTTGGCGGATCTAGACTCGATTGCTGATTTTTTCAAAATTAAACTTTAAATACGCCGCAGGCAAAAATTTTGGTTAAATTACACTTAAAAGCTGTTTTTTACGTGTTTGGAATGTTGTTGATAAAAAAATTGTTTAAAATTGAACCGAATTGCGCGACTGGTTAAAATGTTTTAAGAAAATT
Source organism: Oxystoma pomonae (assembly GCA_963921995.1). NCBI lineage: Eukaryota > Metazoa > Arthropoda > Insecta > Coleoptera > Brentidae > Oxystoma > Oxystoma pomonae. Next base: position 34,873,401 of record OY998164.1, read on the forward strand.
GTACTTAAAATGATATTTATGACACGTTTTGAATGCTGTTGATAAAAATGACGTCGTAGTACCGTAGGCAAAATTTTTGGACTCTTAAGGCATTAGTCACAAACCATATTAAAGGGTCCCAAAGTGAAGCGGGAGGGGGGGTATACTGACGTCCTTAACTAAAGAGCAGTAAAAATACATTATTTTCCTATGCTTTTTAGTTAAGGACGGCATTATATCTCATCAAGGCACCCCCGATTAATTTATTCTAGATTAGGTAAACTGGATCCTCTGAGAATGGGGTTAACTCTACCCCCCCTGGCTACGCCCTCCCAAGCAGCAATTTAACGGCATAGCGACGTTGTTAAATGCGACCCGACGTTATGATGCGATGTCGTTTTAGCCAACATGCCGACCCGGATTTACACCAAAATGGTGGATGATTTTTGAGTCCTTACGTCGTTTTGCAGTGACTGTGACACTAGCGCCCTCTGTGTTATTGATTTTTTGGTGGTGTTTCACTACCCAAAAAGTTATTTTTATACACTTTAGAAAATGGCAAACAAAAAACTATAATTTGATAATTACTGTTTATTAAATAGTATTTATATGGCCACTATGGGAGCAAAATTTAAAAACGCAATTCGGTTTACTGTTAAATATGCTTAGAAAAGGAATGAAAAAACACGAGCGCCCTTGATTTGTTTGTGTTTCAACAAAAATGTTTTTTTTAATGTAAAAAAAAAGGATGCTACTAAAGCCCTCCTTTTAGGACTCCCTGGTCAAATAGCTATATCGCCCGGAACATAAAACGTCTGCCACTTCGAACATAAACATCATCACCAAAAATGGCGAATATTATGAAAATCCCAAAAAATATACGTAAATTTACTACAGTCGTCAAACATTCCCAAATAAACCACTTGCCACGAACGTTGGTTACTATCAACCCAACATGCGACTGGAAAACGCTTCAACAATTCCGCCGATGACAGTCCCCATAACCTTACTTTTTATTCGATTTTTCTAAAATAAATGGTCGGTAAACATCGAAATAAAATTTAGTTTTTTCAAATATGGCAGGACACTTCAAAGATCTTACTTCTTGGAAGCAAAAGCAAAAAGTATTTTTAGTGCCAGGGATCGGTCCCATTTCTCAGGCAAGCATATGCCCCGGGATTGATCCCTTCTCTTGAGAGATCGGTCCTTCTCTCGAGATTCAAGAATTAGGCCTCTGACCAGTTGAGCCAGTTATTTAAAATCTAGAGAGAAATAGGGCGATCTGCCGTACACAAGTGCAGCAGAGAAGGAGAATATAATGCCTTTCCATTGAAAACTTTTCTTCTTCACAAGAAAAGGGTACTTAAGTTCGTCAAAACTCCGGCCGGAAAACGTCGCAAGACAGGCCAGAAACGTCGCAAGTTCACGTCACTGGTTTACTAGAAAATGCACCAATGCGTGACAGATCGGCTAAACGTTGGGTAGACGGTAACAATGTCACTGCAGTATTATCTAACGTTAAAGCAACGGAATTTTGTCGTAATATGCAAGACCGTCTGAAGATCACTAATTTCTACACTCAAATTAACGTCCATTTTTTTATCACATTTTATGGTCGTTTTTCGCGAAAAGTATACTATAAAAATAAATAAGTAAATAGTAAAAAAAGTAAAAATAAAAATATGGCCAACACCTCATTTTACAGGAAATTTTATTCTGATTTCAAAAATCAAGTAAAAATAGGTCATTCCATAAGAAAAACACAAACTTAGTGTTATATCTCAAAAACCAGATGCTACAGATAATTTAAATTATTTATACAAAAGCAATTTACCCCAAAAAGAAATGTTTATTAATAAAAAATCATCCTGTCTTTGGCTACGGCTACGGGGGCTTTTTGAAAAGTCTGCATTTTGGGATAGGCCCTATAACTTTTTTATTTATGAAAATATCTTCGTGGTGTTGCATTTTTGTAGGATTTTTAAACTAGAATTTAATTACCAAATCAGATTTCATGAGTCACTTTTAGTTTTTTAGATGTAACACAAAGTGGGTATTTTTCCTATGTGACAACCCAATTTTTTTTATTGAATGCTTTTCTAATTTTGCTCAAAACGATGTGCCTCTTACAAAAATCGGATAAATAGTTGTCGAGTTATTAAATATTTTCCATAAATCATGTAGTAGGATGTGCCACATTATTAAAAAAATCTAGAGTGCCTTGATTGACAATTTGAGCATAAAATATAGGTATAATAACTTTTCATTGATATAATTGTAAGCCTTGAATTCAGTTAAGAAGCAAAATAGTTTTTTATTCTTCATAACAAATTATATTTATCATCTCAGATTGACAACCATGGCACTCCAGATTTTTTTAATAATGTGGCGTGCCGCTTTTATCACAGCCTACCATATGATTTATGAAAAATATTTAATAACTCGACAACTATTTATCTGATTTTCGTAAGAGGCACACCGTTTTGAAAGAAATTAAAAAAGCATTCAAAATATTTTAAAAAAATTGGGGGTGTTTCATAAGAAAAATACCAACTTTTTGTTATATCTCAAAAACTAAAAGTGACTCATGAAATCTGATTTGGTAATTAAATTCTAGTTCAAAAACTCTACAAAAATGCACTTAACAACACGAAGCCATTTTCATAAACATAAAAGATATAGAGCCTACCACAAAATGCAGACTTTTCATAGCTCGAAAACGGGATGACATATTGAAATGCAGTTTTTACCAAAACCATCGAATTTTGGACACCCTATACATATGAAACAACAACACAGATTTGCGTCAATACAAATAACAAAAGTAACCTCGAGGTTACAAATCACGCATGAATTTGTTAACTAAAGTCCGAGTGCGCCCTACTATCTCCAAAGCCAAAAGAGGCAGAGAAGTTAAATTTCACATAATTGATGGTTTACAAAATGGTAGTTTTCACAACTAGTGGCTAAAATAGTGCTTTTTTACAAGCGTTGGTTTAAATAACGAGCGCAGTGAAGTAACTAAAAACGCCAGTAAAAAAAAGCGCAGTTTAGCCGCGAGTTGTTAACACTTTTTTTTTAATCAAAAAATCAAAAAATCCAAGAAGAACAGGAAAATACTTTTAAAAATCTCGAACGAAGAGCACTTCTCGCAACACACCATCTTTACACTATAAATCAAGGCGGCTGGTAAATGAAATAGAAATCGTTTCCATAGCGATGACAGTTTGATATTTTGACAATGTTTTCAAACGATTTTTTCGTAAATACTTGGTGAAAACTGGCGGAAATGGCTTAATTTTTAGGCAAGAATAATTTTTGCATCCGTGATCAACAAAAAAGTTTTTTTACATCGATAACCAAAAAAGCCATGCTTTAGTTATCTACAAATAGTTACTAAAATCATGTTTTTGATAAAGGTATAAAAAAAAAAGTATTTTCCCGCCAGTCAGAGTCGGTGATTCTTTGTCTAAATCGTATTTAAAAAAATTTGTCATTTTATTTAAAAACCGTTTGAGAAGAAGGAAAAACTCTTATTCAAATTTTTTTAAATATACAGGGTGTCTCATTTAAAAAAAGTATTTTCTCCGCCCCTCTTAATGACTAGCGGCACGATTGGCATCCAAAAAGATACTTTTTTGTAAACCTAGATGTTTTTCCTCACTATCACTTATATTGTATAAAATTTGACTCCTCTGCTTTTTTCGGTTCTGGAGATATTGGACGGACAGGGAATTTTTGAACACCCTATACAGGTACTTAAGTAGATAGTATTTTAATTAAAATTAAAGATAATTGTTGTTAAATAAATGATATTTTAAATCTTTACTTACAACAACAGGGATGTAATATATTTTTTTTTTGCTCTGAACTAATTTTAAAACGCCTTTTTTAATGAAGGCTATTTGCATCGCTTTATTATTACGCAAAAAATCTTTCGCAAATTGGAACGGACTGATTGTCTGTGTACCGAGCTTTTGTGAACTAATTACAATCGAGTTAACACTTTTTTTGTATTCGCTTCAAAATGCAAAACTTCAAGTCTAAAATCTTGACAGAAATATCAAAATAAAGAAATAACAAGAAAGTATTCATTTAATGGCAAAATAAAATAAATCGGACGAAAGGATTTCCGAATAGCCAGTTAAAACCCCAGTTCCTCGGTAGCTCAATTGGTAGAGCATTAGACTGGTATTCTAGAGGTTCCGGGTTCAAATCCTGGTCGAGGAAAAATTTTTGTCCGATTTATTCCCTCACCCTTTGCCCTCTACGCCACAAATCTTTTCTGTAAATTTATTAGGGCGCTAAATTTTCCCTCCATTTAATAAAAGTAAGGTTTAGGGTACAGTTTAGCTGCTTTGCCTATGATGTACCTATTCCTTGTTGTATACATTGCTTTAAGAGAAGAGATTCTTTTTTGATGTTAGGAACCTTAGCTCAGGAAATGTCGAAGTGACGTTTAAAATCGGTCATGTGATATTCATACTTTTTAGAGTTAAATAAACATCAGAAGTGGCTGTACGTTGAATGGAAGGCACATTTTGTAAAAATTAAGATACGGCTCGGAGTACTTTTTTGATTTTTTGCCGAATAAGCTAAAGTTTCTTTCTAAGGACACAGATTCAAATGTTTGAATATTACAAAATATTTATTTTTTTTTTATTTTTATTTTTTTATTTTATTTATTTTTATTTATTGTTATTTTTATTTCATTATTTTTATTTTTGTTTTATTTTTATTTATATATTTATTTTTATTTCTTTATTTATTTTTATTTATTTTTGATTGTGGCTGAACGAATACTTCTCTGCCAATAAAGAATATTTTAAAAAACAACAGAGTGAATCTCGTGTCCGCAAATAAAAATTAAAGTAACACTCGTGGCATATCGGACAAAGCGTTAGTGTTTCTCACTTCATTACGACCAGGCCTCCAATGTCTAATGGAGAATCCAGACACCTACAGACCTGTTTCATCCTTATTAGGAATCAGCAGAGAGTCATAGGATTGTACCTGGCAGTTGAAGCTCTGTCGGTGTCTGGATTCTCCATTAGACATTGGAGGCCTGGTCTTAATGAAGTGAGAAACAAAAACTTTACTTTAAAGAATATTTTGTTATCCTAAATCGCATCAACTGTATTTCATGAAACATTTACTTATTCTTGAATCTCAAGTAAATGAACGATCCCTGAAGAGAAAGAATCGATATCGGGGAATTATCCTCCGCCTTTTTCTTGAAAATTATTTAAAAATTTATGTAAGAAATTATATTCTTTACGGGCATACGTGTCTGCGACATGAGCCCATATAACTATAACGGCCCAAGTGTCGTAAAATGTATAACAATAATAACTTTGAGAAAGAAAGAAAATAATGTAAATATCAGGGTTGGCTCTGGGCAAGGCCAAATGTAAAAAATCTACTGCGCATTCCTGACGCAGTCTGCTCGCGCCCGGAAGAGTTTTAGACTCTGTATATTTTCCAGGTTAACTTGATTAGAAGAGTTATTATCGCTACGGCTTTTTTTAGGGATATGCAATGGCAGGGTCGTTATAGTATTTTATGCACTTCAGGGATTAAATAGGTATTTTTAATCCCTCTTTTAGGGACTAAAGTGGCACTTTTAATCCCTAAGGGATTCAAAGAAAATTTAATCCATGAGGTACTAAAAATAAATTTAATCCCTCAGGGATTAAAAAAAACTAATCCCTGGAAAATTATAATTAAATTTATGGCAGCACTTGCAATTGGTCAAGGTTTCATTCTTAGCACCCTTTCTTGTAGTGGACGAACCATTTGGCGTAGAAATAACGTAATTTTAACAAAGGTATTTTCCTAAAGTGCATAAAATAGTATATAAACCTCGGGACTAAAGTGACGTTTAATCCCTTAGCGAATTGTAGCCCTCCCTACGATCGGGCTACAAACCTTTTGCCACGGGATTAAATGTGGCACTTTAGTCCCTAGGCTTATAATGTGCTATTATAGTTATACAGGGTTCCTAAGATTTTCCTTAGGGATAGGATTTCAATAAATCAAACAGAAATGGCATAGAAAGTTCTGCGCGCACAAAAGAAACAGGTATATTGAGCAATGGTGCCAGTTTGTTATTATCTCCGGACTGCTTTCATAAGAAAAAATTGTCGCCACTCTTCTTTCATTGTGAGCATAAATCATAGTTGCAATAATAACCGTTGACAAGATGTCTGCAAATTCCGCTAGATGGCGGCCACACCATGAGATGATCGAGGAAAAACTAATTAAAAATTAGATGTTTTCAGGTCCAAACCACAGCTTTTTCTTGCTTATAGGAGGCGTCCAGTATTTACGATACTGAGCGATAAACTCGTGAGGTTGTTAACATTAGAAATAAATATCTTCGCTTTTAATTAAATTTCTTTCCATTCTGTTCTACTAGTGACATCTATCCGGAAACGGCCAAACCATGCCGCTAGCACTAGCAGCCAAAGAAATCAATAAACGGCGCTGTTTTTCCTGCAGAGTTTTTGCTTGCGATATTATTGATTTTAAATTAAGTTGGCCCTACACTACATTTGATATTTTCGAGGTGTTTTATGACATGATCTCGAAACATGTAGCGAACCAATTCTTCAAAACTAGCGGGAGAGTAAAAGCGAAAAATAAGGGGCTGCCAATATTTGTAACACCCAAAAAGGGGTGAAAAGATTTATTTTGCTCTGTTTCTTTACAAAAAACGTTTTTTTTACGAAAAAGTTGAGCTCTGCCACTTTTTTTATTTTTTTCTTCAACTTTCTCGAAATTTTCGTCATACCGTAGAAACAAATTATTTCCCCCATGGTCATACTCTACCTTTATTCGAAAAAATTTAGAATCAAAGACGGGATCAGTTTTCCTAAAACGGGAGATCTTGGTTTCGAGTGAGAAGATAAAGGGCGCCGCAGGCAAAAATTTTTCAATTAATTTAGCCGAACGCAAAAATGTTAGAAAAACAAAGCACGAAATAAAACTGGCGCCGCTTACAATTTTTTTGAAAAAATTACTTCATTTCGGGAACGCAAAGAAATAGGTCTAAAGAGTATAATTTTTAAGAAAAAAATATCATGTTTCTCGCCCTCCTTTACGTAGCGTAGGGGGAGGGGGGTTTTCGACAGCGTTTGCATTTGTGTGAAACTAAGAAAATTTGGAATGAAAATAAGTGAAAAGTTTTTTTTTGGGGGGGGGGTGTAGTGGTCTTGAAATCGTTACGTAATATTAGGGGAGTGGCGTGCCAAACCGTTACAAAACATTACATAGGGAGGGGGTCAAAAATTGGTAAAATCAACGTTACGTAATTTGTGCACGGCCCCACATCTGACTGTTCCTCCTTTTTGATTTCGAATCAAAGTGCAAAACCCGGGTTGGACGTTCGAAGGCGTCAACCCGTCCTATTTGCTTGATAAAGTTTCTACGGAAATATCTCAGTCGATTTCTCCGGCCGTGTATGAACGCTTTAGGTTAGGAATTTGCATGTATCTCAGTCACCAGCCTGTAAACAGTGCGTAAGGACAGTGGTTACAAAATTAAAAGCCGAAAAATATTTTTTTTTACGATATCTTTCATCAGTTTGGTATTAAAGTCGAGCAAAAACAATTTTTATGCCAGTCCTAAAGGTATGAAAATGGAGAACATTAGAAAACAACAACCTGGAATGGATTTACTACGTGCAAGATGTAGTGACAACATCGCCCCATGCCCATCCTTTTCTACCTAATGTGCTTTTCCGTTTGTCTGCGTCTTATACACGGCTGCTTGGCCCCCTAAGGATTTGCTTAGGAACCCTGTATGAATGAACCCGATTTGCGTCTTTGATAGAATTGTTTAAGTGGTCATCGCTCAAAAATTAAACGATCAAAAATTAAACGCTCAAAAACTAAACGAGCTGTCTTCGCTGTGAGATCATTTACACAAATCTTGTCGTTCCCTGCTTAAAAATTAAGGCCGTGGTGGGATAAGTATAGAAAAAATACATGTTATCTGTCTATGTTATTTTTAATTATCATCCCTTTATTATTAATTATTTACTACGTTTATTTCGACGATCCGAGTCGGATTGAAACTCAAGCCGCTTGAAATTGTAATCCCTAATCTTGAGCGTTTATATCGCAGGATTAAAAGTTAAATCCGCAATCTTGAGTGTTTACCTGAATATTGGATTGAAACATTGCGCATGCGCAATTTTGATGTTTTTCTAACCTTAAAATATTGTTTGTTGTCATTTTGTAAAAAAAATTAAATTCAAATCAAGAGAAAAAAGAAGCACTAGGACAAAGGAGGAAATCTTAAATAAATCTTTAAAAAAAAGATACCATAACTAACAATTTCTCGGGTGGAAAGTTTTTTCTTCTTCTTGAAAAATTTCGGGCCCCAAAGCAAGAGTCAAGATCGACGGCAAGGTTAGTCCGTCAAGCGCGTTTTCGGCAGATTGACCTGACTTGACTCAATCCAATCCAAAAAATTTCAGGATTGGATCGAAACAAAATAAGCAAAAATACGCTTAGCTCTGTATCAATTTTAAATTGTACTCCCTACCCTACCTATCTGGGGGTCTATTCTTGAATCGAGAGAAAATTTGCTGCCAGGGAGTGGTGAAACTCACTGGCTACTATGCATCTCATTGGTCCAAAACTTCGGTATAAATCGGTTTCTCTCACTTTTGCCCGATATTGATTGAAAGTAATTCTATTGGTCTTGACTAAGAGAATTAATTTTGATCAGTATCGGGCAAAAGTGAGAGAAACCGATTTAAACCGAAGATTTGGACCAATGGGATGCATAGTAGCGAGAGAATTTGAGTCCCTGGGAGCAAATTTTCTCTCGATTCAAGAATAGCCCCACAGACGTAAATCCGAAAAAAACTCTCTTTACCAAAAAATAATTTTACCACAATCATAAATATATATGATATGATAAACGGGGGGCAAAACCGAGTAGGGCATTTAACTTGCCAGTTCACCAAATATTTTATGGCGTCAGCATTGTACCATTCTGTGCGTCTATTCTTGAATCGAGAGAAAATTTGCTCCCAGGGAGTATCATTCTCTCGCTACTATGAAATACTATGAAAAATTAAAATTGAATGAAACATTGGTCCAAATCTTGGGTTTTAATCGGTTTCTCCCACTTTTGCCAGATATTGATCGAAAGTAATTCTGTTGGTCCCCAATGAGCATTTTCAGAAACTTCTGGTGACAGATATTTATATAAAAATTATAAAGAGGGTTCCATTAATACCCTAGGGTATTTAGAAGTTTTCTACAAGAATTGAGTTTGTATATTTGTTTTATTAAAGGCTCTAAATTGATGGTACCCTAAAGTAACATAAAACTGGCGTTAACAATATTTCCACGGACATCTTTATAAAAATTAAAGTCATCGGTAACAAATGTTATATAAATTAATGTTAACAATGTTTCCACTAACATATTTATAAAAATATAATTCATCAGTGACAAAAGTTATATAAATTGGTGTTTGAAATCTTTCTGTCAACCCACCTATAAAACCGTAAGTAACTATCAATTAAAGATATATATATAATAGATTTGTTTTTAAAATGTTGCTATCAACCCACTTATAAAACTTAATTAACCAACAACAAATTTATATAAGATAAGATTGAAAATATTTCGAGAGACACTTATAAAAACTTGGGAACTCAGACACAATAGTTATATAAATTGGTGTCTGTAATATTCTTATGAACTCATTCATAAACCTTTTTTTCCCATAAGGTTTTTTCTATAATGTTGTTTTAAATTTCTTTATATAGTGATTATAAATAATAAAAAAAAAACAATTTTAATTTATTTTGGCAATTATAATAACAAAACAAACAAGATTTTTTAAGGTTAATTTTGTGACATCAAAAGGCGCGTCTTTGCGACATCAAAAGGAGCGTTTTTGCGACATCAAAAGGCGCGTTTTTGCGAGATACCATACCATTATTATCTTGTTTTAATTACATCAATCTGAGAGCGACAAGAGATCCAAATCTTCTTGAGATAGTTGCCGATGACAGATATCGGGATCGAATGCATTTTCGACCCCGCAATCTAACTTGAGATAGTTACCTCTGACAGTTATGCGGGCTTGAAGTGTGTGTTTCCTGGTATGTGTAGTATGCTGGATCTCTCGAGGTATGCATTTAGGAAAAGAGAACAATGGTAACTATGTTAAGCTCGCAGAAACGGACCATCAGTGTTCAATACTGCGCCATCTGCAGCGCTTTGTTCCAAGTAGCATCATTTTTTAAATGGGTCATAAAATAGTGTTGACGAGGTAAACAGTGGTATAGTTGTATTGTTTTTTTTTATAGAATTGTCGGAAATTTTCGCCATTTTGGATTACAAAAATAGGTTTTTGGCCTAAATAAAAACGTTATTTATGGGGTTTCAACATGCGTTTCAATCGAAATATTGCTTGTTGGGGTTAAGAACAACATACAAAATTCAATATTTGCTCCAGAAAGAAAAAACGCGTATGAAAAAAATAACTGATTTTAGTATTTTTGGAGCCCATGAAATTTACGTGAGTGTATTCGAAAACTATACAGTACACACGGGACCGCAGCTGATTTTCAGAGTAGGATGACTTTAAAAACAGCTTTTATTTTACTATAGTATATAAATATTCATATTCCTGCTTCAGCTTATCTCACTTTCATTTTTATTTATTTTAGAAGGTTGCTAAACACCATTTTATAAATTGTTTTATTGTAAAAAGAAAAAGAATAATACATAACAAGCAAAGGGAAGAAAGATGGAAAATTTATATTTCTAAATCCATAAAAACCTTTAATTTGTTATGTAGTGTTGTTAGAACAGTTGTAAAGCCTTTTTATAATAATCTTTATACTTGAGGGCTCATAAGGAAGTTTTATAAAATCTGTATGTTGTTTTTCTATCCATTACTATGTACCACAAATTTTTATAAGCTGGTGTTGAACAGTTGTTTTTCAAGTCTTTTTTACTCATTTAAGAGATATATTAGAGTTATAAAATTACTTAATTAAATAATTAAATTATTAATTACACTAAATAATATAACTTTTGGTTATTTTATGAAGGTTTTATATTATTCGCTGTAACTTTTATATAGACAAAAATGCTCATTGGGCCTTTACAAGAATAGACGCACAGGAGTTATTCGGCAAATCAAAAAAGCAGAGCCAGATCTTAAATTTTTTTGATTTTTTTTTCTATTTAGGATGTCATATATGACAAAAAGTTTTAAAGGTACAAAAAACCTTCTGAGGATATGAAAGTTTGTAATTAGTTAAGGATACTTATGGATGCAAAATTTTTTGATGATATCTGTGTCTCCTAAAGAAATAGAAGGGTTAAAAAAATGGGGTTAAGCCTGCGCAACAGGACCAACAACAATCTATTTGCAATTGCACCGACAAAAAAATAGTTGGTTGGCTTATTTCCGAATTACACTGTTTATATTGGAACGTAAATAAAATTAAGAATAATTTAAAAGGTGAATTCTATTCGAACTTCGTTTGCATGTGACCAAGGGTCTGTCTGCTTATTTACTTATTTGATTTAAACGTAAACGGTATTTTTTACTGGTACAATAGCATATTAAATTTCTATTTTCTTTTCCAAACCAAAAAGTGTATTATTTTTAAAAGAAACAAGCTTGTGAAGGCTTAAAAAACTGAATAAAACAATATTTCTCTAAAAATATACCTTAGAATTTGAAAATAATTAGTCTTTAAAAGCCATTCCTTTTTACGAAGAGCCTGTTGTTCACTGTGTACTTCTTTGCTATAGATCATGGTGAATGCGCTGGTAAAAATACCTTCCTTTTATTTAGGTTGAACCACAGACCTAAGTGTAGGTCTACTATCAGGTAGGACTGAACAAAACAGCTCAGTGAAATGCAAGTTGTAAAGATTAGGAATTTCAAGAAATATTTCGCAAATTATCTCAGCACTCGAGCACATTCGCGTTTATCGTCAATTTGCTATGATTCGAGATATTATCTATGATAAGATTAATATTACATAGTGACTTTTAAAATATGTGTTAAAAAAGGACTAAGGAGACTTTCTTGTCTACTTACAAGAAACTAGTTGTATGTTTTTAAGTTCCTGTCACCTCAAATCTACTCATGTAGGGCTTGAGGACTCCTTATATTTCCTAAAAATAACAAAAGCAAGTTTATCACAAACCAAATAATATTGATTGCACTACCTTTGTCGTCAGTTGCGGAGTGGGGGTAATTGCCCCCCCCCTCTAATGGAATTACATTTTTCACAAAAACATTTAAAAAATCAAGAATTCTCTAACAAAATTGAAAAAAAATTTTGCCTGTGGCGCTATAAAACCATGAATTTTTACGACTTTGTGTCGAAAATGCCATTCTTCGTGCAATATTCTCAAAAATTTTTGTCTTCACCAAAAATCTGATTACCCCCCTAAATTTGGGGCCAGGTCCGCACTTGAAAATATTAGATATAATAATAAAGGAGATTTATATTGGTTTTAAAGAAGTAAACAAACATCAATCTTACGAGAGATATTTTTCAAGGATCCACACGTTAGTTACACGGGAGTAATCTGTACCTTATATATACCTGTCATTACTCTTAAAGGCATTTTAGAATTGGACTTTGTTGGCGAAAACTAGAGATTTGTTTTGGCACTAGATTGTTTTTAAAAATAATATACCAATAACATTTCATATAGAAAGTTGCCAGTTCGCGAAAATGCTTTCCAAAAAAAAAGTGAAATTAAAGTCTAGCCAACTCCTACTACTACTACAACTATTTTAAAAATAATTTATTATTTTTTTAGTTTGAAAAAGTTGCTGGCTTCAAAATGTTTTCATTAAAAACAAAATTATATAGATAGAGTAACCATTTTTTTTGTTTTGCCCCCCCTGCATATTTATAAATAAAAAAATTAACCAGATAACATACAATTCCATGTTTTGAGTTTTACATGGGCTCTGCATGGGTTTTTGCATGGGATTGGCAATAAGGAAGGTACAGATGATACCCTAAGAAAAAAATCAATTCTCTTGACAAAACTGAAACCTTTTGTGGGTCATATGTAAAATATTTCATGTATAATTCGCTCAAATATACACATTTTTTAATTGTCTTATTGAAAAATTTTTAATTGTTTTACTTGCAAGATGGTTTCGTCCAATGCGAGGTGTAATGGTTTTAATCTGAGTTGACTCCTAACTAAAAAAATTATTATATTAAAGCGATTTAAAAATATATTTGGTTAAAAGTATAGTCGAAATTTAGTTCAAATACTGGTTTCATAAAAATCGTAGGGCGTCTGTGGGATTTGTTATCCTTGAAAAAATAATTATCATGAAAAAAAATCTTGTGATATGAGCTTTTTTACCTACTAGGTATCAGGGTTTTTAGAAATGTGAGTTTTTTGCGGCACTGGTCTAGTTATTTAGAAATCCATAAAATACATGGGTAACCTACCTAATAAAAAAAAGCTTATATCTTGTTTCACAAAAACCTCTCTTAACAGCAATTTTTGACAAATCAGTTTTCAGATCACTTTTGGAATTAGATAACTGCGAATAAATTTTACATTTCAATAATTTTTTTTTACCTGTTTCTGGGGATACCAGCTAAAAGTCTTGTTATAACTTAGCCTTTTAAGAGGGTTGGATTGGGCTGAGTCTATCTTCTACTTGGTAGGTACTAATCTAAAAAAAAACAAATTATTGTAAGATAATAACAGATACAACAAAAACTGTTTAAGAGGAGTTTGCTATAGATTTTGCCAATTAAATAAATAAAAGTGTATACTTTTTAGGAAAAAAAAATCCCTGACTTTTCCTGATCATTTGGATAAAAATTCCTGACAAACATTTTTAAGAAGGCCATAAAACAAAATATTTGCAATAAATTGTAATAAGTCAAATACTAGCACCACAGGCAATTAAAAAAAATTATGTGTATAAATTAAATAGAAAGTAACCCAGGAAACGGAAATTTTTTTTTTATTTAAGAAACAAGGGAAGTAATTTTTTTATGAGGCCTACCAAAAATTTTTTTGACATTGATCAAAGTTAGAAAATTGGCTTCCTTGTAGGGGGCGATTACATAAGCTATAATAAGCCCAAAAAACAAATATATTTATAGCTAGATAATAAGTATATTAAAACCGAGATTAAAGTTAATTATCAAGTTATACCTTAAAAATGTGTTTATACATTATAAAGTTGAGAATAAGCCTGCCTTTAGTTTTAAAATAATATTCATTACAATTATAAAAAGTGTGTAAACACTGAAAAAGTCCACCTTTTTTAATCAAAAAACGATACCATAATTATTTATTAAAGACCCTTAAAACCTTACCTCTCTTAGGTAAAGCTCACTTCAAAACGAAAAAAAATAGTAGATTTTTAACCCCAAGTCTCAAACTACTATTAAAACTAATGATTTACTTACCTCTTTAACTGAAGTAAACTCCAAAATCCAAAATAAGAAACTGTGAAAACTCAACACAACGCGGAGGTCAATCTACAAAATAAATATGGCTGCCAAGTTGACGGAAGCGTGACGTTCGCTGTAACAATTGAATGGGTATATTCAAAAATATAATTTTTTGCTACGGGTCTGTCAAGATCGCAGTACCGTTTGGTTTTGAAAGTTGCCACCACTGAGCAGGCTAGCAATTGTTTTGGCGGTCGTCTTTTGCGATAGAATTAGTGTGACCAGATTTTAGACAACTCTTCAATAAAAGTTTAACCTTACCGATATTTTCTTTAAAAACACAAAATGGCGCCCCAAAATTGAGCGCTGATTGGTTGAAACTTTATGCGTTATACGGTGCAGTGCAAGTCTTTGTGTCATCAGCTTTAAATTTTTCACTGGTTAATTTATAAGTGAGAGGTTCCAATTTTTAGAAGGTCTCTGATTTGGAAGCTCCGTGTAATTAGGGTGGGTCCCTATAAAAACCCCAAAACCAAAACGATAATAACTTGATAGAAAGCTAATAATGCCGAACCACAAAATTCAATAATCCCTATCTGGCCAAAAATAATTTGAATTGATAGCCATGAATTTAATTGCTACGTTGCCAGGCCTACGGCAGAGAAGTGTCAAAGTTAGTTGTGATATTGTATTAATTTACCCCCTTTACATTCTTCAACCACCCCCTACCCCGAAATTTTTTCATAATATTGTATTGTTATCGGACCTATATTACAAAAATGAGTTTTGAGTGTGAGATTGAGATTTGATAGACAGTTAGACAGCCGGAAAACTGTGAAGTTAAATAAAATCGATTAATAAAAAAAATCCCGGTGTCATCTTCCAAATAGAGAAACTTGTCAACGTCACAATCCAGGGCCTACGGCGCTCTAGAGATTTAAATTTCACGCATGCCCAAAAGCGATTCGGCTGGATTGTTGTTCTGCTCATTTAAGGTTCGGGCATATTATTGTCTATCAATTTGTGGGTCGAGTATTTTTCGTTCCTAGACAATTATTTTAGATACTTGTAATTCTGATAATTTAAGGTTCGAGAAAATTATAATCGATTAAATTATATTCGTGTCTTTTAAGGATTGGGTAAATTAAAATTCTATAAAATTATATTCGTATCCATTATTTTCTGGCTGTTTTACCTTCGTTCATATTTCGTTTCGGACGTTGTATTTTCGGTTCAATTTTGTTTCGGTTTTTGTAAATTCGACTTTTTTGTGAGTGACTTGCGCTGCAGCATGCTAAGACCCTCCAGGCACAAATTTTAAGCTTTCTGAATGAAGCTTAACTTCAAACGCGAATTTTTTCACAACATAATTGTCATATTTTTTGCAAAAAAGAAAATAGCACCAAAATATATTTTAACATATGTTTTAATCAATTTAGTTTTAGAATACAGTTCTGTATCTATCTATACTTGTAGCAAAGCGATGGCAAAATTGCCCCGAATAAAAAGTTAATTCTTAAGTCCACAAAAAGATTGTATTCCTTTTATAAAATTTTTAATTAATCCAGCATGCATTATTCATTTAATTATAAAGTTGTTTACAAGGCAAAAACGAAATAAAAGAACTCTTATTCTGTTAGGGTTTAAGTGATTTAGTTTTTCAAGAAGCAACGAGTTTGGGGCGGCATTATAATAAGTTTTTGGTTTAGTGCAAGTAATTTATTTCTAAAAGTTAGGTGGAGCAAGTTTCTGGCTTTTTGGTTTATATGCAGCGTGTTCTGTAAAGGTTTCGGATATATTTTAACAGGAGATTTGCATAAATTAAATATTCATTTAATTTAATAAACTTATTATTAATACAGTAAAATTGTCATCTGAGGTCGACAAAAATCCGGGGTGGCTGAGTTTTTGGTATGTTCTTTCGGAGGGTCTAAAAGTAAATCTTCCAAGTTTGTGTTTCCCCCACTCCTCGGGAACCATCTGCGATTTTGAAAAATCTTTGGAACCGATTTTTCCTCATTTCTATTGGTCGGAGCCGAAAAAGTCTAAGAACAAAAATATTTGGCAAAAAATTTGCAACATTTTTGTACAAGTGCTCAACTTTTTGTGGTTAGTTTCCAAAAAGATAGATAAAAACCTTTTGTAAAAAAGTTGTATATTTCGAAAAAATCCTATAAATATTATTTATAAGTCGCGTGTGGTGGATTATATATTATTATTTATAGTAAGAGCAGTGCAAATGAGGTATCAAATTAAAGCTTCTGATGTAAGCTACACAAATGACCCAGTCTGTCGACATGAAAATTGCCGAAAGTATCTGACAAACTGACATTTATTCGGGTACCGATAGTCGAGGCTTTTTGGTGGTAGTACAGTAAAATTTTTATTTGAAGTCGAAAGAAAACGGGACAGACTAAGTTTTTTGTATATTCTTTGGGGGTCTGAAAGTAAAATTCCCAAGATTGTGTTTTCCGTTATTTTGAAAAACTTTGGAACCGATTTTCTCCATTTCTGTGGGTCGGAGGTAAAAAAGTGTGGAATAAAAATCTTTGGCATAAAATTTGCAATATTTTTGTTACAGGTTTAACTCTTTGTAGTTAGTTTTTAAAAAGATAGAGGGTGTTGAAGTTACGAAAAATCAATTTAATGACTAAATATCAGTCTGTCAGATACTTTCCGCAATTTACTTTTGGCGACAGACCGGGTCGCTTGTCTAGCACACGTCGCAAGCTTTAATTTTATAACTCATTTTTACTGCTCTTACTACAAATAATAATATATAAATATATAAAATAAAATATATACATATTTTTATGGGATTTTTCCGAGATCTACAACTTTTTCATTTAAAGTTTTTTTTTTAAATCACTTTTTGTTGGTCAAAATACTTTAAAACTGATTTTTTTGTCGGAGCCATCTAACTTTTTGGAAACTAACTAAGTATAATAACTTGAAACTTTGTTGGATGGGATCAAATAAACAGAAACCAGGTTTCCTTCCAATGTCGACGTTTCGACTGGTTTATTGAGTCATCCTTAGAACACTAAAAATAATGATGTACAATAGTACCGGGTTTGTATCTACCTAAGTATCTTCTTTTTATAACCATTTTTATAATATATATATATGTATATATATATATATATTTAGAAAGTAGGTAAGTTTTGCTCTTTTGGTAAGTTTGAATTAATTGTGCATTCTGTTCTTAAAATTTTGTCAATTACTTTTTTTGGATAGTTATTTTTCGGAAGGTAAGATGTGATGCGTGCTAAGTTTTTTTGGTGATATTTTGGGTGTGAAAGGCTTAGGGCTCGGTGTTTTAGATTTTTAATGATATTTTGTTTTTGTGTGAAAGAATACTCTGACTGAAAATTGAGAAAACATTCTGAACACGAAGGTTTATGGTACCAGTCGGTTATTAAAGTATTTTCGATGGTTCTTTCGACTAAAACATCTAAAAATGAAATGCTATTATTATTTTCAAGTTCAACTGTAAATTTTAGTTTAGGGTGAAAGCTGTTAAAGATATTTTGTATATTTTCAACTTGGTTTTTAGGCACACAAGTTACAATGTTGTCAACATATCTTTTAAAAAACGGCAATTCGAAGGGTAATTTTTGTATACATGTCTTTTGCAGTTCCGACATGACGATATCTGAGCAAACAGGTGATAAGCAATTTCCCATACCCAAACCATAGATTTGTTTATAGAAGTTTCCTTCAAAATTAAAGTAACTATTTTCAAAATTAAAATCAAATAGCTCTAGAAATTCTGTTAGAGAGAGAGAGCAATTTAATTGCTTGCATCATTTTAACTTTAATAACACAGAAGTTTTATCATACTAACCGAATTACAAAAAACGGCTAACAAAAGAAATTATTGAAATTAGAAAACACAAACATAATATCAATAAGAAAAAGGACATAGAAAACTTTAATACTTACTATTTTAATCTACTAAATCGACTATAAAAATAGATATATTTTTGTCTCATTTCACCCCATTTTTTAATAAAAAGTATTCAAATTAATATTTTCTTCGTCTCAATTGTCAAAGAGGCCCTTTTTTGGTTTGTTTTGGTTTTGTTGTTTGTTGTTTCTTTTGTTTTTTTTTCTCTCAAGTAGGTACCAGATAAGGTGACTCGACAAAAAAAATTTTAACACATTTTATTTATATTAATTTTAACACGGCAATAACCTACATAAGGTATACACCATCTAATCTGTCATATATAAAAAAACCAAAAACGTAATATTACTATTTTAGAATGTTTTTAAATGTAGTGTCCTTTTGTGTAGTTTTAGTTATATCAGAGGAAACTAAATAATTTTCAGTAAGTACCCCAACGTAAATTATCATCTTTATTACATAGGTACTGTTCAAATTATATAAAAAAAAACAAAAAAACACATTATGTCATTTCTTACTTATAAATAACTTACCTACTTTCTATATATATATTATAAAAATTGTTATAAAAAGAAGATACTTAGGTAGATACAAACCCGGTACTATTGTACATCATTATTTTTAAGTGTCCTGAGGATGACTCAATAAACGAGTCGAAACGTCGACATTGGAAGGAAATCTGGTTTCTGTTTATTTGATCCCATCCAACAAAATTTCAAGTTAAATTTAATTTTGGGTCACAAAATTGGTCAATAAGTATAATAACCTTGAGTGTCTTTCACTTAACCAAAAAGCAGCCGAAAAAAATGCGACAGATACAACAAACACCATTTTCAAAATTTTCAATAATTGTGAATGAAATATTGCCAGTAACTATCAAAACAAATAATTCTCCAAAAATTAGAAAATACAGTATATATCAATTGAGTGACTATAGGAAGTCGCATTTCATTCACCGGTAAACGGAAAAAAAAAACGGAAAATAAATTATTTTGGGTTATATTAGGTGAGTCTAGCTTGAGCTTGGTTGGGTTTGGGTTAGGTATAATAATTTTTACAAAGGAGTTTTCTCCGGTGGATTTTCCGTTTTTTTTTCCTTGATTCCACTCCCTGGATACTAGTTTTTGTGTTACTGATTTGTATTTTTACAAAAAAAAAATATCTCTTTGCAACTTAAACATCTGTGGCTTATTATTTTATATTCCTATAACAAAAAGTCCCCCCCTGTTGTAGAATTTCTGTGTGCGCCACTGATTTAACAGCTGTTCAATTAAGGTTATGTATGTTTAGTTTACTTTATTTGACTGTTTATATATTAATAAATAGGTTTACAGCAAGTCATTAATAGAGAAAAAAAAATTAAACACATAAATCTTAAAAAGTACAAGAAATAATTATTAATCGTTAAAAAAACACTTAAATGTAAATTGCATAACATAACATAAAAACATAATTACCATAAAGCACACTTTATATATATATAAAAAATAGAACGCACAGAATCAAACAACTAGAGCGTAGGTATTTTATTTCTATATTCATTAATTGAATAAAAACAATGTTCTTGAAACATAGTTTTGAGTTTTGCTTTAAATTTATTAAATTAATTACATAGAATCAGATCCAGAGAATTCTTTTAAGATTTGTCTAGTCTAAAATTTTTAGTCACGAAATTTTTAGAAAATCGTGTGTTATAGCTCTGGATTTCAGCATGCTTAATTAAAGAATCTCTAATGCTGTGTATCTCAAGTAAAACATTGTATATAAAAAATGAAGGTAAAGGCATGATTTTAATCCTTTTAAACAAAGGCTGACAATGATCGCGATACTCTGCATTTGTCAAAACCCTAATAGCCGTCTTCTGCATCCGAAATATTTTAATTGAGTCAGATGAGCTTTCCCGAAGAACAACCGCGTAATTGATGATTGAATGAAAAAGGGAAAAATAACTTAACCTTAGAATGTTTTCATTAAGAAGATATCTCAATTTTCGCAACAGAAAAATCACAGAGCACAGCCTACCTCTAATAAATTCAATGTGTTGCTTCCAAGTCAATTGATCATCTATTACCACACCCAGAAGTTTTGCCGAACAACCTAAAGTAAGTTATTGTTTTGTTGAAAATAAAAGACTCTCTCACTCTCTAAACCAGCTTTGCGCTTTGTCCATTGTTTCTTTAACATTTATTTAACTACCAGTGCAGACAAAAGAATTTTCATCAGCAAAAGCTGTACATTTAATAGGATCTATGCAGTCAAAGAGGTCACTGGCATATATTACAAAGAGCAAAGTTCCTAGGACCGAACCCTGCGGCAACCCATACTCTATAGTATTTTGTTGACAAACTACACCATTAACACTTACCGCCTGTTTTCTAAAAAGGTACGATTCTGCAAGCTTTGTGGCCAGATCTTGACGGCTGTAAAACTGTAAACCAAATGTCTTGATGGTAGCTAAAAGATCTGCTAATTTTAAATTTGAAAAAAGAAAATTAAAATCTCCTAAAAGTATAATCAACCCAATCAACGATAGCTTCTTGTACTTAAAATTTTTTTTTGAATATTGATTTTGGCAATGTAAAAACCGGCAAGGCCAAAGCTAAAGCGGTTGCAGCTTTTTTGAACGGCTTTTTCTCGTTTTCTGTGAATTATTTAAAAAAAATTGGTTGGGTTAACTGCAAAAAGTATAAGACAGAAATTTGCTTTAAAGATGTTTCAATTTTTTCCTTCTTTTATGCATTCGGAACTGTAAATGGGATAAAGCAATGCCTTCTCAACGTACACATATTGAGTTTTGTATATCCTTAACATCGGTTTTTCTGCGGTGGACCGGACTTCAAGAACGATTTTTCATTTTTCCTTCGTGTAGTAAAGAATGACGGGGAAGCTGTCATCAGCGCGGGAAAAAGATAGGTTTCCTTTATTTAGAAATCGGGCGAGCCATTGCCGAGATCTATTCAAAAATATCCAATTTCAATTCCGTTTGTCACTTGTCGGAGAAGGGCGAAGATCGAGGGAGAAAACGTTGAAATAAAAATTGAGATACTGGGTGTGGTGAGGAACCGATGACATTTTTCTAAAATTAGAGTATATCGCAGTGTGCACACAGGATATTGGCAAAGATGTATGAAATGTACTCATACATCTTTGATATTGGACAAATTTTAGCAGTGTCTCGAAATAAAACCTTTGTTGTTTGTAATTTTAAAGTTGTGTTAGGAAGAGAATAGAGATCGTCAAAATAATTGACTTGGGAGGAGACTTGTCCCCTTCATGGGACAGATATATACAGGGTGAATTCTTTAAACGGAACGGTACTTCTAGCGGGTTAGAATTTGGTTGGATAAAAAAATCCAAAAACAAGTCAACTGAGATTTGTAATTTCCTTTAATCGTGCTATCTTGGATTTTGTATGTCATTTAGTTTACGAGGTATGGTAATTTTTTTTTTTAAATAGGACTCTCTTGCAATTTTTTAAATCTGCAAACAATTCTCTCTTGAGCAATACCACATAGGTGATATTTTTGTCTAAATCTGTATGGAACACTTCGATATTCATTCAAATATCCCCCGTGAAACAGGGCATAGGCAACAATTTCATGCAAGTTTAAATGCCTCTATCTTGGAAACCATAAGAGATAGAGTATTGTGTATTAGTATTAGTATTGTCAAAAAGATAACTTTTTTTAGAATTCAAAAATGTCAAACTAAACAGGGTGTCCTATTTTAAAAAAATGTCTCTTCAGTGTATAAGGAGGTATCATCCGTAAAAATCGGACAAAAACTAAAAAAGCTTTGCTCAAGGAAAAAGTGCATTTTTAAACCTGTGTAAAATAGATAAAATGTTTATTTTGCTGATTTTTTAAAATTTATCCGATTGTTTGTTATTTTATGCAGAGTATTCAGAAATAAAAAGCAACATAACTTTTCGAGTTACTTTTTGCTCTATCTATTTTTCAAAAAAGCAATTCTTTCATTGAGCAAAGTGTTTTTAGTTCTTGTCCGATTTTTACGAATGACACCTCCTTATACACTGAAAAGATGTGGATTTCCGGATAACTGAAATCAAGTTGGCAGGAAGGAGTGAAAAATATCCAATTTTAAAAAGCATGCTCCATTACGGATTTCGATAGAATGTCATATTTGACAGATAGCCTATATAGGCCAAAGCCTTAGCTTCCCGCAGAGCTCAAAATCTAATGAATGGGACGAGATTTGTCAAATCCCTAGTAGAACAAAAACTACAGGTTTTTAGACTTATGTTTTACCAGAGAGCATATAAATCTAAATAGAGAGGACACGTAATGGTAATATCCGACCAACAAGCCAATGCGATACACAGCAAGTTTTTGATTATTAGCTGAATGCGCCAGGATAAACCGGGTTAATATTTATTTAAAATCGGCAATAATCCCGCGCGTTGAATGAATATCGATTTATCACTGGCGTACACTATCGGGTTCATAAAAGTGGTACGTGAAAAACATAGGTAATTTTTAAATTGCATGCTACCGAATTAGATTTTGACACTGATTTTTATACTATTCTGGACTAAACTCAAAATATTGAGATCAAAATATTATATTTAAAAATAATGTTTATATTACGATAATACTAACAAATGCATAAAACAACTGTAACGACAATTTAAAAACACAACTGTTTAGTCTTGGTCTTGGCCTTGTTCCTCAGTTGAAACTTTTAATCCCTTGTCCCTTGGTTTCTTTCTATTGTGTGATCTTTTTCTCATCGTTTTTTAATTTTCATAATCGTGGTTTTATTGCGTCCAGAATGTCTAGCCACACCTCTAATGGTCCAACCTAGTTGCAGTTTTTCCAGAAGTAGGGCTTTGTCAAATAAAGAAATTTAAAAAGCCATTTTTATATTTACTTGTTAGAATGAAATCCAGAATGACATGCTTTGGACAAGTTTTTAAAATCATCTGAAATTCATCTAAACGTTGGCACCGATGTCAACATTTTATTGAACATCTGGATTAATCCATCCATCAATAGCCATCAGCCCTCGGAGGCGATTGCAATTGTTGGCATCAAGTCGGTTGCATCGGAAATCCAAAAGAACGCGTTTGATGGCATTGGAACGTTTCAAGAACTTGTTTGATGGATCGATTGCTCAATCGATGAGATTACAAACTCGCCCATAGTGTGTAAAAATAGACCAAGTTATTACAACAAAAAGTAGTGTGAACCACTTTCATGATTCCGGAAGTGTACATACTTATATTTAATACAATTTTAAATGAACTTGTTGCTAAGGGAGCTGGCAGCAAGTGCTTATTGTATATATTTTTCAAGCCTTTATTACTTGTAATAATTTAGGAAAAAGCAGAGAGCAAAGCAGTGTTGTCAAATCTATGGCGTTTTTGTGTCCTTAATCTGTTGTCGGTATCAGCTAGCAGGAGTGTTTTCGAATCAATTATAAATGCACTTGGTAAATGCAACCTTAAACATTACACCCAGTTACTTTAGTACGTAGTTGCGTAGCGTTTCTTCAGCAGGTAATTCTGCAAAAAATGGTTTTCTTTTATTTTAGTATTTTACTTGGTTCTTTAGCAGCGCAGAACGCGAAAAGTCAAAACAAGTAACCTAACCCCAAATTTTTGACCCGGTGCTAAAAAATCTCTGGTGTCCCACTGTGTATAAACATAAATAAAGTATCCGCGTTGCCATGGAAAACAAATTCAATGACGTCAAATTTTGCAAAAAGTCAGGTCGACATAGTTAAATTAATTTCCCGTACAGTGATGCTAAAAACCATTCCCCAGATTGTAACTACGACCTTAAGTTTTGTATATCTGGTTGTCAGTTATTTTATTATGGAACTCTATGTTCAAAATAAAGAGCTGGGAATACACCATGCAAATAAAGCCGGTGCAGCGTTCTCCATCCCTGTACATTATCAGGGACTGATAAAAATTATATCTGTCCCTGAATTATTGGTCGCGATTCTTCAGAAACGACAGAAAATCTCACTTGTTATTATTCGGGAAAGTGGCGATTTTTAGTAATTGCCTCATTTAAAAATAAAAAAACAGCATGGTTCATATTTATTCTAACGTTGTAAGAGAAACTGCCTCAATAACATTTTCTTAATTTAATATTTTAAAGATATTCCGCAGGGCTAGTTTTACGGCGAAGGTAAATTGCTATACTACGCGTACCAATAAACGTCACCATCTAACAGGAAAGACAGAACTTGTGTAACTTTTCTGAACAATGACAGCGACATATTCCATGACTATCTATGTTTTGGTATGTTAAAAGTTTTAAAGGTTTGTTTACACACAAAAACAAGCTCAATAACATACATTTTTAAATAAAAAAAGAGGTTTCCACCAAAGCTGCCCACAAAAATTAAAATTGACATATGTTTGTGTGTTTCAAAATCGTCAGATTTTCTGTAAGGGTGCAATAATTTTAGTACCAATTTTTCTGGCGAGAAATATCACTCGAAATTCGCTTGTTTCGCACATTTTTACTAAAAATAATAATATGTGGTCTAAAAATAGCCTTACTTTTTACAGATGATTGACTTATTAGAGATTGTCTTTCAAAAAAAGTAACAAAAAATTTGACAAGATGCACGCTGCCTTTTGGCAATAATTTTCGTTTTTTTTTCAGTGTTGCCACCAAAATTACAAGCGCATTTTAATACAAATTTTACGAAAACTTCTTTGCTAAATAATATTTTAGCAAATTGTGATGCGCCCGCGCACCCATTCAGCGCAGGTCAGATTTTTTGTGTATGTAAACCCCTCCCCTTGTGATTCTTTGTTCGAAAGGCTTTTACATCTGCTTTAGGATGATTTATTTTTAAATTTAAGTCAGTAGTTATAATATTTTGAGCTCTAATGATTTGAAAACCACAAGAGGCACTCAAAAATCGCAGAAGGTTAAATAAGTACAAGCCACTCCCACATTTTTTGGGTCTTTTCAATTAAAATTGTGGGTCTCTGAACGCACTGCTGCGTTCTTACTTAATTATTTTTCTATTTTATTTTGTAAGTATCATTTTGGTTTGAAAATTATTTGACCTCAAAATTTTAATTTTTTTTCATTTCGACTGCTAATATCTTGAATCACCAGTGGCTTAAATTTCAAGAAAATACATCTTTCGTTCTAAAGCAGATGTACACTATCGGCATCATAAAAGTGGTACGTGATAAACATAGGTATTTTTTAAATTGCATGGTTAAATACCGGATTATATTTTGTGACAGACTGGTACTAAAATGTGAAAATATTGACATCAAAGATTGCTTTCAAAAATAATTTTTATATTACAATAAGCCCTAAGGCATAAAACAACTGTAACAAAAATTACAAAACACAACTGTAACAAAAATTATAAAACAATAGAAACAAATTATTAGGTATATAAATTTTAATATCTAGTCATTGCGCCATTCACCTCAATTATACCGTTTAATAACCTTGGTAGAGAATCAGCCAAAATTTCAAAAGGTTTTCATTTTCACCAATCACTTCTTCATAAGCATTGACTAGTAACTGGACCAAGTGATATTGATTTCCCGGCACAATATTAAAGCTTTCCAGCTTTTTTGAAATTAAACCCCAGATATTTTCGATAGGATTGGCGTCTGGGGTTGTCGCAGGCCAAGGAAGAACTTCAATATTTTGCTCCCGAAACCAAGTTTGGCAAAAACTGGTCTTGATAAAGTTCTGTGATGTCTGGAAGCATAGTGTTCTCTAAAATGTCTACGTAAAGCTCTGCTGTGAGCCTTCCATTGATTCGAAATAAAGCATCATGACCTCTAGCAGAAATCCCACCCCAAATATTTACCGAAAATCTTCCAGCGCGATCGTTGTTACCAGCAATATATCTTCCCTAATAGCGCGTTCTTGGTGGACGATACACCCGAATTTGTTTTCTGTCACTACAGGGCTGGAAAACTTTTTCATCGAAAACTATTACCTTTCGCCAAAACTCTGGTTCCTTTAGAGAGTAATTAAGGGCAAAAAGTAACCTGGCCTGTTTTTTTTTCCTTCGTAAGTTTAATTTTTTTAGCAGCTACACGACATCCTAAATTAGAGCCTTTCCTTACGCGATTTCGTGCCACTCTTACACATCCTGGAAATTGGGTTAATCTCTTTGACTGGGTAACAGATGCAAAAGGGTTCTCTTCCATAAAAGCGATAAGGTCATAATCTTGTTCATCAGTTGAAACTTTCAATAAACCAGTACCTTGTTTTCTCTCTATTGTCTGATCTTCTTCCCATCGTTTTGTTTTTTAATTTTTATAATCGTGGAAGTTTTTTTAATGCTTTGAGTTGAATGCCAAAACTGAGCAACGGTAAAAAATTGTTGTAAGAAAACGTTTTAGTAATGAAGCGTGTCAGATTTTTCTGAGACCCCCCCGAAAATTTTTTAGGATGCCCCCCTGTTCTACTCGATTTTTTTTTTTTTTTTGACAACAAGAAAGTTAACGCATTAATCTTTAATGTGAAATCCTGATATATTAGCCTATATTTTATTATTACAAATATTTATAATATAGGGTGGGCCAAAAAATCTTGCACACTTTTAAATTTGCTATAACTTTTCATTGAATAGCTCGATTTCAAATTTTTTTAACTTTTTTGAAAGACAAGACCTGCGAATTTTGCGATCAGGTTCAAAATATGACATTTCTCAAAAATACAAGATGGCGTTTTGAATTTTGGGTAATTTTCACCCCCCTTGCAAAAAATATGTACGGCACTGGCGAAAATCTAAGCCATTGCGACAAAAGCTTTCTATACCAAGGCATTACTTAATTAAAACGGTTAAGAGATAGGAAAACTATAAACCTCTGAAATAAGTGGCTTTTGACTCGATATTGTCATTTAAAAAAATCGCAGTTTTTACATTTGCTTTTGATAGGATTACTTGATTTTAAACATTTTTACATTTTTGAGTGAACAAAGCTGGCGGCTTCGACATTTTTCGAACATCCAAGATGGCGGACAGCTTTAACACGCTTTAACCATTGGGTAATTTCACTCTCCTAAAAAAGTAACAAAACAAAATCAATTCCATTCTACCTCCCATCTCTGCTAGGTATATGGAGGTATCACTTGCTTTGCTTAAGAAGTAAACAAGTTAGTGTTATCATTTCCAGCACTTTCAATAAAAATTGTAAAATTAAATAATTGCTGTGGTTTTAAACTACTGATTTTTTGGCTAGAATGGCATGTATTGGTTATTTCGCGGATCTTAAGCTGAGTTTACTTTGTTATTAATCATCAAACACTTATATTTTTTATATTTTTTTTCACACTTATACTTTTAAATAAAAATAACCATTAGTTAACGTATAATAATCTAGATCGGGTTACTCAGATTTTCTAAGCGGATCCCATGCGTTCTTAAGACAGTACCCAAATCATTACGCCATTTATTAAAAGCATTGGTAATGTTTCTTTGGGGCAAACTTCGATGGACCTCTGTGATGCCTTAACACAGTTCGGTATTATCGCCGTAGCTGCGGCCATTTCAGTATACTTCTTTTTCTAAATCTCCCCAATAATAGCTGTCTACCAGATTCAAATCGGGGCTGTTAGCAGGCCACTTAATGGGCCTAATAAAATCTGCGACATTTTCCTACATGCAGAAACAGGCAAATTTAAGCAAAGAGGCATTTAGTTTATGTCACCAAACTTGATGATAAATTTTTAATTTCTTAACCGATTTAATTTAGTGATGACTTCATATATACAGCAGGGAGGTAACTTTTGTCGCATTAATTTAGATTTTATTCGGTATAGGTACCAAACATTTTTTTTTTTCATGGAAGATGAGGGGAGGGGGTGAAAATTACGCAATATTTAAAAATGCCCGTCATCATGGAGTTTAAAGAATTGTTAAATTTTGAACCACAACATAAAAGTCTTGTACTTCTATCTAAAGGTACAGCAAACAACTCCACTCAATATAAAAGCCCGTAATTTTTTTCTTTCTTGACCAATTTAATTAAGTAATGCCTTGGTATAGATAGAATACATAAGGCTTTTGTCACTATGACTTAGATTTTCTCCAGGGCCGCACATATTTTTTGCAGGGGGAGTGAAAATTTTCCGCTATTTAAAACGGCCCGCCATCTTGGATTTTGACGAAATGTCAAATTTTGTACCGGATCGGAAAAGTCTGATGTCTCGCCTTTCTAAAAAGTTAAAACATTTTAAAATCGACCGATTCGATCAAAAGTTATAGCAAGTTCAAAAGTGTGCAATATTTTTTGGCCCACCCTTTATATAATAAAATTAACTATAAAGAAAACCAACAAACTAATGGATATCTTGTACCCTCTGTATATTAGTATTCAAAATGTATGCAATTTTAAAGAAGCCGAAAGGTATTTCTGTGATTGTGTTTGTTTTTATATATTATATTCTTTATTTTAATTTTTATTTTTGCTTTGTTTAAAGCAAGGCGGCTAAGAGACCCCCCTTGCGGAGCCGGTGAGGGCGTTTGACACGCCCCTGTTTAGGTCTTAGCAGAAATGACATTTTAATAGACTGATTTGAACGGGGATGTTTTAACCAATGTGCATATTTCTTATCTATCCCTATATTTAAACTCCTGCATGCATGTGCTGCGTTTGACGTCTGTAGTAAGCTTGCCGCAGAAGAAGTCTTCTGTGTCACATGGTCGGCCCATCATCTCATATTATTATTCGCCGGGATTTGAGGCGAATCGTAAAGGAATTGATATGAAATTGAGTCGGGATAGAGTCCAATATACGTCAGGGCAGTCACACCAACAACGTCTAATATGATTTCTGCTCCGGTTTATTTGGCATTTAATATTTTTAAACGATAGAGCTTTTAAAAATAAAATATATGCAAGAATTTAAATATTTGGAAACTTTTCCTTTAAATAAAATTAAAAAGATTACTTTGCTAATGCGTTTTCAAACTTATAACTTGTTTTAAAGAACTGGTTGGAGGAAAACCCTATAAATAATATTGCTTGCTTTAGCGTTTCTGTAACCAATTTTTTTGTTTCTTGTTGACTTGGGGTCAGTGGTGATTGATCAAAGAAACAACTTAATTATTGCCGATATGTTTCGCATTTATTTTAATTCATCCTCAGGCTCTGAAAGAACCGACAAGAAATGGTTTTTAACACAGCATATAAGCATAATTTTAAAAAACTTTTTCAAAAAAATTTTAAGAATAAAAAAAATTATTTTTTAAAAACTATTTAAAGCAATAAAAAAAAGACAAAAATATAGTACAAAAATACAATTATCATTTAGCTAGAAAAAACAAAAAGGACACAAAAAACAGGTTTTATCTCTTACCTAATTTTAGTTTCTTTTTGTCACAGTAAAATCTTGACATCCCAACCCCAGATCTTTTGTTTTTTGCTATGATGTTGCTCATAAAAAACATAGATAAAACGACGTAGAACTATACCCATACCGTTTCTAGCTCTCAGACAGGCTTTCCATTAAACGAAGGAAATTTGAGGTGCGTTCAGTTATCGTACAGTAGTGTGAAGAGCTCATCATCAACGTGATGTGTCGATGCTTTCCTTGTCTTTCTGATACAAATTTTGATCTAATTTTAAAGATAAAGCTTAATCATAGGTTTCTCTAGCAATAGTTTTTGAATTTTAACTTTTATTTATGTGAAATATGGAACTAAAATAGACCGAAGTCAATTAAAAATCGCTTTAAAACGCGATCAGTCGCTAGATTTAAGGAAACCCATTGTCCTCTCCACTGGCAACGCTGCATCAGACAATACCAAGCATGCTCCACCTCACACATGTTCCATACACCTTACGCTTACCAGCTCGATTCTACTAAAGCGGCAACTTCGAAGACAAATAATGAATGAGGCATCGTAGTACACGGTTATATAGGTGACCCGCTACAAGTGCCAGGTTGTCACATTGTGTTGGTTTTATTCCCAATATATATTGTAAAACTAAAATAATGGAAAAATAAGATAATAATTATATGATATATTTATCTGATATTTCGACCGAAATAATGAGGGATGTATATGTACTATAACATGTAAGTACACTTGTGTTAAAAAAACGGGGAAATTAAGATAATAAATATATGATATATTTGTCTGATATTTCGACCGAAATAATGAGGGATACATATGTACTATAATATGTAAGTACACTTGTGTTAAAAAACGGGCGAATATGTGTCCCCACACTCTAAAATATTTATTGAATTAAAATTGTGAAGATTTGTGAATATGTGAACAAAAATTAAGGCGCCTATACCCACAAGTGAGCCCAACATTTACAATATGGCGTTATAACGTTACGTGGGTACCGATTGAAATTTTAATGTATTGGTGTTATTTCTTTGGTATTTAATACTTTTTTGCAAAAATAGAACATTTTTCACAATAAAGTACTTCAAAAAGCCGCGTGCAAAAATTAAAAAAAAAACTAAAGAGACACTTCCATTTTGTTAATAAAAAAGCGTTATAGTACCCAGGTGACGTTTCAATATGGCGGCCAGTCAAATGCTCACCTGTGATTATAGGCGTCTTGAATACAAATAAAGTGTTTTTTCATGTTTTAAAAAGCAAACCAGAGAATTTGCATAATTGCAAGCTAATGATAAAAAAAAGTTATAAAAATAATGTGTTTGTAAAAACATTCCGTGTAGGGATACAACTTTCAGTGGAATCTGGCATCGTCGCCAAATTGTTTACCTTAAGTATAATCGCAACTGTGGTAAAAATAATAGGGGTATTTTGGAACGCTTATTTGGCACTTCGTAGTGGTTGTGGTAATTACTGCGTCTGCGCAATAGCTAAACGTCATTCCGTTGTGGTAATTAACCACTACCACTGCCGTAAGCTACGAATCCATTTCGTTGTGGTTGTGATTATTTTTCTTGTTAATTTTTGAAAATTTTGGCGCAAGTAATTGTAAAAATAATAAAATATCACCAGGTTTCAACATATAAAACACTTATTTTGTAAACTAAAGCCGAATTTTGTGTTTTTCTCATCTTTAAGTTTTTTTACGAGTGACAGTTTCTCATCTAAATATTATTCAAAAATGGCTCTACTTTTACAAACTAACAATAGACTATAATAAATAATCTTATATTTTTATTAATAAAAAGAAAGTTAATAAAAAAATAGAACCAATCAAATTTTTTTAAATATACAAATTTTATAAAGTTTTTGGGATTATGCATCGATGAAAGATTAAGCTGGAATAAACCTATTGAACATTTAAGAAACTCTATTTCTCCTTTAATCGGTGTTCTTTACGAAATAATACATTACATACCGTTAAAACACCTAAAAGACATTTATTATGCTTTAATTTTGTTTGCAAATAAAACCACAATAAAACCATTAAAAAATCTATAAAATAAAGCAATCAAATGCATTCATAAATTTTCATTCTTAGAACTCACAGAAAACATTTATAAACCATAGGGCTACCTTGATATTAACAATCTACATATTTAAAAATTAGGCATTTTAATTCATTCAATTTACTGTGATACGAAATGATATGAAACAAGAAATAACAGAAAACTTATTTGCAACGCATCAATTGGTAATTTTGGTAAAAAATCAATTATTTGTGACGGAATTAATATATACAATAGAATCCAAGAAGAAATAAAAAATAAAAATATAAAAATTAAATTTAAAAAAGACTTTAAAAAAACATCTTTTAAAATTATGTAATTATTGTATTCTCGGTTTTCAATAGTATTATTATTATTATTATTAGTAATTTTTTTTTATTATATAATTTTGTTTAAATGACAATTTATTTATTAATTTATTTATTACCGTTTTTACAACTAATATAATTTAAATTTAATAATAGGTGTCTATAAATATTTACTCAATGCATGTTGTACCCAAATGTTTATAATGTTTTTTTTATTCCCTGTAATGAACTACTTAAGTTGGTTGGGAATAAATACTTATTATTATTATTACAAAATCGATGCGTAGTAGTGGTAGTGGTTGTTAAACACTATCACAGCGGCTGTTGACATTATTTTGACAGAAATTTTGACAACGGTTCTAAAACAATGACGTCATATATAATCTTGTAAAGAAATCTTTGACTTTACTCAAAAGAAAGAATACCTATATTTTTGCAATATTTTACAGGTTCTGTTTACAATTAAAGTACCAAAGCAACCTCCCAGGCTAGTTCTCAAATTTCATAACCGGGTTGCAACTGTGACGTTATTGTTTTAAATCGAAGAGACCGGTTCCGGTTCTGATTCAACCAGAACCCGGACCAAATTGATCAAAATCGAAAATCCTTTTTTGTTGTTGGTTGAGAATGGTTACGATTTTCAAACACGGATCAAAAAGATGCGCCATCTTCAAGCATTTCTTCTGTTCATGTCAGCTAATACGTAAAAAGAATTCATGTTGGAAACCAAATTCATAAAAATAAAAGAATTTTGTCTACATATATATTTAATCGAGGTCCCCTTTTCTGTTTATGTTTCTGGCAAATTTTGGGACCAAGGTCAACCAGAAACAAATCGAAAACGACTCCTGCCACTACAATTGCTCCTGGTTCTGACTGAACCAGAACTGGAACCGATCCCTTCGATTTATAACAATGGATTCACATAGTTGCAACCCACTTAATATTTTCTTAAGTAAAATCAAAGATATATTTACAAGATTACTCATGAAGTCATTGTTTGAGAACCGCTGTCAAAATAATCTCAACCAGAACCAATTAGTAATTTTTTTTTATATAATTTTGTTTAAATGACAATTTATTTATTACCGTTTTTACAATTAATATAATTTAAATTTAATAATAGGTGTCTATAAATATTTACTCAATGCATGTTGTACCCAAATGTTTATAATGTTTTTTTTATTCCCTGTAATGAACTACTTAAGTTGGTTGGGAATAAATACTTATTATTATTATTACAAAATCGATGCGTGGTAGTGGTAGTGGTTGTTAAACACTATCACAGCGGCTGTTGACATTATTTTGACAGAAATTTTGACAACGGTTCTAAAACAATGACGTCATATATAATCTTGTAAAGAAATCTTTGACTTTACTCAAAAGAAAGAATACCTATATTTTTGCAATATTTTACAGGTTCTGTTTACAATTAAAGTACCAAAGCAACCTCCCAGGCTAGTTCTCAAATTTCATAACCGGGTTGCAACTGTGACGTTATTGTTTTAAATCGAAGAGACCGGTTCCGGTTCTGATTCAACCAGAACCCGGACCAAATTGACCAAAATCGAAAATCCTTTTTTGTTGTTGGTTGAGAATGGTTACGATTTTCAAACACGGATCAAAAAGATGCGCCATCTTCAAGCATTTCTTCTGTTCATGTCAGCTAATACGTAAAAAGAATTCATGTTGGAAACCAAATTCATAAAAATAAAAGAATTTTGTCTACATATATATTTAATCGAGGTCCCCTTTTCTGTTTATGTTTCTGGCAAATTTTAGGACCAAGGTCACCCAGAAACAAATCAAAAACGACTCCTGCCACTACAATTGCTCCTGGTTCTGACTGAACCAGAACCGATCCCTTCGATTTAAAACAATGGATTCACATAGTTGCAACCCACTTAATATTTTCTTAAGTAAACTCAAAGATATATTTACAAGATTACTCATGAAGTCATCGTTTGAGAACCGCTGTCAAAATAATCTCAACCAGAACCAACTCTTAATCGAAAATCCCTAAAGGCGCATCCGCTCCTTTCTACGCCGCTGTTTTATCTTCTTTCTTATATCACATGCATGCTAATATATTCTACTTATTCCCGAGCAAATAAAAATAATAAAGTAGTAGTCCCGCACGCCTGCGACGATATTAAAAAAGGCACCTTTTGAGCGCGATTAAATCAGAGAAATTAGAGGGGCGATAGAATGCGATTTTTTATTGGTAGTCGGGTGTGCTACAAGATGAATAAAATGGCGTCCTTGGGCGGTAGGTGAACGGAATTGTTTGTATCTAGGTTCCCAGAGCAGACGGATTTCCTATACACTTTTTGATTCCCTAGCGCGTGTACCACGTGGTGTAAGTCAACCAATCAGATACGCGATCAAAAATAAAAAGTTTGGGCGCGTTCGTAAAGTCACCAATTGATCCATCGGTGGAATCGATTGCGTTCGTAAAGTTTTAGGATGGCATCAATCGCGTTCGTCAATTTTCTGATGGATTTCTGATTCCATCATTTAATGCCATCAATAGCAACCGGCTTTCGAAGTTGATGGAACTGGTGCGGTGGATTAATTGCTGGAGTGAAACGTAACCTTAATAATTTCATAAAAATAATTAAATAAGTTATTAATTACTACTAGGCCAATTAGTGCTAAAAATGACCGCGTGGTATGAGCATGGACTATAAAGGAGGACGCACCCGATACATGGGAAATTTCGCATCAGTGAAAGTGTTTGAAATTTTTATATGTTATAGATATTGAAATTCCCAACAATGTTTAAAGTACCCTAAATCTTGTAGGTCTTAAGGTTTTCGAGATATGATTTTTTAAAGTTACGGTTTTTAAGTGGATTTTTACTAAGAAATAAACTATATTTAGAATTTTGACAAATAAACTGACATCGTTATTTGGATTACGACGACACAAATTTTAGTAGGGGTACTAAGTGTACGTTATTTACAAAGTTTAAAACTGAATCTTTGTTTTATTTACCTTTTTTGTACAAGACACATAAATGGTCATAAAAAAAGAAAATATTCAAGAAGGTCTGTTATATCCATCTCTTTTTTGTGAAAGCATAAAAGAAACTTATACTTGTATCTCCAAAACCAATTGACCGATTTATATGTTAGAGATTAACCGAAAGCGATTAATCCAGACACTAGCCGTTTCGCAGCGGTAAGGGGGGTTTAGTGAGGTTAATGTTGTTTGTTTTGGGCTTTATTGGGTTAGTTACTTTTAAATCTCTCTCTCCATAAAAGGTAAGGATATTGTACCGAATATTTTAATTAAATTGGTGAAGTAGCTTTTATGATAAACTAAACTCCTTTACCAAAAATCGGTTCATTATTTTACATTTAGCGCGACCTGATGAGATTATATGAGATAGGGCGTTCAAATAAGTGAATAGCTCATTATTATAACGGTTACTTTACCGAAATTTCTGGAGGTATTCATTTATCCTCTATACTGTGTCCTAAAAAAAAGGTAAAGGAGTTTTTAATTCACGTAATTTGCTTTTTTTATATGGCTCACTCTCTAATTTTTTACATACCATAATCATCAAGACGCTAATTTATTTTACCTACGACCAACGAATAATAGTAATTTTACGACCATCACACGATTTTAATGGCTCACTTACGGTCTTGGAATAATAATAAATCTTGGACGTAAACCACAAGATGGCGTGACAAGTGAAACTTTATTTTATAAAAGCACTAATTGACGCAAAAATGTGAATTATTTGATTATAATTTTTTTATATTTTTAAGACAATAAATTTATTAAACGTAAATAAATCCAATATAATTTTAGTACCTAACCAAAAATAAATCCCGTTTCGCTTTAACGCAATAGTCTTGTGTTCAATCGTCCCGCAATCATTCACCTGAACAAACCTCACCAATCGTTTTAACATTTCGTGCTCCTAGGGAATGGTCGCCTGGAAACGTTCACATCCTTCGTTTAGTCCAATAAGAAGGCTCAGAAGCTGCCAAGCTTGTACGGTGCACGCGCAAAGCTAACTCGATTATCGTTTTTTAAGAGCGCCCGTTCTCCTGCACAAAAGCAGGTTAAGGAAGTTTCCTTCGATACACGGCAATCGGGTGAAGTTAGGCCGTGGTCGGATAGGTTTCGGATAACTCGTAATAGCCTTAAAGCCCGTTATTGGTCGATATCAAGGAGGTAACCGTTCCTGTGCGACCTTTCCTATAAAATTCAAGAATCGGCACCACGGTCGCACTCACTTTAGACGCGCTTAATTATCCCGAGTCAACTCATACACCAAAGTATGATAAATCATGTCAGGCACCAAAAAGAGGTACAAATAAAAAGTCTGTATTGTGTTCTATTTATGCCATTGTGTATAGTCTCACCACTTATGTACTCAACGCTGAACTACTATTTATCCCATTTATTTAGTTTCCAAAAAAAATATTTTGGTGGTTGGGTCCTACGTTAGCAGTTATTTTTCATGTTTTAAGGTTGACAAAAGGGCGGACAATCATGTCAAATTAAAATCTTTCATCTGCCCAATATCTCAAAAATGCATGGTATTGGTATTCTTATAAGCTATGTAAGGTTTATTTTTTAGTAAAAATATGCCCCGAAAACCGCAAATTTAAAAAATCATATCTCGAAAACTTTGAGACCTACAAAATTTAGGTTAATTTAAACATTTTGGGAATTTCAATATCTAAAAATAAAAATTTCAAGCACTTTCACTGATGCGAAATTTCCCATGTATTGTGTGCGTACTCCTTTTGTTATAAAGTCCAAATTTGTGGGAGCTTTAGTTTTCGAGTTATTTAAAAAAACGTTAAAATATATTAAAACAACCATAACTTTAGAAGTAAAGCAGCTATTGATATGCGGTTTTCACATTTTGATTTTCATAAATATTACATAAAAATTTTGTTGTAAGGTTTAAATTTTGAAAGCTACAGTTTTCGAGATATTTTCATTTTCTTTCAACATAAAATAATTAATTTTATGGTGTACTATCCGTACTTTTTAGCAACAATTTTTTTGTTTGTGGTTCTTTATGGTATCTTTTATTTTTATTGTGAACCACAGATGGGAGTAAATTTAAAAAAAGTCGTGGATACACAAAGCGCCATAAAAAAAATCAGTTTTTCTGATGAAGATAGAGTAGCTCGAGTTAATCTTAAGTTTAAGGTGAAAAAGACATTAAGATTGGGTACTATATAATCAAAACTATGACTAAATATGATTTATTGGATTTTTAAGTCCAACTAGAATGTCTCGAGTAAGAGGTGAAGTGTGTCTTTTTATTTTTCGTTTGATGGCCAACCTGACATTCATCGATGATGAAGTCGTCACTACTCATCTGTACATCAGTCGATGCTACCGTACTTAAAAACGTGCCCCTTCTTTTTTGCTTACTTCCACCGCCCCTTACGTTTTGCACTTGTTTTAAATAACACATATATCAAGTCGCATTCTATGCACTCTAACATATCACTAATTTGAAAAGAGCACATTCGCGATTATACAGAAATAATCGCTTATGAAAATATCAGAACACCGGGCCACATTACACTACTTTGTCTTCCTTATACCGCACCACTTTGCCAGTTTTACCTGTAAAAAGGTGATATTTGATATTTTATAACACTTATAGAGACAGTGTCGGTCCTAGCGGGGCGCAGGTAATCACCCACGTTATCATTCATTCACATACTCCACT
Organism: Oxystoma pomonae; assembly: GCA_963921995.1. Taxonomy (NCBI): domain Eukaryota; kingdom Metazoa; phylum Arthropoda; class Insecta; order Coleoptera; family Brentidae; genus Oxystoma; species Oxystoma pomonae. Next base: position 34,911,147 of record OY998164.1, read on the forward strand.
ATTTTCTTCAAATAGCGTATAAGTTGTGGATATAAATACTATTCATTCCAAATTCTCGGGTCCAATTTCAATATGGCGGCTGACACTTTTACACAGAAACTAAATGGAACTGTCACTGTACAGTATTTTTCACCTATAATTTATACAGATTTAATTGACGTCAAATGTCAGCGAGAATTTTTTTGTCTGACGTTTGGTAATTTTGTTTTTCCCTAAAGATATAGTCGGTCACAGTTGGGACAATTTTATTTTTGTGAGTTTCCTATGGCCAAAATGTGAACAAATATTCTTTTCGCCAAAATTTCTGTCAGAAAACCTAACCTGAAATTTTCAAATTTGACAGCAACAAAATCTAGGACGTTTAGACTTTACACTTTCATACCTGGTTTTGTTCAGTGGGTCCTGGCGGTTAGATTTTCTCTAAAAAATGGAATGGACTGTAAGTACTAGTTTTGTCAGTGACCTTAGCTCAGAAAATGTCGAAGTGACATTCAAAACGGATCATGTGATATCCATTCTTTTTTAAGTTAATATAAACTCTCCGTGAAAATGGCGGCAAAGGTAGTTTAAAGGACACTAAATCGGTAGAATTTAATCGGGCTATGTAGAGAGAGTACTGGCTCCATAATTACTTAATGGGCGTCACCAAAGATTAAAATGTTAAAATATTTGACATCTGTCAAACGTTTTTCGAACGGCATTTAGTTACACTTCATTCCAAATTTAATCGAACCAATTGTTTGACAGTTAAAATGCCATTTCCATTTAGTTTCTGCAGTGGCGCCTAAAAACTTAATTTGAAGTAAAAATGTGATCATAACCAAGCTTCTCAGGTGGGGGATTAACCTCAAACTCCCCCTCCTCGGTGTGCCAGTGGCTTCTGTAACTCTGTGTTTAAATGGCAGCTGTCATATTGAAATTGGCGCGCACAAATCACTTGAAGTATGCGTAATTTAGAAATTAATCCAAACGGTAAAATATCATAAAATGTCAACTGGTGCTTAGAAGGGTTATTTTAAACATTATTTGAAACTATATTACTGTGTGGAGTGTCGAATTAAACTAAATCGTGGACACTGATTACAAAAATAACAATATCTATTAAATAGTGTCCAAATGGCGCTTAATAACTTTTCCATTTTTTAATTTTCGGCTTAGTTGCAAGCGCCATTAGAACAGCATTTGACAGACGTCAAAAATATTGTGTGTATCTCTGATTTAGTATAATTTGATAGCTCACACAGTAATACGGTTTAAATAATAGAGAGCTTCTAAATTAAGCATACTTCAAGTAGCCTTTAAAAACTTCTTGCGCTTTAAATGTTACAAAAAACTAGGTGCAGTTCGCAACTTTTGAGAGATGTAAAATCTTTTAAATTTTTAATCTTTGGTGACCTCTATTACGTAATGACATAGCCTTTTTACCCGAGTCTTATACTCCATTCCAAATTGCTGTGGACCAGTTTTTTGACACTGACAATAAGAGTTCCATTTAGCTTCTGTCTTTAATTGTCAGCCGCCATATTGAAAAGGGTCCGGAGGTTTTGAGGTGTATGTAAGGTTCTCATTTTATTACCAAACAATCTGAGGACATGAATCATCACAAATACTGTAAGTTGAAGAAACTAGTAGCGTCATTTTGACAGGGTTTAACGGCTGTCAAAACAGTTGACAATTTTTAATTCAGCGTTGTAAAGTTAGCTGGCATTGATACTTTGCTCATTGAAATCGATTATAATACACACGTTCTCATTATCTGGTCACCTGTCAACTATCGGCGGTCGTGCCAATCACGATACACTTACGGTTTTCACGTATCACACACTGACGTCAACATTCGAAGTTTTATTAGCGTGCTCGATTGAGACAATGGGTTCACTGCGTTGATATATTTGTCTTTTATGTTTTATTTGAAACCGTAAAGGAACAGAAATGTTTTCACCGGTGTAACTGCGGGGGGGGGAGGGCTGAGGGGGCCGCCCCCCTCCAGATCCTTCCAGGCCCTCTTCCGAAAAATATAGTCCAGTCGTTGTCAGTCATATGATGGGACTAGAGTAATGTCTCGAAAACATAAGGGCTTACAAGTTTTAATAAGAGAAGAACATCCTTCGGTAATATACATGTATTGTTTGGCACATAAACTGAAAGTTGACGCATGTAAAAAAGTTCCATTAGCAGCTTCTTTCTTTAATACATTAGAGGCATTGTACATGCATTTTTCGCAACCAGGAAATCATGAAAAACTGGTTGCAGATACCTTGGGGTATTAAATTTTTGGAACTATCTAACCTTTCTACTACTCGCTGAGCATATCGATTTAAAAATTGTAAAGCAATTTTATTAAACTTTGGAGCGATTAAAATGGCGCTAGAGAGTGAAGTAACTGATAACTAGGAAAGACATGCTGTAGAAGCTGATGGCCTATTAGCATGTATTCAAAAAGCCGAGTTTTGCATTTGCCTGCACATTCTATACACTGTTTTATTACGTATCAACGTTTTGAGTCAGTAATTTCAGGGTAAAGATGCTACTCTCGGCACTGTAAATGTAATAATAGATGGCACGCTTCAAACTATAGAAGAAACTAGAAAAAGCTTTAAAAATATATATTCTGAAATCTAAGACTTCGCCGATAAACATGATATTTCTTTAGAACCTATTAAAGTATCAAAACGGAAACGGTAATTTGCTTAAAACACTGGAGAATAAACATCCACTACCAAATAATGGATAATTTAGCAGCTAGTTTTAGAGAGACTTGCTATTGGCCAAATCCGTATGCTTTATTTAAGTTAAACATCAAAGAAAGTCAAGATTTTATTGAAAATTACTCTGGTAGTATAAATATGATTACTTATAAAAATTTAGAAATGGATTTAAAATCTATAAAAGAGTATATTAGACAAGACTTTTGTTCGAACCTCTACAAATTAATTCAGATTGCTATTTTCTTTCCTATTAGTTTTCCTAGTTGTGAACGAAGCTTCTCTGCGATGCGTGGAAGAAAAAATTGAACCTGAACTACAATGGACAAACTCGATTTGCCAGTGTATCAATTATTTAATTAAAGAAGAGACTACAGCAGACCACGTTTTGGAAATATTTTTACAAAAGACAAGGATGCAATTGCAGTTAATTTATATTAAACTGCTGGGTTGAGTTGAATAGAGTTACGGTTCAAAGTTGTTTATACAACGAGTTAAGGTAATAATGCATAATATTAAACAGTTTTGGGAAAAACATCATTGTCTTTTATTCCTCACTATCAAGCATTGTCAGCTTGGCCCTTCCCTAGGCCCCCCTCCCAGGTCAGAGAGCTAGTTAAGTCGGTGAATGTTCTCGACCCGCTTGCCTTCCCAAATGAATAGGATTTGATTGAGAAACTGCCTTCTACGATGTTCTATGATACCAACACATAACTTGGGCAAGTACCACTTTGTTGTTTGATAATGATTATTTCAGTGTCAAAATTTATTTATAATTATTTACAATGTGCCAGTTCAGCCAATTCTGATGTTCATTTAACTCAAAAACATGGGGATATCACATGACCCGATTTGAAAGTCACTTCGACATTTCCTGAGCTAAGGTCAATGACATAAAAAAAATCTCTACTCTTAAAAGGTTGGTCAGTAGATCTAACCTTTTAAACTAAACTATCCGCGACACGAAAAGAGAAACAATCTTTCGTTGGTACAGATACATATCCTCACTAGCGTAACTAGCTCTCTGACCTGGGGGGGGCCTAGGGGAGGGCCTATCTGGCAATGCTTGATAGTGAGGAATTAAAAACAATGATGTTTTTCTCAAAACTGTTTAATTATATGCATTATTACGTTAACTCTTTGAATGAACAACTTTAAACCTTAACTCTATATAACTCAACTCAGCAGTTTAATATAAATTAACTTAAATTAACTGCAACTTCCTTGTCTTTTGTGAAAATATTTCCAAAACGTGGTCTGCTGTAATCTCTTCTTTAATTAAATAATTATCGATGTTAATGATTGATACACTGGAAAATCGTGTTTGTCCCATTGTAGTTTAGGTCCAATTTTTTATTCCACTCATCGCAGAAAAGCTTCGTCAACTAGCAGAACTAATAGGAAGGAAAATAGCAATCTGACTTAATTTGTAGAGGTTCGGACAAAAGTCGAATCTAATATACTATTTGATAGATTTTAAATTTATTTCTAAATTTTGACAAGTAATCATATTTTTTACTACCAGAGTAAAGTAAAAAGATCAAAAGATCTTTGGGTGGAAATAACGAAAATTCAAACTTGGATGAGCATCCCACAAGGAACACACAAAAGATCAATGCGAAAAGAGAAATGATTAAACGATGCTTTTCGGTTGAAGTAACTGATTTGGAGGTTTTTTAACTTCTTTTTTGTTTTAAAATTGATGATGTTTAAATTAAATAAAGCATCTACCGATTTGGCCAATAGCAAGTTTGAAAACCTCTCCCTAAAATTAGCTACTAAATTATCCATTATTTTGTAGTGGATGTTTATTGTTGATGTTGATGGAAATTCTATCGCGCTGTCATGTCCAAGAGTGCTTTCCACTATATAATCCTCAGTTTGTGCAGCAATTTGCCGTTTCCTTTTGGTACTTTGGTAGGTTCTAAAGAAATATCAACTTTATCGACGAAGTCTTGGATTTCAGAATAAATGTTTTTAAAGCTGTTTCTAGTTTCTTTATAGATTGTAGCGTGCCATCTATTATTAAATTTACATTGCTGAGAGTAGCATCCTTACGTTGATACGTAATAAAACAGTGTATAGAATGTGCAGGCAAATGCAAAACTCGGCTTTTTGAATACATGCTAATAGTCCAAGAGCTTCAACGGCATGTCTATCCTTCTCAGTTACTTCACTTTCTAGTGCTATTTTAATCATTCCAAAGTTTAATAAAACTGCTTTATATACTTCCAAAAATTTAATACCCAAGGTATCTGCAACATTTTAAGTTTTTCAAGATTTCCTGGTTGCGAAAAATGCACATACAATGTCTCTAATGTATTAAAGAAAGAAGCTGTTGGTGCAACTTTTGTACATGCGTCAACAACATTCAGTTTATGTGTCAAACAATAAATGTATATTTCCGAAGATGTTCTTCCCTTATTAAAACTTGTAAGCCCTTATGTTTCCCAGACATTACTCTAGCCCCGTCATATGACTGACAACTACTAGGCTATATTTTTCTGGGGGGCTTGGAAGGATCTGGGGGGGCGGCCCCTTCAGTCCCCCCCTTAGTTACGCCGGAGCATATCCTCAGAGCAACACCCTTTTATTATATCTATATTTGGTAATTATTTAGTATACTGTTTTCTGTCATTTTTCATTTTATATGAAAAAATCTTAATGGAGGCACCTACTAGGGACCTTAAGACCCTAAATCTGCGTCAGCCAATTTTTTTTTATTTTTTAAACCAAATTAACCAAACCTAACTTAAACAAACGCAAGTCAAGCCATACCAACCAAAAAACAAATTAAACGCGCGGCAGCCCAAAATTACATTAAGGAAAATAAATACCTTTTCCATGCGCATTGTTATACCATGTTAAGTGTGTCGTGGTGCCAATGAGAAAAAATGTTCCATCCTTCCCTACAACTTTGCCTTAAAACCTTTGAAACAGCACCGAGGGACAATTTCTATTTAGAAACTGCTTCTTTTAATTTGTATTGAATGAAAAGTGCGCGGATTTATTAACCCAACTCCTTTGTCCCTAAGGTTGATTACTTTTCCTATACATAATAAACAATGCACTTACTTGACCTGACTACTTGACTTCATTAACAACGGCGTTCCGTAGAAATGGATGAAACTTTACGGTCACAGTAGCGTACCTACGCATCGATTGAAGTCAGCTGTCAATGCATCCTTCATAAAAGCGTTCAAAAGGACGCCCACGGTTTATCAGAATGTGCAAAACCAAACCCGTTAAATAAAAAAAAGTTCAATTTTAAAATCATTCACTATAGGAACAGCTATTCGTTAAACCAATTTTTTATCCGAACTAGTGTAGGGGCATATGTCGATAATTTCTATCCCGTGGGATTTTTTATGAAGGAATGTGGGATTGATAGCTTTTTAGTCACAGAAGCAAATATTACCAGGTGTTTTGTTCGCATTCGTGTAAAACGGGTTGATACGACATCTTTCAAGATGGCGGCCAAAAATCATAAAACATACAACTTTCGCATCCGGGGAATGGTTGTACTCAATTTCGTATAACTCGAAGACAAGAATTTCAAGGTTATAAGACCTTAAATGACCTTGAAAATCGCAAAAAACAAGATTATTGCCATTTTCTCTTCAAAAAATCTTAATAATTCGACGTTTTGTCAGCCAACTTCAAATGCACCTCAAACTATTAAGCATGTATGCCAAATTTTTTCCTTAGAATTTGATGCAGTTTAAAGCTTCATGACCTTGAAAAATACCCCGGTGAAATTAAGATGTTGCAAAAATAACATACTAAAGGGCGCTATTCATCAACTATTAAAGCGAAGAGGACCAAATTTGGTAAGAGAGATAATAAAGTCAAGTACAATAATACTGTCAAAAAAAATTTGGTTCGGCTATGACGCGTTTCAATATGGCGGCTGATATATCAAAATGGTGACCTATAACCACATTTTATTTTATCCAATTTTGTAAAAAAGCAAAAATGACAAGGTGACCATCAATTCTTATTAACTTGTCGTCGCTTACGTTTAGTTGCTCATGACCTTGATTGCCCTCGAAAATACCATGAACAAGTGAAAAACCAGCTTTTTGTAGTGTTTTTTTCCAATTTACCACTTCGCAAAAAATGTAAGCGCCGGAGGTGAAATTAACGTTCTAGCCATAGATAAACACCTCATTTTAAACCTCCCTACCAATCTTTTTTCATCTGGCGGCATAGATGTTGGTGTAACAAAACGTTAAATTATGGAGATTTTTTTAAAGAGAAAATGACAAAAATTGTGTTTTTTGCAATTTTACAAGTCATTTAAAGTCCAACGACCTCGAAAGTAATTTTTTCGGAATTCTCGTCCTCGAGTTATATAAAATCGAGTATAATCATACACACATGTATTTTTTAAGATTTTTCGATCGCCATTTTTTAAAATGGCATCTAAAACACCTGGTCCGGAATACAGCAAAGTTCATCTAACTTCTCTTATAGGTAATTTAAATGACTTTGTTTGCTAGGCAAGTGAGTGAACATAAAATTCACAGTTCCGAAAAAAAAATATAGGTCATTTTTACCGGGGTATACCATAAACATCTGGGACGCCAGTCAAAAAAGAATGGTAGAGAGTTTTAAAATGAAGTATTTGTCTAACGCTAACATATTCATTTTATTTCCGGAACTTAAAGTTTTTGCGTAGTGGTAAATTAAGATTGACACTACAAAAAGCTGGTTTTTAATGTGTACATGGTATTTTCAAGGTCACTCACGGTCATGCATCAACTAAACTTTTTTTTTTTCATAGTAAGCGGCAACAAGTCAACAAGAATTGATGACCATCTTGTCATTTTTGCTTTTTTACGAAATAGGATAAAATAAAATGTGGTTATAGGCCACCATTTTGATATATCAGCCACTATATTGAAACGCGTCATAGCTGAACCAAATTTTTTTAACAATATTATTGGTGTTGACCTTTTTATCTTTCTTACTAAATTTAGTCCTCTTCGCTTTAATAGTTGATGAATAGCGCCCTTTAGTATGTTATTTTTGTAATACCTTAATTTTACTGGGGTATTCTTCAAGGTCATGACGCCTCAAACTCTAAGGATCGAATTTGGCGTATATTCCTAATAGTTTGAGGTACATTTGAAGTTGGTCTAACAAAACGTCGAATTATGAGGATTTTTTCAAGAGAAAAAGACAACAATCTTATTTTTTTGCGATTTTTAAGATCATTTAAGGTCGGATGACCTTCAAGGTATTTTTTTTGGAATCCTCGTCCTCGAGTTATATGAAATCGAGTATAATCATGCCCCGGTTGCGAAAGTTGTATTTTTTATGATTTTTGGCTGCCATTTTGAAAGATGTCGTCATATCAACCTTTTCTACACGAATGCGAACAAAACACCCGGTAACACTTGAGTGTGTGACCAAAGAGCTATCAATCCCATATAGTCACAAAACTCCTTCATAAAAAATCCCACGGACTTACAGATGCTCCTTCACTAAACCTTATTTCTTCAAATCTATTCAATAACAAATTCGACCCGTTTTAAATTAAACGATTGTTCTTCAAACTCATTCAATATCAAACCCGAAATTCGTAAAACCCATAATTTATCACAAAATTTTTGCTAAATTAATTGCGGCTTCGCGAATACCACATGAACTGGAGGCGTACACGCAGGTGGCGCAGCGGCGCGGCGTTTTGATGTATTTGTCGCTGTTCCGCGCGCATACTTACAGGTTGCGTTCAATAGTTTGTGTATAGATGTCACTTGCATTCACTTGTCTTGCATTCATGTGTTATTGGCGAATGCGCAATCAATTTAGCAAAAATTTTCTGATAAATTACGGGTTTTACGAATTTCGGGTTTGATATTGAATGAGTTTGATAAACAATAGATCGATTAAAAACGGGTCTGTTAAATTTCGAATTTGTTATTAAATGGGTTTGATGAAATAAGGTTCGGATAAAAAATTGGTTTGCCGAATTGCAGTTTCTATGGTAAATCGTTCTTACGATGAATTTTTTTATTAAATACTGTCTGATAAATTCCTGGTTTGATAAATCATAGGCGTTTCGTTCAAAATATGGCATAAAAATTCAAATGTCTTTGTTTTGCTTGCACACGTTAAGTACACTTACGCTTTTTCTGCCTATTTATTATTTTTTTGTTTTATATTTGAATAAATACTTTAGGTATGAGGTAGATTACGCATTTTACTATTTTTTTGTTCCAAAATTGACTCAGTTACTATGACAGTATTATAATATTGTGTTGATATTATTTTTTCTTGTTCACTTATTTAATACTCACTTTTTCCATGTATATCCTTTAAAACGCGGGCGCTCAAGAATTCTGTTTTTGCTTGGGATTTCATGATAAATTTAATTCGAACCAACATAAAATATATACGCATGACTATTTGAACTCGAAGTCCAAAATATATAGCGTCGATTATTTGTATAAAACTTCGCGGGTAATGCGACCCTAGAGATTCGACTATGCCGTAACATATTTGCCCCCGCTGAATATAAGCGATATGGAATATTTCCGTTTCTAAAATAATATTTTCCACCTAGTTTTGCCCATCTACTGGCCATATATACAGAGTGTTGTCATTTATATGGCTAGTCTGCATCCCAACTTCTGAAGCTAGATTATATCTCACTTTTATCAAAATAACAAAAGAAGGAAATGGAATTTACTTACACAACAGCAATTTCCTTCTTTCCCGGTCCCCTGAGGTACTCGATTCTGTATTTTTATATACCTATTGAGACAATCATTCTCAGTATACTTTGCCCGCTAAATATTCGGTAGTTATTTAAAATGGCAAAACTGACTACACAGCCACACTTTTCAGGGCTAATAGGAAATCATGCCAGAAACGGTTTTTTTTTTGTCGGCTAAACAAAATTATTTTTTTAAACTTTTAATATTTTTTTTTTATGTGTCATAAAAAAAAGTTATGCCTAAAAAACTCCTGAAAATTATGTAGACTTGAGAAAAAAAGTGTTCAAATATAAATTGTGGATATCAAAATTCCCTATATTTTTTTTCTGTATAGTAAAAAATAGCTGAGATTCTTGAGGTAAGATTAAACTTCCTTATTGTGTCAAATTGGACATGACGAACGCCTATGGTTTGTAACGTAACGATTCACCAAAAAAACTGCAATTTGTTAAACCAATTTTTTATCCGAACCTCCTTTCTTCAAACCCACTCAATAACAAACTCGAAATTTATAAGATGCGTTTTTAATCGAACTATTGTTCATCAAACTCATTCAATATCAAACTCGTAATTTGTAAAAACCATTTTTATTCAAACCCGGTATTTGTCAAACCATTATTTTTCAAAAACGGAATTCGTAAGAACCGTTATTTATCAGAAATTTGTTTTTAACTGGAATGCACGTGACATCTATACTAGACATGACATCTATACGCTACTTGTACAAGCACAGAGTACCGGTAATCCGTGGTACAAGTATGTGGGCGTAGCAGTGACAAATACATCGGAACGCCGCGCCGCCGCGCCACCTGCGTGTACGCCTCCCGTTCATGTATTATTGGCAAATGCGTAATCAGTTTAACAGAAATTTCTGATAAACAACGATTCTTACGAATTCCGAATGGGTATTACAAATTACGAGTTTGATATTAAATGAGAACAATGGTTCGATTAAAAGCGGGTCTTATAAATTTCGAATTTGTTATTGAATGGGTGTTGCCATTAATGCAACAGGTATTCTCAGCATGTCTCCCGACTGCATTATTAAAACCAAATAGATAACATTAACAGCAAAACGAGTCGAACACAGCAGTCTGGCCAGTTACTCTAAAGCTATCGCATTTAACAGACACGAAGAACCTATTGGATTTTCAGATAGTTTGTATTCATGAATGAAAAAAGAGAAGTTCATTCAGATCAAGCTTCAAAAGCACATATGGGAAAAATACGACATCTCTCTAGTATAGTTGGAGTAACAACAACCACTGCAACAATCGTTGTAGTTCTGGTACTCTGGATAGGCATTAAATTGCTAATACATCAAAGGAAAAGGAAATTGACCAGCGAACCTGAACAATTTGAACTCCAGTCTCTGAAGTCGACTAATTGAGAGGCGGCAGAATGTCCAAACAGGAAGATTTTTACTTTTTATTTTATAGCAAAATATATTTATGTAGATACGACCTTATAATATTACTTTAATTATTGAAACCTACTTATTGCATTAGAATGACGACAATTGATTTTAGACTGCGTTTTCGCAATAATACTTTAGCCTTCTTGTAGCAAGTGCTCCGTCTAGTTGCAAGAGGCTCTTCTTTAAACCTGTAGCAGGTGCTCCGTCTGGTTACAGGTCTTTTACTCAAACTTGTACCAGGTGCCCTGTCTGGTTACGAGCCTTCTTTCCGATTTACAGCAAGTGCACTAGTCTGGTTGTAAATCACTTTAACTTTCTCTCTGCCTTATACAAGTGCCGTGGCTTATTATAGTCCAGTTTAGTAATAAGGCCCCTTCTTCCTCTACTCTAACAGTGAAGAGTCTCAAGTATATATAGAGCTTAGAGCAAATAAATCTACGGCGCTATACAATGGGTTTGAAGAAATAAGGTTCGGATAAAAATTGGTTTAACGAATTGCAGTTTCTATAGTGAACAATTTTATAACTGAACTTTCTTTTATTTAACGGGTTTGATTTTGCACATTCTGATAAACCGTGAGCGTCCGCCAAGAGAAAACAAAAGTAGCTACTCACGTATTATTGACAACTGCGACTGTTTTTCCATTCTGGGATATTGGAATATTAGATAATATTCTGCATAGCTATTTTTAACATTTAAATTTTTTGAGTATAATTCAATATTCCTCCTTACGCATTTCGAGGAGAACGAGGCAATTAATTGTTTGCTTTGCAACAAAACATTATACTGAAATAAAAAGGTAAGGAAATACTGATATCTGGAATTAAGTACTTATTTACCAATATCCTGCCTAAAGAATAAAGATATATAAAGTCTCATTGAGAAAATTTTAGCATGCGGCGCTTTTTAGAAATGTTATAAGTTTGTTTGAGGGCGCTCACGGTTTATCAGAATCTGCAAAATCAAACCCGTTAAATAAAAGAAAGTTCAATTATAAAATCATTCACTAAAGGAACAGCAATTCGTTAAACCAAATTTTTTATCCGAACCTTATTTCTTGAAACCCATTCAATAACAAATTCGAAATTTATAAAACCCGTTTTTAATCTAACCATTGTTCATCAAACTCATTCAACATAAAACCTCTAATTCGTAGAAAATTTTGGCTAAATTAATTGCGCATTCGCCAATACCACATGAACCGGAGGCGTAAACGCATTTGTCGCTGTTACGCGCGCATACTTACGGGTTCAATAATTTGTGTATAGATGTCACTTGCATTCACCCGTCTTGCATTCATGTGTTATTGGCGAATGTGCAATCAATTCAGCAAAAATTTTCTGATAAATTACGGGTTTTACGAATTCCGGGTTTGATATTGAATGAGTTTGATGAACAATGGTTCGAATAAAAACGGGTCTGTTAAATTTCGAATTTGCTATTAAATGGGTTTGATGAAATAAGGTTCGGATAAAAAATTAGTTTGCCGGATTGCAGTTTCTATGGTGAATCGTTCTTACGATGAATTTTTTTATTAAATACGGTCTGATCATAGGCGTTCATATTTGACACTTTTTACAAAATGATCCAGAAGAGAGTGCTACTCAAATCTGAATAAGATTCTTATTAAATAACCGGCATTTTTTCTCAAAAATTTTTTACAACATTTTTTGCCTTAATGTCTGTCTGTCACCAACGCGCCTAATGAACCACTTGTCCGATTTTGACGATTTGACGATTTTGATGAAATTTAGTAGATACGTAGACTTGGTTTGTGCTCCAGATGGTCCCATTTCAAAAACATTAAAATTACCCCCAGGGGGCGAAGATAATGGAAGGGACTTATTAAAAAAAAACAGTTTATTCAAGCATATGGTATGTGGGGTATTATTTGGAACGTATTTAAACAGGGATTGTAAAGGCTTTTTTGGTGGGAGCTTTAGTGCATATAAAGTGAAATAGTATTATTAAAAATTCTTGCCTGCGTTAACATTTCTTTCTTTTTCTATATCTATCTATCTATCTCCGATATTTTTAACATAACTGTTATTTTTTATTACCAAAATTTAAAGAAAATTTAACCCACTAAATTTTTTATAGGAACATTTTTTTTTAAATGTTTAATGGTAACAAATTGTATGTCAATATATATATATATATATATATATATATATATATATATTTACGCTACCTTGATTAATCATTATTTTCGGCGGTAGATGTAAATTAACTTTTTATCCGAGACATATAGCAAAGAAAATGTTGGATCAAGAATCTAAGAAAAAAACACTTTGTTTTTAAATCGGACCAATGGTCAATAAGATATCTGACTAAAACCGAGTTAACCCGAATTACGCATAAATTCAAGATGGCGGCGAACCTAGAGAAAAATTTTGTTGGAAAAATGTGGTTTTAAAAAACAACACAAACGAAAACAACAAACGACACACCCAAAATAAAAACCTGTTGGTACAGGCGTGTGATTTTAAGGTTTTAAAAGGGCAATTATTAGTTTTGACAAGGGAAATTTTCAGTTTTGACAAGGGAGATTTTCACCTCAGTGGGAAATTTTCGCTGAATGATCAAGTGAAAATCAACCTGCTTTTATAATATATGAGGTAAATAATATGTAGTAATTTATTAAGGGATGAGGAAATTATCGAAAATGATGTTGAAGATTTTTTGACGTGGAAACCGCTCGAGGGCTTTCCTGCTACACGGAAGATCTCTTCGAATCCCGGTTAGGTGCATGGATATGTTGTGTTTCTTTTTAACTTTGCAGAAAAACTTCGCTAACACTGGTCATTGATCCTACAATGGATGGAAAGTCCCAGTATATATATTTAAAAAATACAGAAGTTATCGGGCTATAAATTGGCATGACCAAAAACTTTCTAATACCACTGATCGGGACTTGAAATTTTTCAAGAGAAATGGTCTTATTAAGACGTGTTTATCTCAACTGAAAAATATCTACTAGCCTTATAACTATGGTATCCAACGGCGATCTCTTGGGGGAAAGCTTACTTTCAGTTGGGAAATATGACAGTTGGGAAATTGAATTGCATTTTACAAAACATTTTGTATTTCTAATTTCTTAAAACAACAATAAAAAAAATTTTCAGGTAAGTTTCAGGTAACTTGGCAATCGTTTTTATGTATTTGTGTGTAAAACACACACGTAACAGCGTTTAGCTTTGCGATTGGAGCAAATCTGGGAGAGAGTATCCTTTTCCATCGAATGTTTTCTCATGTCACGAATAACGACCCAAGCTCCTCACCATATTTCGATAGCAAAATGTCGATGTCGCCTAGTAACTAGCAGTAGAGTGATCCCAATAAAACGAGTATTTTATATAGTTCGAATTTTGTTAGCACAACTGCTCTTTCCAAACATTGGATTTTTGTCGAGCATTCAAAATCCTTTTCATTTCAAGTCACCCTGTACATTGCCAAACGCAAAATTAAACTGTTAAGGTAATAGTCGCATTGTGAATACAATTCACTAAAATGACAGGTTTTATGATGATTATCAACATTTGAAAATTAGTAAAAGGTAATTAGGACGTATAAAATGTAGATAAGAGGGTTATTGGTTAATATGTTCCAGTTTAAATAGCGAGGTTTGTTTTAAAAGCTACATTCAATGGATGGGCACTTAACTGCTTCTATAGGCATTATTATAAATCCACAACGGTAATAAACAATTAATAAACCAGTGCGCAGCTAACCAGCATTAACCCACAAACTACTATACTCATCTAGGTACTATCTTGAGAGGTATTGAATTTTCTAATGCATCTATTCAGTATGATCTCGGTGCGCACAAAACCAAAATTTTCTACTTCTCTCCTGTCTTTGGGTTTGTGGACTAGTTTCCACTTTTTTTGGTCCCCTTATACGATTCCTTTTTTATCACCCAGACTCCCAAAGCACCTCTTCCGAATTCCCCTTACAGTAGCTGCTTTCCGTATTTGCCTCGTGGATGTGACAGATTTAATGTAATTAGGTACTTAAAGTTACATATAAAAAGAGTGCTTAGTTGTGGTCGTATCTCAGTGCCCATGCTCAGAACGGATGCTGAGCATGCGCACTAAAATAGATCAACGGCTAAGCACCATTTTTATATGCATCTTTAAATGTTTATGGGTGAGGTGTGACGCAGGATGGCATTTTGAGAATGCGCACTGAGATACGAGAAGGAATAAGCACTCTTTTTATATCTAGCTTTAAGTGTCTATTAGCAATGCTCTGGTTAGATTGCCTTATTTTTTACTTCATGTTTTTGGTTTAAATAATAGTTTTAACAACTAGTGGCTAAAATAATTTCCCGCTTTTTCTCTTTAACTTTGAGTAAAAAAGGGACAGAAATCTTTTTTTGCGCCCGTTATCTGCAGACAGTTACACACGCACATAAACAAGGTTGAGTTTTAACACAATTATTACCTATGTTGGGAATTTGGAACCTTTGGTTGCACTAAAACAAAGTACTAACGTTGTTAGCGTAACGCGCGTCGAGTGCAAAAAAGTGTAGTTTTGGTTTGTGGAAAACAATCATAACTTTGTTTTAGTGCAACCAAAGGTTCCAAATTCTCAACATAGTGGAGATGGCTTCACGGTCAACGGAACTAAATCTCTATCGTAAGTTTAGTAAGATTAGGCTAGTTGGTGCAGAAATTTGGTTTCTAAAATCTTGCAAAAAATTTAAAGTTTTCCCAAACATTGTTCAAGTAAAGTTGCCGAAATCTACAGTTTCTTCAAAAGTTGCCCTGTTTGCAAAACAGAAATGGTTAGATTTAAAAATCAAAAATTTGTACGCAAAACGAAGTATGTTTGAGCTTGAACCATACCGACTGTTTAAAAAGTTGACATTTAGACTTAATGATAAGAACTTTGAAGAATGGTGCGAACTCCAAAGACATATATTTGTAGTAATTGAGAAAAAATTTACGAAGAAGATGTTTTCACTTAAAAAGCTACAAAAGTTGAAACGTTCTGAACCAAAACAAAAAAAGTCGAAGGAAATCGCAAATATTGTAGAAAACCTATCCTCTCAAGCTATTAATAACAAAGAGATGATTAAACAATGGTCTTAATTTTGCTCTGCCCCCGCAAAAAGATAATTTAAGTGATATTATTGCAAATATTGAAAGTTCAATCTCTAATCTTTCAGAAGATGCTTGCCGATATCAGATCTCTCAAAACATCATTCAAAATAATAAAAATAGTACACTAAATCACAATAAAACAATTAAAAGTTTGAGGGAAAAAGATGTTTTCTATCTAAAGGCTGACAAGGGTAATAAAGTTGTTATATTAGATAAAACAGATTATTTCGAAAGGGTAGATAACCTAATAAAAAATGGACCCTACAAACAAGACCCAAAGAACCCCTTACCAAAAATGACTAACGAAGTAAAAAACACAATTAAAAAATGTAACAATATTATTACTGACAATATTAAATATAAGCTACAAATAAGCAATCCTACTATGTCGGTTAGACTTATAGTTTCTGCTGTAGGATCACCTACTTACAACATTTCGAAATGGCTAGCAAACGAGTTTGAAAATTTACCTATAAAGGAAAAAGGTTTTTCTGTTCAAAATTCCCTTGAATTTATCAACAAAGTTAAAAATATTTCACTCCAAGAAGGTGAAATTTTAATCTCGTTTGATGTTAGTTCATTGTTCCCTAGTGTGCCGATCCCAAATACCTTACAATACCTGGAGGAACTATTAATAAAAAACAATCTAGAAGACAAACAGACTTTAGAATACCTATCTTTAACAAAACTCTGCATGAATCAAAATTACTTTCAATATAAAAATAACTACTAACAGCAATTAAAAGGAACCACAATGGGTAATAGTTTATCACCTTTTATCGCAAACCTCTTTATGAGCAAATTTGAATCAGATATAAGTAACGAATTTGAGAATTTCCCCAGAGTATGGCTTAGGTATGTAGACGATGTGTTTGCAGTATTCAACACTAAAGTAACTAGTGTTGAAACTTTTATGGAAAAAGAAATAACAAATTTCCCACGATTAAATTTACTTGTGAAACAGAGAACAACGGTACACTGCCATTTCTAGACACATTAGTTATAAGAAATAAAAATAAATTGGACTTTGACCTATACAGAAAAGGAACGACCACCAACAAGTATATTCCAAATGACTCTTTTCATTGCTTACAACATAAGCTTGCAAGTTTGCACTTTTTAACATATAGATTAGTAAATTTTCCCTTAAACAAAGAAAGATTTGAAGCAGAAAAGAATAGGATTAGGAATATAGCTGGCAAAAATGGTTACGACGAAGGCTTAATAAATATGCTGATAAATAGGCATTCTTTTCAAAAGACCTTTCGGAATTCCACTTTTTTCAGACAAAAAGATTATAATCCTAATTATACGAAAGGATTACAAAAAGTATTTAATAACACCGGTCTTAAATTAGTATATCAATCCGGTAACACAATAAGAAGCTTACCAGGAAATCCCAAGGATAAAACTACGGTTCTAGAAAAAAGTGGAATTTACGAAATTAGTTGCAGGGATTGTGACAAAAATATGTTGGCCAAACGAGACGCTCTATTCAAACACGTTTTAAAGAACACTTAGCACACTTAAAATACGGAAGAACAGAAAAGTCAAGTGTAGCCGAGCATGCTTTTGAAAGCAATCATAGATTCAAATCAAAACTTCTAAAAAGAATACCAAACAAAAGACTTTGCATATGAAAGTATGGAAATCATTAAATCCAGAAATAGTTTAATAGTACACTTTATTCTTTGGTTGAGATGAGATAGGATTAAAAATCGTGATCAATCATAAATTATTAGTTTTATCTCCGCCCACTAAAGGATTGTATATAAGATAGAGCGTAGATTAATTTAGTTCGTTGTTTATCGTCTCCTGATGATGCTAGCGTTGTTAGCGAAACGCGCGTCGAGTGCAAAAAAGTGTAGTTTTGATTTGTGGAAAACAATCATAACTTTGTTTACAATTATTACCTGTTATTATTATTAAAATTACTAAATGGTCTCAAATACAAGAATAACTTTAAATAATTGGTGCTAGAAAGCACAGTTAGTCCACCATACAATCAATTATTTTATGTTGAAAGGAAATGAAAATATCTCGAAAACTGTAGCTTTGAAAGACTTGAACCTTATAACAAAATTTTTGGTTAATATTTACGGAAACCAAAATCTAAAAACGGCTTATCAATAGCTGCTTTACTTCTAAAGTAATTATTATTTTTATATATTTTAACGTTTTTTCAAATAACTCAGAAACTAAAGCTTCCACGAATTTGGACTCAAAAAATTTGTAGTGCATATTCATTAAAACTTAAATATATACCGTATATCGCTACTTGCCTTTGTTCCCAAGTTACAATTTTTTTAAAAATTTTATCCCACTTTTCCCCCCTTCAACCATTCACCATCCTACCCAAAAGTTAATCAGTTCATGGTCAACCGATAGAAGATTTTTACCATATTGGTACAATACATCATACTGTGGAAGAATTTCCTAGAAATAAAACTTTCCATACGGAAAAACGTACGGAAAGTGACTATTTTCCGGTCTGTTGAAAAAATAAAAATGTTTTTGCAAGAATAAACCTTTGTTATTATACATATAGTTCTCTTTGAGTCGAGATTGAGCTCTATGTAAACCCTTTTTTTTGTGGTATTTAGATGGATTTTAGTCCAGGTTTGTATAGAATCACGTGATGGAAATGTTGGCTGTTTTGAAGGTTAATGACCCAAGATTAAATCGAATTTAAATCGATCTGAAAACTACCATGTAATTCCTTGGGAATTTAAATTCAAAAGCAAATTAATATCGAAAACTTTTTGCAACCCCTGATACTCATTTGTCACGTAGCAGCCGACTAAAAGAGAGTGCACATATTT